>CAJNDS010000668.1:1189813-1337313 GCA_905221605.1 Symbiodinium natans
ATCTCCTCGAACAGCGTGCAGTCGTTCCCTATCATCTCCACAATATCAGTCTCATGCTTAACCAGCATCAGGTTCTGCGCTATCCACCATGCCATGGTGTTGGCCCATTCCCTCGGGAATTTCATGTCTTCAAGAATCATCGTCCTGACGAATTTGGCCAGCCATATTCTCACCACGTAATTCGAAAACTCGATTTTATTCAGGGGAGTAGTGCCCCCCGTCTCGGATCCAAATCCTTGCTTTGTCACCTCCTCCACCATGTCCGCAACGTCCATGCTATCCGGATAGCCCCCGGTACCGGCTTCCATCCTCGTCATCACGCGATCTATCAAATGCTCCCCGGCCCTCTGGACAACCTCGAACAACTTCGTCTCCCACAGCATCTCGAGCTCTTCATAACCTAGGGAAAGTGTCTCTGGTTCTATCATTACGTTGTATATAGTCCACCGCATCTCCACCTCTATCTCATCCGCGTCGTTGGATGTAGGTTTTACTCTAGGCTCACTCGGCGGCGGTGAAATCGATGGAGGCTTGTGTCCAGGCCGGCCTAGTCTGCCTCCGTCAGCTCTCAGCTCTGGCACGGTCCCCAATATTCCATTCATGCCCATCCACACCCGATAGAATTGCTCTACCCACTTCCTCATGCCTCCGACGTTGCTCTCAACGTTCAATATCCTGCTTCTCATCAAAGTTCCCAAAGCTATCCCGGTGTATGACGGTTCGGCGCCAGGCCTCGTTCCCGACAGCACCTGCGAGTCATATATTCCCGCCATTACAATGTCGTACACTTCTTTGGGTGTGATCTCATCGGTAACCTCCCTCGGGCACGTCGCTCTAATCATCCTGCGTATTACCTGTACCACTATCGTTGTCCATGCCATCGGTGGGGCTCCATAACAGCGAATCCAGTGCTGCATTTCTATCAAATGCCCTTTCAGCACCTGTCCTGCCCTCGTATTCCTCGACCATGGGGCCTCTATCACAGGCGATCCCTCTTCTTCCATCCTCAATCTCAATATCCCCCCACTCTCTCCAGTACCCACGCATTCCACTCGATCCAGTTCTGTCCCGTCGGCAACCACTCCCACCGTGCCTCCAGATCCTATCACCATCGGTCCTTCGCCACTGTCTCCGCTTCTCGTTGCCTGCTGCGTCTCTCTATCCGAATATTCTGCTCGGACTTGAGGTCGCTCAGGGTCTTGATGTTGCTACCCGTCCCAGCACCACCCTTCCATCTGGGAGCCTGCATAACCGCCCCCTTGGTATCACCTCGTGTTGGCACCGGTGGAGCCGGCGGTCTATCCCCTTGATCACCTATCCCAGCGGTTCCCCTAAGTGCTCCGCCATCTCTGCCATCTCCCGCCTTTTCCCCGGCACTTTTTCTCTTCTCGTCTCTTGCTTGTTTCTCTTGTCGTTGGTTCGCGAGCTCCTGAGCACTCTCGAGCAGCTCCTTCCTCTTCATAGCCTCCCGGTTTTCTTTCTTCGCCTTCTTTTGTTCTGACCGACTCCTCACGGTGGCGAAACCCTCGTCACTGCCTTCCTTGAACTCCTCAGTCATTGATGCGTCTCCCTCTCGAGCAGATTGGTTCTCCGGTCTATCCTCACCCATAGCATCATCCTCTTCTCCATCCGACTCTGCATCGTCCTCCATCATCTCTGCGTCATCTGCCATCGCCGTCAGCTGCCCGATAGCCTCCATAGCCCTTAGAGCTTGGTATTCGGGGTCCTTCATGTGGAAGCCGGCCGCCGTGTAAATGATCACTTTCATCCGGTGCCAAGAACCCCTATCTCCGGCTGACACACAGTGAGCTTCGGACTTACCATACATCGTCTTCCACACCGACTCATCTATCCTGGCAGCCATCTCCGTATACACCCCTTGTCTATCCGATGTCCTAAGGCTCTCCGTGACTCCCGTGATCTTTGTCTCTGGCACAATCACTTTCGTTTTCAGTGACCGGTCTGCCTTCGCCACTTCTATCCAGCGTCGGAGCCAGACTCCAACCTCTCCAATGCTATCCCTGCTCTCCTCGCCGATCACCTCCCTAATAGCTGAAGTTTCTCTGTCATAACTCCATGTCTCGCGGGGTCGGCCACATCATTCCAAACATCGAGATGAACAGGATCTGCGCCCAGAAGCCGAACGTTCGCCCGGCACTGATGTACAACTTTCCCGCGTCCACCCCTATTCGAGGAAACGCCGTACGCATAACGTTCCAAGGCAGAGTGATGATTCCAGACTTCTTCATCAGTTTATCCATGGCTTCTCCAGCCCTTATCAGTTCCTTGGCCTCCTCCCTGACTCGGTAGTTAGTGGGGAATCCATTCTCTTCGAAATTTCCGGGCCCTACCCAGAGCACATTGGCATTGGCTTTCCTGATCGTCTCCCTCGTCTCCCTCGCCACCTTGGTTTTAGTGTCATCGTCTGTAGCCTCGAACCGTCTCACCTCTTCTATTGCTCGGCGAGCATTCCCTGCTGCCATTCCAGCTGGGGCCAATACCACAATAATGTTCGTCACTTGATTCCCTCCCACGCCCTTCGAGACGCATTCCTTGCACACTTCCTGAACCTTCTTGTACGCACCCTGGTAGGTCATCTCCTGCGTTCCTGTCAGTTTGTGTGTAACGAACGACATACTCTCCGCGGCCTTTCCATAGCCACCGTGCGCCTTCAATAGCAATCCTATCCACTCTCGGACTTCCCCTGGTGACGCCGGATTCTTCTTATTCGAGACGCCCTCTATCCCCTCAGGTATGATGATGTGCACGTAGGTCTTCTGATCCGCACTACATCGGAGCTGAAGTGGCGGCTTCATTCCCTCCGCCCACCATGTCACCAGCTCAGCCGCCTTGCGCTCATGGAATGCAGTAGCTATGTCAAACATCCACTCGTAGGTCTCCACCGCAGACTCAAGCTCGCTCGAAAGCGCTGGCTCCATCAATCTCCCTCCAACTCCGCCCATTCCTATACCAATGATAGCCGCCCAGGCCTGAGCCTCGAACGCCCAGCTCTGGTCGACGTCCTCCGGTCTGTTCCACCCATATTTCCTGGGTGCCTTTTCTATTCCCAACACTATGCTCCCCACGTCCGCCATTTCCAAAACCTTGCCCATGTGGTGCGTGGCCTTATTCGCCTCCTCCATGACTTTCTCCTCTATCCCGCTGCTCTCCACACACCGTCTGTAAATGGCTGGCCCCACAAAACTCCTCCACGGCATCTTCACGACGGCGCTATCGTGTCCCGTGGCCATTGGGGCCTCTATCCCCATATACTCCAATAAACGTATCACATTGGCCCATTCACTATCCACCGGGTAGTAATCCTTGTCTCGATCAGGCCCAGACACGCCCCCACCGCTAGGCAACTCCGCTATCCACCCCCTCATGAGCTCTATCAAACCACTTCTTGAGCCAGTTGGCTGTTCGACGACCTTCGTGGCATTTTCGTCACCTTCCCGATGCAGGAACTCACGTTCCATCTTCCAATCCACAGGTCGCTCAGGAAGAGGTCCTCGGGCCGGGCCTATGATTGCGCGCTTTTTCAGGTGATAGCGCCAATACAGCCTCTCAACCCCCTGTGGATGCTTCTCCATCAGCGCCGACATCTCACTCATGAGATGGCTATTCGCTCCTAAACCCGGGTGCTTCGGCCTACAGATAAGTGCTTGCCCGATGATCTTCGTGGCCCTCATAAAGCAGAACAATACCCCGTCTATCTCCACTCTATCCACATCCAGTCGGATCTGCCCGTCAGGCACCGACGATCTCCTTGTCCCCACATCCATCTTGACATTCTTGCCTATCCTTCTGAAGCCAGCCAGTACTCTTACTATCCATCCATTCCCTAACGAATGCCATGTAGAGTATGACGCTGTACCACAGATGCTCCGTCCAAACCAGCATCCCGCAGAGTCGTGCACACTGGGAGCGCCGGTCGTCCACGTGACCAGCGGATGGCTTCGATCTATCCCACCAGATGCTATCATCGACCACAACGCCTCTAGAGACGTTCCGTGGAAAATCCACCCGGGCACATTGAACTCCTCATTCCCGACCGACATCTCCTGATTCAGCTTTTCTGCTCCGGCGTATTCGGCCTTCGTGGGTACCCACATACATCGCGAATCCGTGAAATGTTCCTTCACGTCCTTAACCCCCCCGTCTGCCTGGACCTCCGGAAATGTGGTCACTTCTTCGGCCAGGGACCAGTGCAACAGGTGTAGAACTGACGTCGGTCCCCCTATTTGCCATGACAGTGTATCCAGATACTCCTTCATCTGCCCATTTGCTGCATTCGCCATAACTCCGTATCCTTTTTCTCCCCCCTCGCTTCTCCGGAATTCCTCCATCACGTCTCTTCCTCTCTTCAAGTATTGGCTTTCGTAGGCCCCCATAATCTCGTCTGCCATGCCTATCACCTTGATCTTGGGCTGCGCCTCCGTCCATATCTTCAGCTTCTCCTCGCTCGACTTATGGCTGACCGCTATCCGCTCCGCAACCTGAGACGGTGGAATTGCATACTTCAATGGTCGCACGGCCAACCACGTCATCATGCCTTTGATCGCATCATCGAACGGGCTCTTCTCTGTGTCGTCCATGTGGATCTCCGCCCAATCTAGGGTCTTTCTGCTGATCCCTCCCCAGCTAGCCCTGAACGGGTCCTTACTTCCGTTCGTGACGTCATACACCCCTCCCACAGAGATGGCTATCGGTGCCACACCAGCTATCATCCTCTCATATGATCTCCCCTTCTGGAAGGACTTCTCTGTCTCATCAGTCGCGCCGAGGAATTTAGGGGCCCATGGCGTATCAACATCTCCTCCCGTGCCCGCTGTGGGCATGGCACATCCCGGCACGTCCATCCCTCTGGCCAATCGCACCCCTATCAAGTCGTTCAGCTTCTCCTTCGACAGGTTCCCGGCATCAGGACTCGCCTGGGGTGGCGGCTTCGTCGCCCCTCCATGCGACCTTGGCCTATCCCAGTTCGCTATCACCCTCTCCAGGTAGTCCGTGGCATCCGTCACAGACGCAGCTATCAGAGGGATCTTCTCCCTTATCCATGCTTCAGGATTCCGTCTTGTACACCGTAGTACCTCCCAGAGATACATAATCTTGTGTACTCGCATTCTATCCACATCGTATCCCACGGCTGAACGCTTACCTCCTTTCTTCGCCGTCTTGGCCTGGGCCTCTTCCGCTCGCACACCAGCTATCCCACTGCTCATCCATTTCTTGAAGTCTGCATCGTCCTTGAATGGGCTGGGGATAGCCCGTCTAGCCCATACCTCCTGCATCTCTAGATTTCCCTCCAACATCCAGTGTATTCTAGCCTGTTCTCTCTCCTTGGCTCCGACTGGCAGATACGAGTACGTCGTCACCCCTGGCACTCCATCCTCCGTCTCGGCCTTGAGGTACCTATCCGCGTCGGAAAACACCTTCTCCAGGAAGTCTATCATGGCCTGTGCTCGATCACATCGTTCCCTCTCTCCTGCATCCCTGGTCTGATGCTCTGGGCGTTGCCATCGTACCCCTACTGTCCTCGAAGACGAAGCTGTCCCAGGATCTTCACTGCTTCCGATATCTCTATCCCGCTCACTCAGCGACACCGATCCGAACATCTCTCCCATGGCTCCACGCTATGCAGGTCGCTAGAGCCCTCTTCGTCCTTATACCTGCATGCAACTCAAGGTCACACAAAATTCGCTCTAGTCAAGACGTCGTTGAAGAGCGTTACAAAGTTCTTTAATATTCACCAAATTGCTATTATCTATCCGAGCCTTTGATTCTTCACTAATGTATATGGTGCATTGTACGTCTTCTCCTTTGTCGTGAAGCTCTCCTATCTTCGTCTTTCCCCGCATTCGAGCCAGTTTTCCACGTGCAGCTAGAATTCTCGCTATTCCCTCGGATATGGCGGCATCACTGCGATTGATCAGAACAATCCCAACGCCCGCAGCAATCACTCTGTCGACCAGTAAAGCTAGGCTATCAGCCGCACTTTGGTCCTTTCTTCCCAGCTTAAGCTCTGCTCCGCGGGCTAGTCGAGACGGCGAGTCAACTCGCTTCGGTGCTATCACAACTATCCCGTCGCACTCACCGACGATCGCCTCATCGACCTCCAGAATTGGCGAGTGTTTGATATCCCACACCATTTCCCAAATTATCCATCTTCCCACTATGGACTTTGCTATCCCAACGCTATCCCTGATTTCATACTCGAGCTGATTTTGGGATACCCCCCGGCACGCGGGCATAGCTAAGATGGTTCCCGTTGATTTCCCGAACTCCTCTTCACCGAAATGTGCGGTAGTGTACATATCCCTTAACCACTCTCGTGCTTCATTGATGGCCTTGGTCATCATGTTGGCAGCCTGATACTCAGTAGGACAGTTGACAAACGTGAACATGACTGCCTCGTAGAACTGGTTCAGCCTAGCTATGTCTATTCGTTGTGTTCTAGACAGGTACCTCATGTTCGGATTCTTGCCCGATACAATCACTCTAACAGCCGCCTCATTGTCCTCTGCCACTATCAAGGGTTCTATACTCTCCTTCATCATCTCCCATAGTGCCAACCCCGGTATTCCTTGTTTCGTGATGCCATCGTGCAGGGCTACTATCTCAGCTTCAGGGGTACTTTTAGAGCACGACGTTTGCTTCTTACAGTAAGCAGCTATAGGAACGAAAGTGTGCGGTCCCTGAAGACACAGATATACCCCCGACGTAGATCTATGGTCGTTCTTGTCGCTGGCAAGATCGGCGTCACAGTATAGCACAAGACGGATGTCTCCTATCCTATCCCCGACCCATCCGTAGAGGCTCGTTGTGGTCGTCTCGTTGATGTATGAGATCAGTCTATGCATTCTCTTGTCACAGAGATGTGTCCAGGTCGTCAGCCTCGACGCCAGAACCTGTACTGGTCGCAGAAGGTCATACCTTCCGACTCTGGCCCCATACAAGATCTTCATGAGCACCGCAGGGGCGTGCTCTTTCAACACTCCCGGCCCCTCATCCGGCAGCTCGTACTTGGCTATCCCCATAATTTCGTTCACCTTGTCGTCTACTGGGTTCTCGTCGAACTCTGGGCGGCTCTCGTCGAGATATGGGGTCTTAGCTTTATCCAGTGGCTTAGGATATGCCGTCGAGCACAACTCTTGATATCTATCCACACACTGCTTCATGAAATCGGTAACATCGTATCGAAGAATCCTGATTTCATCTGGACTATCTTCCTTCGCCTCGGCCTTCCCCACGAAGTTAGGCGGTTCCTTCTTGGGCTCGATGATCTTCGTCCACTCGTGTCTCGGCTCAAACGGCGACCGAAAAGGTATCGCGCTAGCCGTGTGCAAGCATCCCAAGTACCTACCCATACTTCGTGGCTCTTCGAGCTTGATTCTCTTCGCCAGCTTCTCCCATCCTATCGCTAAGTTCTCTTTGGGCCCCGCAAGCTTGAAGTCGTCGACGTAGATCACCAGCATCAGCTTCAGCTCCTTATGGAAAAACACACTAGGCCAATCTGAGAGGAATTCGAAGCCGACCTCAGTCACAGCCTTTTCGCAGTGCTTTTCCCAGAACCCCCCGGCATCCGGATGCCCGTATAAAGCTAGTCTCAGTGGCACCACGGGGTCGTCTATGCCCTCCCATTCATCTGGCCACCTATCCCTCGGGATCCGTATCCATGTTTTAGGCCCCCCCAACAGCGCCTGCGTGTATGCCGACTCACCGTCCGACATCTCGATGTCGTGTCCTGGCAGCATCCCATAGGCATCCGCCATCTTGCCTGCCTCAAGTGTCGCAGGGCATGATGTGATTTCCTGAAAGATGGCCCACTTTCCCTCCTGGTCTTTGACATGACATCCCTCAAACACAACTCTCCCCTTATACTTCCTAAGAGGATCGTCTTCAGCAAGCTCCCAGTTCTTTTCTACACAAATGTCGAAGATACGACCTACATGAGCTATTTCCCCTCTATCCATTGCCTCCCGCTGAACGTCCTTCCACGAACGCACCTCCTCCATTATCCAGACCACTTGATCCATCAGCTTTTTCCATTCCTTATCAAGCGCGGCCCGAGCCTTGGGGTTGATCGCCCTCTCAGCTTTCGTCACGGGTCTAGCGACAAGTCCGAACACTTCCTCGATGTCTTCCTCTTCGTCCTCTATGATTGTGGCCATCAGTGGCTCAAGTTCTCCTACTGTCTCGTCGATGCTATCACACACTTCATTTTCCGCAACCTCTTCCCAGCTATCCTCTTGATCTGCATCCACCTGTATAGCAGGGACTGCGACTATTCCATCTCCATACTCCTCGTCCTCAGTTTGATAACCCTGCCGGATCAAATTATCAACGGGCGTAGTATGCTTGTTCATGAAGCATGCGAAGCATAGCGTCATCGACGTGAGGATTAAACTAGGTACCTTGGCTTTTCCCTCCAGCAGTCGTCGACATTCTCGGCATCTGTATGCCCTATCCGAGACATGCTTGACGCCGATTCGCCGCCTATCCTCATCTCTATTCCTCCCTGCTCTCAGTCCATGACCCGCACTATCCCTGTCTCTTTCCCTCGCACGGGCCTCTCTTGCCCAGATTGCTTTCTTGCTCTCCCGATGTGCCCTACGATGTCTCACTTCCTTCACGTTCTCAGGCATCATGCACCCGCGCATCCTCGGTCGCAGACATACTCCCTTAGCGAACTCCATTCTCATGATTGGCCCCCCTCTTCCTCCAAACGTAATGGGAAAGCTATTCCTATTCTGTATAGCCACCAGGATTTCTCGCTCAGGTGATACCTCGTATCCTATGACGTCGCACATAGTTTCCGCCACAAGTTGTCCAAGCGCAGACACTCTCACACTTGTGCCAGGATCTTCCGGATATGCTATCCCAGTACGAACCCAGGTGTATCCTATCAACGGAACATGGATGTCGTCCTTTAGTTCGAGGACCAGTGCATTCCTCTCTGCCTCCCACATGACTATGTCGCATTCGCCCTTTTCCATAGTCTCGAGGTTGATGGTTTCAGCGTGCCCGGCCCTGAAGAATGCCTCATCCACAGGTTCCCGTTCCTCTTCCAAGTCCGACAGCGTCCACCCTTCTGAATCAAACACATCACTCTGGTCGTCGAATCCGGAGCTTTCCTCTCTATCTTGGTCGTGGCGTCGATCTGTGTCGCTGCTCTCCCTCTCCCCGGCCAGCACTACTATCCATCCGTTGCAGTTCATGTCTCCCACCTCGAGCTCTTCTCCAGGGTAAGCTACCGCGGCCCCTCCGGTGCTATGTCTGGTGCGGCGACTGTTTGGCTTCATCATCCTAACCTTGCCTATGTCGTCGCCGTCGACCAGGATCACGCGCAGGTCCTGTATGTGTTTCGCCCGGGGTCCGAAGACCTCCCCCATTGCCTCTCGGCCTGGATTATTCATAACTATGCATCTTTTCCATCTGGGCTCCTCACGACTGATGTACGGTGCCCCATCCTCGGCAGCCGCAGCAGCATAGTTCCTCACCAGCGTCTGATCTTCTCGATCCGTAGCATCGTCGACGTGCTCGTCGTCTCCCTCCATGTCTATCACCCAATACGAGTTTCCTCCGTTCATTCTTCTCTTGGCTATCTTCAGCAGCTTCTCTAGTGATCCCCCGGTCTCGTCACCTCTAATCGTTCCCTTTTCCAGCTGTGCCAAGGAGTCCACGTCCAGTGTCACCATACCACTACTATATCCGAGATATTCTCCCTCGTGTTCTTCACATGCCATCGACACCGAATCACCCTCTTCCTCGCCGCAGATGCTTACCACGTCCTCTATCACCTTGATCATTTCGCGTATCGCCTTACGCTCCTGCTCTCGTTGCACGTCCATTTTCGTGTCCGATGTCCTCACCATGTGCGACATTAACTCATGATCCCTTGGCATATGATCGCATGCTAGCATGTCCGCCGCGATCGTGTTCATCATACATGGAGTGATCATTCCTATGTAACACGACGCGTCCACCCCGTCATTCATACCCAGCATGCATCCATCACTCCGTACTATCCACATGTCCCAGGCAAGCGCCATTCGAACAATGGTCTCGTCGGCCAATCGACTTTTGCCGCCTATCCATATGGTCGTAGCCACTATTCCTCTGCTGTTGGCGTCGGTGATAACCTTTTCTATATTACCAAACACTCTATCTCGAGCCTCTCGCGTACTATCTAGACCTTCCTCACGTCTCCAACCGGATGCCTTTCGATCAACTTCTATACTCATGCCTTCGCTAGACGCATCGATAGCGATGACCACATCCGTCACATCCTCTCCTATCACACATCCTTCCCCCGATATCCAAGATACGTTCTCACCTCCGTTATCCCCTATTTCATCTATTCCGATCCCCATGACCTGCACTTTAGGCTGTTCGCCCAACTCCCTCATTATTTCCCCAATGATGTTGTCGGACGGCGTTCGCGCTATTCCAGCTGTGCTGCACAATTGATTGATGGTTTTCGCAACCTCCTCAGTACCTCCCATCCTGGATGCCGGTGCGGCAGGTTCTGCTGGTCCTCCTCTATCCCTGATTCGTCGGTCTTCTCCTCCGTCGGGGATGTACCAGAACTCCGTGATGATGTCCCTGGGCACAACGAATCGGTACCTCCCTCTATTGCGCATCATCTCCGCCTGTATGCATGAGTCATATTCAATGGATTCTAAGACCTCCCCAGTATTAGCGCTCCGAGTGACCCTCCACCAGAGCTCGAGCCGTCTTTTGTCCCTTCCGCCATAGAATCGGTAGGATGTGGCGCGATTGTTTCTTACTGCCCACACTCGGCCACCCTCAGGCATTCCCGATGGAGAATCCCATCGGTATTCCCGCGGTGAGAAGTCCTGTCCATGGTCGGTGATTTTCTCCATCCATTCACGAACTCCAATTTCTGCGGGACGCGGTCCTATTCCCTCTTGCCCTCGAACGGCAGAGGGAGGCCTCTCTCCTCTGATGATCCTCTCTTTGTCTCCCTCTATATAGCGCAGTCGCTGTCCCGGACTCATCCTATTCCACTCTGCCGACGAAATGGAGTTGGGTTTGTGAGATCTCGCGTACGGCCGTTCTATCCTGGGCATGTCCTGTTCGTAGTCTAAACCCACCCCCCGTATACCCGTCGCCTTCTCTCCCCGCGCCCGCTCCTTGGCTTCATCCTCTATCTCTCCCTCAGGCTCCCCCTTTTCCCAGAACGTAGTGCACCCCGTCCATTTCTTGGTGATCTTCTTCTTGCCCTTCATTCTATCCTCATCCAGTACCTCCGATGTACCATCGGCGTACACTATCCACGTTCGCCTCCTTGGACCCAGCTCTCTATCCCCGGGGCCACCTGTACCTTTGACCTCCTCGCCTGGGGTACACAGCTCCTTTCGGGGTAAGATGTGATGAAGCGTCCACGAATGGTCTATCTCATCATGTTCCCAGAAATCCCCGTTTTGAAGATGCTGATCGTCGCACTTAATTTGTCTCATCACATCGGCTCGTACCCTTCTCTCCTCTGCGAAGATTTCCTCCGTCTCCTCTCCTTGCTGCCCCTCTCTCTCCAGTTCCAATCTGGCCAGGACATCAGCTCGAGTCGCTGTCATGATTCTCGACTTCCTATCAGCCACAGCTTGCATCGGGAAGTAGTTGGGCATCTCCTCGTCAAGTACTATCCTCTTCACGCGGTGTATCGACGGTACCGTCCATCCGTGATACAGGTGCGCCAGCTCAACCACTATATAGTCTCCGCTCGGAACACCCCCTGGTTGGAGCGCGTAACCTAGGAACAATCCGGGTGATGTCGGAGTGTCGAACTTTGCCTTGGATGCCATGGCATATGCTTGCTCTTCTTCGGCGTCGTGATCTACATATTCTTCCCCATCCCCACCGTTGTCTGCACACGCCGCCTGGCATAAGCCATCCGCTAATGTCGCAAAGTGCTCATCCAATCTGAAGCCCAGCCTCATCAACTTCCACTTGTCTTCCACAGATGCCTTTTTACCCGCTGCCAGGGTATATCCCACCGCTATCACTCTATCCTCCGGCGCCAAGGCATCTTCGGTAGCATGCCAAACTCTTGGATTGAACTTTAGCCCACTATCAACCTTCCGAGTCCTTCCCCATATCCATTTTCCCGGAAGCACCTCTTTCTTTATCCCGGCGGCGTCGCCACTCTCATTCTCACACTGTTCCTCTTCTGTCCAGATCATAGCTTCACCCGCCCTCTCGCTTACCGGCACAACAAAGTTGTACGTCTGGCTCTCGTTAAACTTGTCCTTGTGAGGCCCCATCCTGGTTCCGACAGACACAATCACCGTTGTAAAAGTAGCTTCTGGGAAACATTTTGCTATCAGCTCGCAGCACACCATGGCTATCCCCGGATATTCTTTGGCACTATTCGTAATGCCAACCTTTCCTCCGTACGCATACAGCCCCAGGACTATGAACCCTCTACCGGTGGCCATGCTCCGCGAATTCTTCGCTATTCCTTTCTCTATCGAAGTGAACTTCAGGATGATGTCCTTTGCATGCTGCACATCAAAGTCCTGCGTCATGACCATATCGAGCGCACGTCTATCGATCTCTCTCAGCTCTTCCTCCCTTTGCGAGCGTTGTTCTTTGGTTTCCTTCGTTTCAGAGGGCAAGGCCATGCTCGAAACATCTTCATCAGCTCCGAGAATCTCAAGAGCGTCATTTTCAGGATCCCCCCGTTCGAGCAGGGCCGCGTCCTCTTTGCCAGCTTTTCTAGGCTTTTCGGCAATGGGGAGGTAGTTAACAAGTGCCCCGAAAGGAATCAGTTTCACTTTGTCTTGCTCGTTGCCATGTCTTTTCCCGTACGGGCTTACCCCGTCCACTTGTTGTACGTTCCTATGGAAGCAGAACGTCTGCACAGCGTACGGCCACCACTTCGGTTCTAGTCCTGCTTGTCTCAGCAATACTCTGCCACCGTAGATTACTTCTTTGACCTTGAGCTCCGCTATGCTATTCGTTCGGGGTAATCCGGGTGTAGAAGTCGCCCTGCAAGTTCCTATGACGTCGCAGGCTTTTGAGAATTCACCGGCTCCGTCTGCGTATAAATGCACTACCATATCTGGGCCTCGGAACTCATTGATAGCTCGCACAAACTCATCCGTTCCCCTGGACTTTACGGGCGTGCAGTGTATCCACTGTGTCTTGAAGTCGAACATCACGATTGCATTATTTTCTCCGCGGATTCCCTTGTCTTTGTTGCTGCGAAGAACTATCGTGTCAGCAGTGACCCTCTCCCCGAACTTCTCGGCACCCTTGTCGGTGATGCCTTCGCCCCTGTTGAAGGGAACGTTTATTGCTTTGCCTTGTCGACAGGCAACGCAGTGCATGTTCTTTGGGAGATGCGTGAGCAAATGTTCCGCCGATTTTGCATACTCCGGTGAGTATCTTGCTCTCCGAATGCTCACAGCTTTGCTCGACCCTATCCCTTCGCCAAGTCTATCCGCAACTCGAACTTGATCTGCAGGTCCGACTTCTGCCTCTGTTTGTTCCACCTCTCCCATGCCACCGGCGCTATCATCCTTCTGAGGCTCTCCCACTCCTCTTCTGGCCTGTTCTTCGTCGGCTATTCCGGGCAAATCTATATCAACATCCAATTCGCCTTCGTTTTCGGTGCCTTCTTCTTCGCCGGGTACAGCGACGACTTGCTCCGCGATCCTTAGGTCATCATCCGTATTCTTCTTTATTCCGCGGACGAGCTGAAACTCCGCATCCGTCATATTGCGTGCGCTTTGTCCCGCGTCAATCTGCTCAGGACTTAAAGCTCTTTCACAAAACCCGCATACCCCGGATGAATCAGCCTTACACGCGGCGCAGTAGAACGTCGTTCTCAGTCGACCATCACTATCATCTTGTTCTATCGTTGTCTCCCTATTCCTCTCGTCTATCCCCTTTTCGGCCACTGATGATACTCGGTGGTGCTTACGCATAGTCTCCTTAATGGCTCGCACTAATCCCGGTGCCCACTCCGCCCAATTCTGCGATTCGCTCATCTCGCCCTTGCTTTTATCACTGCTATCATTCGTCGCTCCAGTCCCTGGTCCTCTAAGATTGACCGCCCATCCTATCAACTCTGCGTCAGTCGCTATCGTTGTCGGCTTTTTCCTAGAGTGTCCCATCGGTCCCTGATCAAAACTGAATAGCTTCGTTCCTAGGATGGCACTCGTCCTATCCCATTCTTCTGTCGCCCACAATGATGCGTATCCCCCTTCTGGCGTATCATCCCAATACGTCTCGGGATCCTGGGGCTGCTCAATGAGACACATCGTTGGGGCTCTCAATCGTCGGTGACGTGCCTTTCCTATCACCACAAGCATGCACACGCGCAGTATGATGATATCGTCGTCCCGGCATTCCTGCTTCTGTGCCCAACTGATAAATGAGTATCCCCACCTCTCCGGTCCGTTCCTCGACCTAAGCGGAATTGGACCAGGCCTTCTGTATCTCATCACGGACCTCGTTCTGCAAGGCGGTCCGGCTAGCCAGCAAAAAACCAAATTGGTCGTGGCCAGCTTCACTAGCCACCACCATGTATCAGATCGCAGCACGTTCTCCTCCATATCGATATCTATCACGCTCATTCCCAGTTCGCTTGCGATGTCATCAAACTTTCCCCTTGACTTTCCACAACAAATGTGCACAATAACCCTTCTGCTCCCTTCGACCGCTTTCCTTATCTTCATGATTTCAGGTCTCGTTTCCCCCTGGGGCTTATGTGCCTTTCCGCCGTCAAGTACCTCTTGAGGAGCAAGTGGCCATAAACACCTTGCTATCTCGACTAGCGTCTCTGCCTCCCCACCGGTACCGATATTCTTGTCCAGCATCATCGTCAGGTCATCTAGCCCCGCGTCTTCATCCGCAGCCATTCTATTCAAGATATGTTTTCTCACCTTCGCGCTATCGCTCTGCACCGCTTCTCCTGCATCCGCTCCTTCGAATGTGAGCCCTTCTATCTTGAACATGGTCTTGCCTGTCCATAAGTCCTCTTCCGCGTCTCTATTCTCTCCCTCATTGTACTTGTCCACCCAGTCTATCCATTCCGCCACGGTTTTGCCATCTTTGTACACACGTTTGGATCTACATCTCTCGGCGAATCGCGGCACAAGTGCATGTATCTCTGGGAATTTCAGTGTTTCAAACCATGGATCGCAAGTCTTCGTTCTTGGTTTGTTATGGAAACACACCGCTTTATTACCCGTTAACATCCACTTGTCTAGTAGCCTCCCGTCGTCGTTGGTGGCCTTTCCTATCGGTTCCTCCTCGGTGTCTCTATCCGTGTCCGAGTCCACGCTTTTGGGGCTACATTCATCCTGTTTCTCTTCAAGTCTCCTCGGACTGGAATTTCCTCGCACGGGCAGTTCAATCGCAAGAGGCGCTGGCATAGCAGGATAGATGTGATAGTCATTACGCTCACTTTCGTTAACAACCGTTGACATTCTATCCACCATGTATGGGATATCCCCGATGACTTTTAGCACTATCAAGCTCGAATCAGGTTTGACGAACACGGGGTTTGCACCCGCCAGCCAATGAAATGAATATCCCATTTTCATACATCTCCTCCCCATTGATAGAACAGCGGGAGTACTCTCTAGCATTCTAATCCTCATCGTCTCAGGCATCCCTTGTATATCCATGCATATCTCTTGCTTTGACGTGGTGTTGCCGTTGGCAGTGTTGAACCTCACCTTCTTCGCCTCAATGGCCATATCTTTTTCATCCTGGGTGAGGTCTGCTTCTGCTATTAGATCCATAGCGCACCCCGAGTCTATCATCCATCGTCTCATTACCGGGGGCAAGCAATGTTGTGCAGACGCCGCCGGTTGACTAACCTCTCGACTATTCACGCGGAATCTCTCGTCGACTATACCTATTCTCCTGCATTCCTCCACTATCCTATCAGCCAGTCTTGATGCATCCCTACCTTCCTCGCCTTGCTCCCCGGCAAGTATGTCCAGCACGACCTCTTCGGCTAGGGATATTCCTCGTAGCCTTGCCTTTGCCTCTTCAATCACGGGATATCGTTTCACATCATGTACATACCCCTTCTTGTGTACGTTTTTGCATTTTCGTACCATCTTATCAGCTGTGTGTCCTTTCCAATAGCATATATCCAGTCCTGCTATCCCCGTCTCTTCGGAGCCCAACCCCTTGACTCGCCTATTACCCTTCTTCACTCGCTCCCTGCCTGTCGTTGTCACCAGTATTCCCTTATGCGTGCCTTCGGCGCCATCATCCCCTTGTCGTACCACAGGCATGGCCGCATATACCTGGCTATCCTCGCTGGCCTGTGGGTTTCGGCCCGCCCCTAGCGAAAACTTGGCCCTTCACCATCAGCATGTGGGCTCGACGGCCTCGTCTCCTTCTGCTCTATCTCTACCGTTTCAAAAGCCTCCCTAATGCTATTCGGGATGGCCTCATGGAGCATTTTACACTTATCGTTTCTGCAGCTGCCGTACCGAAAATGCTCAAAGCAGTATCCCGCCTTCTTGAGGACCTCTTCAGCCTGACTATACAGATAAATATCGTGCGAATGCTTGCAGTCCGCCGCAGTCATCGGGCAAGTTCCACGCGTATAGGGGTAGCAGACCCCTCTTTTTCCAAACGGCGACTTGGATCCATATCTATTCTTCGGGTCATCGGCTCTCCCCGCCTGCGAAAGTCCGTCCCTGCCTCTTCCCACAGATATCCCTCTTCCGTAGCTATTTCCCCCTGCGGGCGATGAACTCCTCGGTCTATCATCGGCGTATGCGCTTCTTCTATTCACCGGTGCTCTATATGATCCCTGCTGAGCCGGCATCGCAGCGTACCCACTCGTGAATGCCTGTCGACTCACCCGCATTGATGCCTCGTCTATGTTCTTGTCCGCTCTCCACATCTCCAGTCTATCCTTGATTCTCTTTCGCAACCAGGTATGAGTCTTGGCCTCGTCCGGAAGCAGTCTCCATGCCTCAATATCGTGGTTCAGCACCTGAACTCTCTGCACTTTCGAATGCAACATCCATCCCAGCTGTTGCTCGCTCCAGGTATTGCCTTTCAGTCCTGTAAGGTTCGTGTGCGCTAGATCCCATCTAGTCATGAACTCCTCCAGTGCCTCCTCTTCGGGCTTCCCCGGGAAACTCATCACCTTCGTGCTACTCAGGCCATCGTACAGCACCTGACTCTCTTTTGCAATCGGGATCTCAACATGCTTTACTATCAGCGTAAGCAATCTCATGGCCGTCATCGGCTTTCCATCCCCCACTTGCTGAGTCTTGTACATCTCCATCTTCACCTTCGCCGACAATGACTCTGACTTTATTGCTCTCTTTAATCCGCTAAAAAGCTGGTTCTCCAACGCAGGATACTTGAGTTCCATGTCTATCATCGCTTCGCTCCTTTCGCGTACCCTCAATACCTGCGTGTATGCATAGTCCCCGTCATATAGATACGCAGCCTTCGCAGTGTGGGCAACATCGCCCAGCCACAGTCCTACTTCCCCGGATGATGGCTCCTTCGCTATCGATATCTCGTTGCATTTCTCCATCCCTCTGGTGTCCTTGAACTTGTTATACCCTCCGCCTACCGGATTTCTAAACCTGGCATCATCCCCCTCATGATCTCGTCCGCTCTGCGGCCTCGGAAGTCCTGTCCCTGCATACCCTCCGGCATCGCATCCCCTTCTATCAGTGGAACACAGCATGCACACGTCATCATGGTACTCATAACAATTACCACACACTTCTCTTCCGCAGCCATGGCATGCAATCATCATTTCTGCTTGTCTAACACATACAGGGCACCTTCTAATCCTAGTCTCTTCCCCCAACAGACCTCCATCTCCTTGTCTATCCTTTCTTCCATGCTCTCTTCTATCCCCAAACGAACTTGGCGCAGGCGTGGCACCGGCACTTGGTCTTGCGGAGCCAGCGTTCGAAGCACCTCCCGCAGCCGGCGCCGGCATAGCGTACTCGGAGCTCTGCTTGGCGATCTCACCGATTCTATTCCACATGCTATCCAGCTCTGCTTTAATGCTATCGTTTCGTTTCACCTGCTCCAGTCTCCGCTCATACTCTCGTACCGTTGCCTCCAACTGCTCGTTCTTCTCTTTGAGTTCAATCATTTCTCTACTACGAAGATCGAGATCCGCTCTCATTTTAGATACCTCATCTCTATTATCCCGGATCATCCGCGCTACCGATTCTGTCACTCCTTTGTTCTCCCCCTTCATGCTTTCTATCTCACTGGTCAGGCTAGCGTTCTCCCTCACGATCCGCTCATTCACAGTGGTCAATCCCTGCAATTGACTAGTGATCTTGGTCACCTGCTGTTCTAACACAATGCATCTACTCTCAATCCTTCGATCTACCACAGGACCTGCCAACTCCGGCCTCGAAGCCTCTATCCCTCGGGCGTTGTCGCTCCTGGCTCTTCCGTCGGCTCCCCCACTCCCACCGTGACTATCTCGTCCGCGTGTCATGGTCGGTGGCTTTCCTATCTCTGCGCTGTTTCCTCGCATCTTGCCTACCCCTTCGTTCCGTGCGCTCTCATCAATTCGAGCATTGACAAGGATAAATTCGCCCGTGACTCTCTTCTGCTCATCTATCATACGGCTCGACATTGATTCCATTGTCTTTTCCATCTTTCGCACGGTATCCTTTACCCAGGCCTGTTCTCCGTTTCTCTTCTCATCCATCCGATCTGTCCTTGCAGCGACATTCTCGCAAGTCTTGTGAACCTTTGTCATGTTCGCCACAATCTCAGCCACGCTTTTGCGGTTCTTTATCACCTCTCTCGCGACGGTCATTATGTGTTCCTTCTGCGCCAGAACCACTTCACTCAGCTTCTTGGTTTCGCCCCGCACTGCCCCATCTATGCACGTGCCGTGACCCTCGCCAGGTTCTCTGCATCCGCATCCAGGACCTTTTCCTTGGCTGTTGCAATGTGACGACGATGCCGTATCTGTTCCGGCTTTCTGGCTCCCCTTGGACTTCAGCTTCCTTAGTTCCTCGCCCGCTATCTTGATCTGGTCCCACTGTCTATTCAAAACCGTCTCTACTTTATCCAGTCTCTCGTTCTTCCATGTTCCATTCTCGTGTCGCATTTGCATACTCGAGAAGACTACACCTATGCCACGTCTCACCTCATTCAATCCTGTTTCTAACGTGGTGATCTTCGTCCCGGTACTCTGTTTGGCTATGTCCGCTGAATGTTCCGCTGTGGACAATCGCTCCTCCACTCCCTTCAATCTAGTCGTAACAGAGGTCTTGAGCACCTTCACGTTTTCGACCTGCCGTCTCATTCTCCGTGCGAGCTGCATTGCTCCCTCGGTCAGTTGCGGAGCCATTGCATCATCCATCCTATCCTCGCTGACGCTCCCGTCCATGATCCGACTCATCTCTTTCAGCTCCTGCGACAGTGTTGTCTTGGTATCTATCTGCTGCGATTCTATCCAACCTTTCCAGTGCTTCACCTCCTCTTCGCATTCCACCAATCTCTTGCTCACGACGTCCGCCTTTTCCGCTGAGCTATTAGCAATTGCACTTGCACATTCGCTTGCCACCTTAAGCTTGGCTACGTCGGTCTGCGTGTCCACAACCACCGTCTGCAAGTCATCTATCCTGCCATCTATCTCTCCCAACGACGATTTGTCCGGATCAGCAGGAGCTCTCACCTTTGCCCGCCTGGGTGGGGATGATGTTGCCCTCATCTCGTCGTTCCTGCCTCGTCCTTCAGGAGGAGTATCGATCCCGAAATGCTCGTACTGCCCACCTATCCCAGGAGATCGTGGAGCCGGGGATCGATTGCCCCATCCTTCGCTACCCTGATCCGGGGTGATCATTCCTGCCTGATGGATCGGTCCCCCAATTTCTGTCGACTTCGACTTCTTCGCTGCGGGGACGCTCTCGGCTATCTGGTTCATCTCCTTAACGGCCTGCTCCGCTCGTTGCTTACGCAGTCCTTCATCCATCTTGCCTATCTTGCTGGTGGTACCAACTCCATTTTCCGATCCACCCGGGCTATCCCTCTTCAATGATGTAGATCGACCACCTGAGTGCCCACTATCCGACCCCATCGACATCTTTCGTGACCTGTCTTTCTCTACCCCTGCGATCTCGGCACCATATATCCCAGCATTCCACCGTTCCTGCGACTCCGATTGCATCGTCATGGGCGTTGATCCAGGCTCTCCTGGCCCCTGATCTGTGAAGAACTTCGCAAAGTCCATGTCAGTGATGACCCCCGTTTCCTCGAGCGTACTCCGGATTCCATGGGATCCCCACTCTATTCCGATCGTCGTAGTCTGACCCATCCTCACATCCTTCAACGCTTCAACGTTCCCGCCTGGTGATGCCTCCGAGAGACCTGTAGATGAAAATACAGACAGTGCTCTATCATCGCTCCCACTGACCACGTTCTGCGCTACCGCTGACGATCCCTTAGCTATCAACTCCAGGTCTGTAGGATCGGCACCGACATTCCCAATCATGGTCGCACTATTCGAATACACTCCTGGAACGAGATCATCTCCATTCCCTCTGCCCATCCAATGTCCGCTATCCGCACTTCTCGTTCGATCGCCCTCCGCACCGAGCTCGCCACTGAGCATCATCGCATCTATTCCATCATCATTCCTCCTGATCGTCCTATCATGATCTGACGATGATGACACTGCAAGACTATCCACTCTGTCCTCGATCGCCATTTCTAACCTGGAACCAGTGATTCCCTTGGCACCTCCCGTTGACTCGTAATTCGTCCTGTGGGACACAGGCTCGGAGGGGATGACGAACGGTCCCTCTTCCATCCTTTCATCTATTCCAGCCAGATCCTCGATAGCAAGCGTCGGAGTCCTAGCGTTTCCCGCTTCTATCTCACCTCTTCCGGCCCTATACTCATTTAAATCTGTAGCTCCCATAACTGGATCAAACACTACAGGACGGCTTGCAAGCATGCTGAGCTGCATTACGGCATCCCCTCTATCTGCTATCGACGGGATTGCGAGCAACTCCTGCAAACCTTCGTCTGCGTCCCTCCCCTGAGTGCCCGACGTGTCCGCTATTCCGGCATAGCCCAGTCCTCCCGACCTCCCCACACTATCCATTGCCGCCACGATCTCCAAGTTTCTATCCGTCAGTCCTGGGGGTGGTCCTGACACTAACATATTATTCGCAGCACTCGACCTGATGTCTACAGTAAGCGGTCCTGAGAAACTGAGGCCGAGGCGATCTCTATTATCACTGCTATCCATCTCCATTCCCGTCCTTCCACTATTCCGTCCGTCGTCGATGAAGTTCACGTTCTCGGCGTCGGCTATGCTTCTCACATGACTATCGGTAGCGGCCACGTTCTGATTGACCGCAGTGACCTGGTCCTCGAGAAATCTATTCCCTACTCCCAACACATCACTATCGCTAGACTCACTGCTCCCAATGCTATCACGTGTGGACATTGCTGCAGTCAACGAACACAAGTGATAAATGCGGAAAACTTCGCTATGCAAGTGGTACCTCTTCGCTATACCAAGAAAACTTCTCGAACAGCTCGTCCAGGCCAAGCAACAAGGCTCTTAACCTGTGCGAAGCGTCCAAACCAATGAAAACTTGCGCAACCCGTTCCAGTAACTAGCTCAGGCCACACGAGGAGAAAGAAGTTGTATATTTACAGTTGTAGGTTGTAATGTTGCACCAGAAGTAACAGTATCCCTGTCAACGGGGAACTCAAGGTAGCTAGCCAATCGTTCCGAGCCACTCCCGACGTTAACTATCGGAAGGATCCCCAGAGTTGCTATCTCCAGGGGGTGGTAACCTATCGCTCTAGATGTATCCACTAGCCGTCCGGCTGCGTGTTGTACACCTATCCCGATATTCACCTGAACAGCCACCTGCCCTCAGTATCCTCCGGCCTCCGGCTATGAGTTGTAAAGAGAACAGATAACTATCCCGAGGTTAGGGAAAAGGATCTATTCCTCGTCAACGCCCGACCCTTTTGGCTCCTCTTTCCTCCGGATGCGAGTTGGCCAATCAGGTCCACGACGTACAGGAACACTATCCACGGGGGCGAAAACTGTACAATACAGGCTGCTACAGTACTAAGAAGGGCCCTTCTTGAGCAGCTTACAGCTGCGATCGAACATGGGATCATCATTCTATCCACGCTCGGCCACGATGAAGTCGGCAAACTATCCATGATCCACATTCGAGAAGGGGTCCAAACCCGAAATACATGTACACGTCAAATCACCATCCCGTGGAATCAACCTGACCTCTTTGTGCTAAACAGTTCCTGGCAGGTGACGTCCCAAAAGCCAAAACCCCAAACCTAAGCTTTTCCTTAACTTCGGGCTTTTGGGGTTCGGGCAGTCTACTAGGATGCGGGGCTTTTGGATTTTTCAAGCTTTACAGGGTTTGGGAACGCCACGAAAAAGTGAAGGTCAAAAGCTTAAACCTAAGGCTTGGGCCTTAAAGTACCTCCTATTTAGCGACGATTATTCGGGTCCAGGTACACAATAATGAGGTACATGGACCCTCAGGGTTAACCTTAAAGCCCATAAGCCTTCGGTGTGCACGTTTGGTTGAAGGTTTAGCCCTCAGCCCTGAGTAAACCCTAAACCCTAAACCCTAAACCCTAAACCCTAAACCCTAAACCCTAAACCCTAAACCCTAAACCCTAAACCCTAAACCCTAAACCCAACTCTCAAGCCTAAACCATTCAGGGTGCAGGGCCAGGAAGCCTAAACACCCAACACCCCCCTCTGTCACCCTGCTGGAAGACTAGACCCAGGAGTAGCCTAGGGATAAACAGGGTGCCCTTTTTGGGTTTAAGGGGATCTTTAAGGGAACCCCAGCCCTAAAAAAGGAAATAGGGGCCTACGCCGGGCCCTCGTAGCCCTGAACCCTAAACCCTAAACCCTAAACCCTAAACCCTAAACCCTACTAGTAGAAGAGCGCGGCCTCATCAGGGCTCACCGACTCGATCTGCACCGTCATCGCCTTGCCAAGCAAGGCGTCGGCACCCTGAACTTCTGAACCCTAAACCCTAAACCCTAAACCCAAAACTTGGGTAGCTTTGAGGGCACTACAAAAACTATGAATGTTTATGGCTTTGCAAGGAATACATAGGGATTATGCTTTCAAGACTTTGACACGCACGCTTTCGGGTTGACGGTTGGTCGTCGCCAGAGTCGGGTTAGGTTAGGCGCACGTAAAGTAGTTGCCGTCCCATGGGGAAATCCTAGGGTTAAGGCTTCAGGGAAAGAACAGGGCCCCGAAAAAAATGTGACGAAGATCTAACATAACGCTATACTCCCCATAGAGCCATAATGAACGTGCAAAGGACATGGCTGGTTATGTCTCTCAAGCCCCTGGAGCCGAATCCCGAACCTCCCAGGAAACCTAAAAAAAGCCCTGAGATGAGACAGATAGGATCATTTGAAATGAGGATCCTTGCACACCTCATTTTGCAATGATTAACTTGGTAGCCCAGTAGCCAAGTTATAATAAGGGTACCGTACCCTTTTTGGGGTGGGTTACTTCATAAGGGAACCTTGAACCAACAAGAAGGGCAAAGGGTACCCACTGGGCAACCAAGTTTAACAACAAGGACCCTTGGATAGCCTCCGTCCACAAGATGCAACCTCTAAGCGCGACTTTCAACCATGCCCTGAATCGCGTGCCTTATCTCCGCACTGAACCCCAAACCCAATCCTCAACCCTCAACACCCTAAATCGCCCTAAAGCACCCTCGCAAACCCTCTCAAAAAGCCTGAAAACCCTTTCAAGCACCGAAACACTCGAAAACCCTCTCAACCCGAAACTCCGCCCGAGCACCGGATGTGTCCGGAAGCGGCCGTCGGAATGGCGGAGCCTCAGGCTTAGGGTTTTAAGGGCTTTTAGGGTTGTTTCATGGTTTTTCCTAGCACTTTCTGAAATTCAGATTCCTGGGATATGCTTGAACTGGTTCAATCGTACATAGCACATGTATATGTATATACATATGTGGCATGGGCCTGTACGTATCGACTGGCATTCCCTTTTGTCCTGTTTAACTTTATTCCAGCAGTGCTCAAAAGTTGATGCCTTACGCTTCCCGGCAACAGCACAAACCATGGCACAAGTCCAAGCCCGATCTAAACATGACCCACACAGACTTTTACACAAAAACCCAACCCTAAACCCTAAACCCTAAACCCTAAACCCTAAACCCTAAACCCTAAACCCCAACCCTAACCCGAAAGTAAACAACATGTCGCCATGCCGCTACCCGCGGAAAAGCCCTGAAACAAACATCAGGGTTTAGGTGTTCTGATAGGCCTTTTAGGGTTTAGGATTCAGGGTTTCAGGGTTTAGGGTTTAGGGTTTAGGGTTTAGGGTTTAGGGTTTAGGGTTTAGGGTTTAGGGTTTAGGATTGAGGGTTTAGGGTTTAGGATTGAGGGTTTTAGGGTTTAGGATTGAGGGTTTCAGGGTTTAGGGTTTAGGGTTTAGGGTTTAGGATTGAGGGTTTCAGGGTTTAGGATTGAGGGTTTTAGGATTGAGGGTTTCAGGGTTTAGGGTTTCAGGGTTTAGGATTGAGGGTTTTAGGATTGAGGGTTTCAGGGTTTAGGATTGAGGGTTTTAGGGTTTAGGGTTTAGGGTTTCAGGGTTTATTGAGGGTTTCAGGGTTTAGGATTGAGGGTTTTAGGGTTTAGGGTTTAGGTTAGGGTTTTAGGGTTTAGGGGTTTAGGGTTTAGGGTTTAGGGTTTAGGGTTTAGGGTTTAGGGTTTAGGGTTTCAGGGTTTAGGATTGAGGGTTTAGGGTTTAGGGTTTAGGATTGAGGGTTTCAGGGTTTAGGATTGAGGGTTTTAGGGTTTAGGGTTTAGGATTGAGGGTTTCAGGGTTTAGGATTGAGGGTTTTAGGGTTTCAGGGTTTAGGATTGAGGGTTTTAGGGTTTAGGATTGAGGGTTTTAGGGTTTCAGGGTTTAGGATTGAGGGTTTTAGGGTTTAGGGTTTAGGGTTGAGGGTTTTAGGGTTTAGGATTGAGGGTTTTAGGGTTTAGGATTGAGGGTTTTAGGGTTTAGGATTGAGGGTTTCAGGGTTTAGGATTGAGGGTTGTAGGGTTTAGGGTTTAGGATTGAGGGTTTCAGGGTTTAGGATTGAGGGTTTTAGGGTTTAGGGTTTAGGATTGAGGGTTTCAGGGTTTAGGATTGAGGGTTTTAGGGTTTAGGGTTTAGGATTGAGGGTTTCAGGGTTTAGGATTGAGGGTTTTAGGGTTTAGGGTTTAGGATTGAGGGTTTCAGGGTTTAGGATTGAGGGTTTTAGGGTTTAGGGTTTAGGATTGAGGGTTTTAGGGTTTAGGATTTAGGATTGAGGGTTTCAGGGTTTAGGGTTGAGGGTTTTAGGGTTTAGGATTGAGGGTTTTAGGGTTTAGGGTCTAGAACGCAGGTTGAAAAACCCATTCTACGCTGTCTGGGTTGGAGACTTTCGGCTTGAAGAGGACCGGGTCAGCAAGATGCACCGATCTTGGTCTTCGACTTCGTAAAGCTCAGCGGTTTAGGGTTTAGGGTTTAGGGTTTAGGGTTTAGGGTTTAGGGTTTAGGGTTTAGGGTTTAGGGTCCGCCCAGGCTCCTTGAAGACGGTTCTGAACCACATGCGTGCACCAGCGAACAGCCCGTCCTGCGGGCCAGGGTCTCTTGGTTGCTGTCCAGACCTCCACTCGTAAGAGACACTGCGAGGTTGAGTCTGAAGACTGGATGTCACAGCTGGACCTAGCAGCCTCATAAGGCTTGTGGCCAACAGCTTCAGCAAGTCGCCCAGCCAACATGCACCAGCTGTAGAAGTCTGGTCTCAGACCACGAAGGGCATGAACAGTCGCCCAAGGCTGATGTTCAGCTCATTCGAGTTCTTCCCAGTGGCGGTTGATGATCGTGATGTAGAACGAGAAGATCCATCCAACGAACCAAGTCAGTGGTGCAGCAAAGATACTGACAGGGCATTTGCTGATCTCATGAAGCGTCGAAAACCCAGAGGTACGGCCAAGACACCCAAGCTGCAAACCCTAAACCAATGAAACGCTATGCTCGGGGCATGGCCTCGGCGGAAAGGCTCAGGGTTTCGGATTTGGGGAGGGGGGGGGGGGGGGGGGGGCGTTAGGACTGAGGGCTTGGGGCTTAGGATTTGGGGCTGAGGGTTCCCACAAACTCGCACTTTAAGTAAGGAAGACTCCTTAAACAAGATTCCAGACCCTGGTAGGTCTACAGTTTCTGAACTCCTCTTGGAACCGAATAATAGGGTTCAGGGTTTAGGGTTTAGGGTCCAGGGTTAAGGGTTCAGTTTCCAGGTTCCCCTGGGATGTAGATAAGCAAGAACAAGACACAGAACCCAAGCAAAACAACTTTGTCGACAATAGTCCATCAAAGGCATGGCAACCTCTACCAACTACGACTGAGCGATTTAAGCCCTAAACCCGAATACCCTGAGCCCTAAGCCCTAAACCCTAAACCCTAAACCCTAAACCCTAAACCCTAAACCCTAAAACCTGAACTCTGAGTCTATCTGAGAATGGGGCCACCAGGGGACGCGCGCGCCGCCTCAGCTTGAGCTCAGGCGGGTTTACGGTGTAGGGGCTAGGGTTTATAGGGCTTAGGTTTTAGGATTCAGTGGTTAGAGGCTTAGGGTTGAGGGTTTGAGGGTTTGAGGGTTTAGGATTTAGGGTTTAGGGTTTAGGGTTTGGGGTCGAAACACGCAGTAAACCCATGAGTCTGGATTCTCTTTGGGGCTGGTTTTGGGGCTTCTTGCTGCCAGGGCTTACAGTAGGGTTCAGGGTCTAGGGTTTAGGGTTTAGGGTTTTCATTCTGAAAGCAGGACTGGCCAAATAAACTGAGGGGCCTGCAAGTTGAGGTTTCATCTTAGGGTTTAGGGTTTAGGGTTTAGGGTTTAGGGTTTAGGGACAGGGTCCCTTAGTATGGGGCCCTTAAAAGCGGACCCCTTAGATAGCCTTATACACCCCGTGTATAACCTATAAAAGCAGGGGGCCCATATTTCAGAAGCCTTTAAAGAAGGTAAGGGACCATATTAAGGACCCATGTAACCACCCTTCGAGTTCAGGTGTTCAAGTTCTGTAAGGAGCATACACGGTTGAACGCGCTCCCATGCATTGTATTTCTTTCTTTTTCCTTTTCTATTTTTTATTTGGGGGGGGGGGGATGGTGCCCTCTGAATCGAAGGTTTTGGGAGTCAGGGTTAGGGTTTAGGGTTTAGGGTTTAGGGTTTAGGGTTTAGGGTTTAGGGTTTAGGGTTTAGGGTTTAGGGTTTAGGGTTTAGGGTTTAGGGTTTAGGGTTTAGGGTTTAGGGTTTAGGGTTTAGGGTTTAGAGTTAGGGTTCGTGCCAAACGGGGCTCCACGATTTTCGGGAATGGGCAGTTTAGGGATGGCATGTGGAGAATTTGCACGGAAGACCCTACCAAGGCTCAAGGGACTAAAGGAGGGACCCTTACAAGGGACTTTAGGGGTTATTTAGGGGTTGGTTTTTCTTTTTTTTTTTGGTTGGGGGGGGGGGGGGGGGTATTTAGGTACAAAGGGACAAAATAAGGTCTGCAAAGAGGGAAAAAAGGGGGAATAATATTAAGGGTCCCTTCAAGCAAAGGGGTCCCTCTGTGTACCCCTGCATAGAACCTGAGATCCCAAACCCTAAAACCCTACACCCAGACACCATCCCTCTAAACCCTAAAACCTAAACCCGAAACCCGAAACCCGAAACCCTAAACCCTTAACCCAAGCACTGAGCTCCCCGGCAGGGATCGGTGGCCACCGTCAGCAGCACTGCCAACGGGGAGTCGAACTCGTCAGCCTGCCATCGCCCCTAACAAAAGGTTTAGGGTTTAGGGTTTTAGGGTTTAGGGTTATAGGGTATAGGGTTTAGGGTTTAGGGTTGAAGGTTTAGGGTTTAGGGCCGCTAACTTTGAACACATAAGCCCACAAGCCCCTATGCCGCTAAACCTGAAACCCCAAGAACCCCTAAACCCTAGAACCCTAAACCCTAAATCCGAAATCCCTAAAACCCCTAAAAGCCCTAGACCCCAAAAAGCCCTGAACCACTAAAAGCCCTAAACCCCTTAAACCCCACACCCTGAACCCTAAACCGAAGTCCCTAAACCTTCAACCCAAGGTTTTATGGTGCAGGGTTTCAGGGCTGGCAAAGCTTAGTGTGCTAACGTGTTGGCTTGTATGTTCTTTGGGCTTTAGGGTTTTAAAGTTTAGGGTCTATAGGGATTTAGGGGCTCAGGGTTTGGGATTGTGGTTAAGGGTTGAAGCGTAGGACGTCGTTCTGTGAGTCATGCATTCCAGGAGACTCCAATACTCGCGAGACGGGTACAGGTACTCGTTGTGTCGCAGGATCGGCGACCGGATCCTGTGGAATCCGAGGTCACTGTTCCGATCCTGACGCAGCCTGTCCGGGTGCACAAGGCCACGATGATCTTGAGGCCCGGGCCGTGTTTGTACTTCAAACGTTCGATTCCGACAAGCTTCGGTTTAGGGTTTAGGGTTTAGGGTTTAGGGTTTAGGGTTTAGGGTTTAGGGTTTAGGGTTTAGGGTTTAGGGTTTAGGGTTTAGGGTTTAGGGTTTAGGGTTTGGGGTGCGGGAGGCTACCTTGAACCCTTAAGCGCTAACTTCCAAGTTCCAAGCCCTCAACGCAAAACCCTGAAACTTTAGGGTTTAGGGTTTCTAGGGTTTAGGGTTTAGGGCTTAACCCTGAACCCTCTACATGGAGGTTCATTGGTAGGGTTAGGGTACAAGGTAGCTAATTCCCTCATTCCCTAAAAAGAGCCATTAGATAAACGATGTAGGGTTCCACCGGTAGTTAGAAGTAGGGCTTTAAGTGCCCTAACTAGGGTTGGAAGTATAGCTACAAAAGTTATAACCCGAGATATAGCCACCCATGAACCTCCAAGTAGCTAGACCCAGGAGTAACCTAGGAATCCAAAGGGCACCCTTTTTAGTTTTCAGGGGATTACAAGGGAACCCCAACCCCAAAAAAGGAAATAAGGGCCTACTCCGGGTCCTAGGCAGGCTTCTGGATTGAGGATTCGGGATGTGTAGAACTGTGGTGAGAACTTTGAGTTGGAACAGTTTTAGCTTAGAAAAGCCGGTGGCCCCTTGTCTGTTATTCTTATGCCTTAATATAGCCCCCTGATAAGAACCCCTACAAAACAGAAAATTCCTACTAAAAGAGACCACCAACGCATATAAGCTTTAGGTCAGATACCGCACCCACTCATCGAAAGGTTTAGGGTTCAGGGTTCAGGCGAGAAGCCCTTTGTTGACCATTTTTGACCCCTTTGAGGATGACCCTAGACCCTAACCCATAAACCTAAAACCCAAAGAAAAAGGGGTTTACGGAAATAGGGGACCCCGAAAATAGACCCCCAAACAAGTACTAGGATTCCTTGATAAGAAGGAAACCCAGAAGGTACGCACCCGAATCTCGGAAACCCCCAAATCCCCAAGAAAGACTGCTAGGGCGTGGAGGGAGGTTTTCGGATTGAGGAGACATGAGGCTCGAGATTGTTTGAGCTTCGGAGCCACGGGCTTAGGGGTTGGAGTTGCAGGCTTGGGGTTGAGGGTTTAAGGTTTAGGGTTTAGGGCTTAGGGTTTAGGGTTTCGGGTTTAGGGTTCAGGGTTTAGGGTTTATTGTTTAGGGCTGAGCAAGGGCTTAGGGCTTCTTCCTTCTTCCTACAATGGACAGGTTTAGTGTTTAGGGTTTGGGGTTCCAGGGCGCAGTGTAGCGCTTAGGGTCTAGGGAAGCCCTAACCGAGGCTGTCCACGTAAAGAAGCATTCTGGAATCATGCCCCCGGAAAGCCCAACCGAGTACATACAATACTTCTGGGTACCAAATTCCATACTAGCATGGGAAGTGCAGCGAAACCCAGTAGCCCAAAAAGACGCCTGCACCTAGCAGATCGCACATTCCCACTCTTGGTAGTCCAGTATCCATCGTATAACAAGGGCACCCTGTTTTTGGGGGTTGGCTACTTGATAAGGGAACCCCATAACCCCAAAAAAGGGTAAAGGGTACCACTGGGCTACGAAGCACTCCGCCCGACGGCCTTGCATTCCTCAATCTTCCACATGGCCCTCGCCTCACAGCGGCGCTTCGAGGTTCAATGGTACTTCCTAAAAAAAATTGTAACTGTACTGCTAACCCTACTTAAAATACCCCCTAAAGGGCCTTTATAGGGGTTATCCCAATTATAAGTGGGGTTCTAAGCCCAGTTATAAGTGGTTTGTTGAGTCCCATGAGCCTCACAGCTGGGAGACTTTTGCAGGGAAAAGGTCTTGGGATTCAGTCGAGCAGGCTTCTTCTCCCTGCGATCCCACGACAAGCTAGCAGTTTAGGGTTTAGGGTTTCGGGTTTAGGGTTTAGGGTTTGGGGTTTGGGGTTTAGGGTTCAGGGTTAGAGTGGTAGTTGGGCAGGAAGCCTTTGCCGGCGCTCCGGGGACAAGCTAGCACCTTGTCACGGAACAGGTTTTCTCACTAGGGGTTAGGGTTTAGGGTCTAGCAGAAAGAGCTCTACATCAAGGTTCCCTTCTGGGCACTGCTTTGTATGAAGCCAGGTGGCGGAAACGGTCCTCCCTAAGAAAGAACCCTACAAGAACTTGAGAACAACCCCCCCATCTTGCAGCATGCAGTGGAAACTTGCGGCATTGTGTTGCTGCGGTGTAGGTTTAGGGTTTAGAGTTTAGGGTTTAGGGGGCTTAGGGTTTAGGATTTGGGGTTTAGGGTTTAGGGGTTAGGGTTTAGGGTTGGGGGTTTAGGGGTTTAGGCTTAGGGCTTTGAAGGTATAGGGTGTTTAGGGCACTTAGGCTTAGGGCTTTGGAGGGTTTAGGGCTTGTCTTAGGACTCGGGCGTCTTCGGATTATTGGGCTTAGGGATTTAGCAAGAGGATGGCATTAAGGTTCAGCTGGGCGGCTGGGTTCAAACCCTAAGCCTAAGTTAAGCCCTGAAACCTCAACCCTACAACACTAAATGCCCTAAACCCTAAAACCCATAGCCCTGCACTCTCAAACCCTAAAACCTTCTCAACCCTAAAACCCTAAACCTTTGACTGCAAAAACCGCCGGGTTAAGGCAGTTGAGGGTTTTAAGGCTTCCACCTGTCTGTACTCTGGTGGCAGCCCCTTCCAGACAATGTCCATTGGGCCCAGCTTTCCGTCGCCTGCTGAGGGGGAAGTTGGGGGATGAGGGGGGAGGGGGAAGAATGATCATGGTACCGGTTGCAAAGACAAACAGCACAATGTTTAGGGCTTCCCCAAACTCTGGCTTTGCGTACCGAATTTACTTGAGAAGTACTGCCTGACTGCCGAATAGTTACATACATGTACCCGTGTGGGCTCATTGAGGAAGATTGGGTTCCCCCCCCCCTTGCCAAAACAAAAACAAAGCCATAGCGGCCTGAACCCTTTCAACCCTGAACCCGAAATTAAGTTAATTGAGCCCCCTAAACCCTAAACCCTGCTAGAATTCGTTCAACAAGGCCTTAGAGGGAGACGATTGCTCGGGTTTAAGTTCTAAGGGCTTTAGGGCCCTGGATGCTCTGAGCAGTTCTGCTGCATCTAAGCTAGGATGCTTCCGAGTAGTTGTATGCAATTTAGGGTACTTGTAACCCTAAACTTAAACCCGAAACCTTAAACCCCACTTAGACCTGCCCATGAACCTCCAAGTAGGGGCATCCGAATGTATCTAAACCACAGACCACACTGTAATTACTCGAAACATGTCAATATCAGCCCTCAACGACGAAATACGCCCTAAACCCTAAACCCTAACCCTAAACCCTAAACCCCAAGCCCCAAACCCCAAACCCCAAACCCCAAACCCTAAACCCTAACCCCAAACCCTAAACCCTAACCCTAAACCCTAAACCCCAAACCTCAACGTTTGGTTGCGGCAGCCGCCTGTCGCGCGCAACACGCGCTTGAGCTGCAGCGGTGTTCCCTGCTCGCCTCAAGGATCCCGAAGGCCTACTGGGAGGTTCATGGGCATTATTAGGGTTTAGGGTTTAGGGTTTAGGGTTTAGGGTTTAGGTTAACAGAATAGTTCCCGCACTTATAACCCTAAACCCTAAACACAACTTTAAAAAACACCCAAAAAGAACCAAGCTCCTGGCGCCCCTTGAAATTACCATCACGGCGCAGCATAGCATTTAGAGAACACAAAAAATAGCACAGGGTTTAGGGTTTAGGGTTTAGGGTTTAGGAGCTGGGGCTTGGGTACTCTTCGGAGTTTGGGATTTGGGGTTTTGGATTTAGGAGTTTGGGGTTTGGGGGTTCTAGGGTTTGGGGTTAGGAGCTGTAGGGTTTGGGATTCTAGGGTTGAGGCAACTTTTTCCAGCACACTGTATGAAGGTCGATTCCTGAATTTTGGAGCAGTCCTCAGCCCTGTCTTGGTTTCGGGTTTAGGGTTTAAGGCTTAGGGTTGAGGGTCGAGGGTCTAGGGTTGGAATGTTCCCCCTTATACTAACAGTCCTTAGTAGGGAATATATAGTACCCCCTATTAGAATCCCCATTCAGGACTCATAGTGTAAGGGGGAACACCCCAAGTCTAGGGCCCTAAAATCTAAGGTTGTGCCCAAGCCCTACGCTGGCCCAGAAGCATTCAAGAATTAGTTGGGGGGGGCGGGTGGAAGTTGGGGCCGAAGGCTTCGGGCTTTTGACAATTTATGGTTGAGGGTTTAGGGTTTAGGGTTTAACCTTTAATCTCTAGACCCTGGTTACACCCTCAACCCTAAACCCCCAAACCGGGTTGAGACTCAGAGCGTAGGGTTTCGGGCGCCGTGCTTCTGGAGCCATAACTTCGTTTCGTCCCTACCCAAAAACGTCTGACCTAGGGTCAAGGGTTTCGGGTTGAAGGTTTAGGGTCTAGCTGTACCTGTATTCTGAGGCTTTCGAAGGTTGGAACCATGGGCTCTTAGTATGGTCCCTTGCCCTTGTTTATAGGGCTCCGAAGTATCGGCCCTTATCAAGGAATGGGTGGAGGATTTCCAAAAGAATCAAAGCCCATCAAAAACAAAAACGAGATACTTGCGCTTGTCATGGCTGCTCTTATTTTGCGGCGTTCCTGAAGAAAGATCCTATATACTTCTTTTTGGAGGGACAAGGGCAGGTAGGGTGTGTAAGTACGGTAACTGTACTCCTCACCTCTTTTAGGATATGTTTGACCGTGCTTAGAACTACCCATGAACCTCCAAGTATAAAACCTAAGCGCTAAACTGAAGAAATCCTGAACCCTAAACCCCGCTTGTGCGCCACAGTGGCGCTTGAAGCCGTCGCGGTGCTTCTGGTACACTCCTGTGACGGCCTCGAGGCTTGAGGGGTTTGGGACAAAATGGGGGGGGATGGGGGGGGGGTCCACAAACAGGGATACCCTTTTTTGGAGAGTCCTAATAAAGGAATACTTGGAGGATCATGGGTAGTTATAAGTAGGCGTAGGGTTACAAGTACCATAAATTGGGTTATGAGTATGATTACCATGAACCTCCAAGTAAAGTATCAATAAGTACCTCACAAGACTCACAAGAAGCCCATTGTGGGATACATTCCGTATGAAACTTTCCCGACTCCCCAATAGGGCTTGGGGTTTAAGGTTTAGGGTTTAGGGTTTAAGGCGCAGGGTTCGGAAGGGAGGGCGTGAATTGGGTAGAGGGTTTTGCGTTTCGGGTTGGAACCCAGACAACCCTATGCCCCTTAACAAAGGAAAAGATAAACCTTGATTCGTCATGTCCGGATACAGCTTAGAAGACACATTTCCTTAATCAAGGGGCCCTTAAGAGAGAACCCAAAGCCCTAAACCCAAAACCCTAAACTTGGGCTGTTCCCCCTTATACTAACCGTCCTTAATCGCGAATTCTAGTACCCCCCCCCCCCCCCGCCCTATTATAATTCCTATTAAGGACTGTTAGTATACCTAACCCTAAACCCTAAACCCAAAACCCAAAACCCTAAACCCTTAATCCTAAACCCTATAAACCCTATAAACCCTAAACCCTATAAACCCTAAACCCTACAAACCCTACAAACCCTACAAACCCTACAAACCCTACAAACCCTACAAACCCTACAAACCCTACAAACCCTACAAACCCTACATACCCTACATACCCTACAAACCCTACAAACCCTACAAACCCTACAAACCCTACAAACCCTAAACCCTAAACCCTAAACCCTAAAGCCTAAACCCCACCCCACACCCTAAACCCTAAGAACCGGATGATAGGATGGGGCGTTCTCATGGCCAGCATGTCTGAAGGGCCCTAAACTCGAATCCCGGAACCCTGTCGCCCTGAACCCTAAACCCTAAACCCCAAAGCCTAAACCCTAAACCTAAACCCTAAACAACTCTGAACCCTCTTGAAGCTTGAGCCCGGATTCCCCAAACCCATGAACCCCAAACCCTTCAAACTCCTCAACCCCTAAACCCCGAAGCCCGACACCAAACCCTGCATCAAACCCCAACAATAAAAAAAAAACCTGAAACCTTCGGCGCCTCCATCTCAGCGCCAGCGCCCGAAATTCGCAAGGCGCCCACATTAGCCTTTGCGGTCGCGGCCTCGAGAACCTGGAGGGGAATGGCTCTTCGGGCTCGGGAGTTCCGGGGTTTTGACCGTATAGGGTTTAGGGTTTAGGGCTTAGGGTTTAGGGTCCTAACACCCCGAACCCTAAACCCGAATTAAACCAAAACCCTACATTAGGGTTTTGGGGTTTAAGGTTTTTTCTGAAAGCCAGAGCCTTGATCTCTTTGAAAAGTGTATTCCATTGGGCAGAATACTAGGCAACACCTGTTAACCAGGGCAAGTATGGCATCTCTACTTCTAACCATTTTTAGGGCCCTTATAGCCCTACTTATTATGACCCATGAACCTCCTAGTATTCAAGGTCTGTATGTAATCAAGCAAGAGGACAAATTCGCAATGAGTCCAAGCTGATACCCAGAAATGTGTTGCCCAGTCTCCTAAGCCAAAATATGGCCAAAACACACACAGGACTCCCCGACTCTGACTCCCTAAAAACGCTCTGACTCCCTAATCTTCTCTGAGACGGAACAACCCTGAAACCCTAAACTTAAATGCCCAAAGGGCTCAAAACCCCTCAAGGGCTGTAGGATTCCTATCTAGTTGAACGAACTACACGCTGCACCCTGAAACTGAAACCCTAAGCAACCCTGAAAAAGGCTTAAACTCGCAAACACCATCATGAACCTCAGGCCCTGGACCCCAAACCCTAAACCCTAAACCCTAAACCCCAAACCCAAACCCAAACCCTAAACCCCACACCCTAAACCCTAAACCCTGAACCCTAAACCCTACCATGAATCCGAACTCTCTACGGCCCGCCTTAGCACGTAAGATGCGGGGGCTTACGAAAATAAGGCACCCCTACAACATAGACCCCCAAATAGTGGGATCCCCTCGGAACGAGGACCCCAATCAGGTACAAACCCTAAACCCTAAACCCTAAACCCGAAGCCCTAAACCCTAAACCCTAAACCCTGAGCCCTAATTAAACCCTAAACCCTAAACCCTGTGCACCTCAAACCGCTAATGTCGTAAACCCCATAGGGGACCTGCCTCCGCCACAAGCGGCACAGGCAGCTTTACAGGGATGTGCCTGCCCAGGAATGCCCAGCCCGCCAATTAAGGAATATACCTGAGGGTCTAGGGTCTAGGGTCTAGGGTGTTTAGGGTTTAGGGTTTAGGGCTTAGGGCCCAAAATACCCCTCCAATAAGGAATGTACCTTGAACTGTCTGGGGATCCTTAATGTTCCTCAATAGGGGGATTGCGCTCTGGTTACTGTTCGGGACGGTCTGTTGAGAGGCTAAAGCATGGCGGGTTCAAAGTTAGTGCTATAGTAGAGTCTTGGTGTTTTTGTTGCGGGAGAGGGGGTATGAGGGGTTGTCTACTTCCTTTGCTTAACGAAGGGATTAGGTTTAGGGACTGGGTTGTGTCGGAAGATATCAGCCGTTCGCTCGCTGTCGTGGCTTAACCCTTTTTGCTCTGAACCCCAACCCGCTGAAGCCCCTACATCCCTAAACCTTAAAACCCTACACCCCATAACCCTGAACGCCATAACTCTCATCTGCATAACCCTAAGCCCTGCAACGCCACACCCGCCCTAGCTTTAGCGAAGTTACACGGTCCCTTCACATCCCCTTATACACCCTATCAACCCCCAGGGCCCACACTTCGGGAACCCTTTTAAAAATAAGGGATAATCGTAAGGGACTACATAACCCCCCTCCCTTAGACAAACCCCGAGGCCGGGCACAGCTAGGCTCGGGACCCGCAATCTTCTTAGAATAGGTTTAGGGTTTAGGGTTTAGGGTTTAGGGTTTAGGGTTAGGGTTTAGGGTTTAGGGTTTAGGGTTTCGGGTTTAGGGTTTAGGGAGAACGGGGATCAAGTCCTTGTCCGGGCAAGGAAGCCCTAAACCCCAAACACCCAAACCCGGGGTACCCACGTATTCTAGGGGCCTCAATAACTAGAGTAGGGTGTATAACTACACATAGACAGCATCCTTAGCCCTAAACCCTAAACCCTAAACCCTCAACCCTTAACCCTTAACCCTAAACCCTAAACCCTAAACCCTGAACCCTAAACCCTAAACCCTAAACCCTAACAATGGCACGGCCTCCCACGCAGGACCGAGCTTCCGAGCAGCTGGACCGCTTGCTCCAGAGCCGACGAAGAGTGAGCCCGATCTGGCAAGACATGTAGGAATTGGGGTTTAGGGTTTAGGGTTTAGAGTTTAGGGTTTATCGTTTAGGGTTTGGGGTTTAGGGTTTACGGTTTAGGAGTGTGGGTTGAGGGTTTAGGTCTAGGTCCTAAGGATTGCGGTGTAGGGAATTTTCGGGTGTAGGTTTCAAGGGTGAGGGGTCATTGGCATAGGGTTTAAAGCTTTACAGTTTCGGAGGGGTGCTGGCCGGCCCCCCCATAGCCAGGTGGGAAGTAATAAATCCCCCTAAACCCTAAAGCCTAAACCCCGAACCCTAAACCCTAAACCCTGAACCCTAAAAACCCTAAAAACCCTAAAAACCCTAAAAACCCTAAAAACCCTAAAAACCCTACAACCTTAAACACCCTAAAAACCCTAAAAACCCTAAAAACCCTAAAAACCCTAAAAACCCTATAACCCTAAAAACCCTATATCCCAAAACCCTAAAAACCCTATAACCCTATATACAAACCCCTAAAGCCTGCCCCTGGCCTTCCTTCCACAAGAGCTCCCAGAAGGCGCCAGCCGCTGGGTCGTGGTAGGTCTCCTTGTTCCCATATATAGAAGGTCCCCAGATATAAGTGGCTTGGGGTTTAGGGTTTAGGGTTTAGGGTTTAGGGTTTAGGGTTTAGGGTTTAGGGTTTAGGGTTTAGGGTTTAGGGTTATAAAGGACAAAACAACACTAGCCCAACAAAGACCATGCTCACCACAAAACAAGCACAACAACCACAACAAACAACCAACGGCCAGCAACCAACAAACAACAGGCACCAGACCTTTCACCCCACAAACCCTAATCTCCAGCTCCTCAGCCCTACAATGTGTTTTTGTGCTGGCTTGTCTTATTGCATTTATATATTTATATCGAAACCAATACACAAGGAGAGAATGGCCGGCAGTGGCTTGTTCCGTGTCTGTCACAGGCGCACCCACAGAGATCAAGACCCCATTCGTTCACAGTTTAGGCTGTTTAGGGTTTTTTTTTGAGGGCTTAGGCCTCCACTTGACTTTAAAGGGTTGTAGGGTTTAGGGTCGCAGGGCTTAGGGTTTTCGGTGTTGGGTTTTAAAGTTAACGAGGACTGAGGGCTGTGCCCACGGGTCTGGCGACACAACTGAAAACCACAAGTGCCCAAAGGTTACTTTGACCTCAAGTCAGCCAAGCACTGGCCCAAAATCCCCAAACCCTAAACCCTGTACCCCAAACCCTGAACCCTATAGTTCTTATGATGGGCACCCGACCCTAAAGCCTAAACCTTAAATGCTGGCATATTTGGGCCCATTGTGATGGGTCTGTTTGGGGATTCCGGCCCCTAAACCTAAAACCCATCTCTCTGGAGGCAGAAGCCCTAAAGCCCCCAAATTGCGGTTCGGGATCTAGATCACTTCCTGGGCCAAAAGCTCAAGCTTAGTCCACATGACCCTAAACCCTAAACCCTAAACCCTAAACCCTAAACCCTAAACCCTAAACCCTAAACCCTAAACCCTAAACCCTAAACCCTAAACCCTAACCCGTCGATCTTGGGGTTGAACTTTGATCGTAAACCCAGGAGTGTCCCTTTGGCGCATTCAAGACCTTTCCGCCCCCCCCCCCCCCCCCCTGTTGTGATCTCCTCTCTCTTGATGATAGATCTCACAGAACCAGTCCACTTTCTGGTCACCTCAGTCAGCTGCCCAACATGTTCAAGTCTGATGCCGTCCTGGTTGTGAAAAAATTCGCCTCAGCGGGGTTGTCAAGTTGGCTGATGAGGAATGCCTCAAGGGCATCAGGTCCGGCTTCTTCAACATCGGAGATCATCTGCACCAATGAATTGTATGTCGCCCTGTTGAATGACTTCACGCTTGTGTCAGCTTGGAATGCTTCCTTGGCTGCACTTAGGAGGGTAGCTAAAAATCAAAATCTTAGCTGCCTCATTAAGAAACCCAATAAACCCAAAAAAGGTAAGGATCTAAAGTTACGGTAAAGTACCACAAAGCTTCGAGCTCCTTCGTGGGCATCTTCTTCTCTCCGAAAGTGAAGGTGAATGCCACTTTGCGTTGCCTCCCTTGACGAGACTCTCACAGCGAAGGTCGCGGGTTTCCCTCCCTCGTAACTTTCTTAAACCTTAAACCCTAAACCCTCAACCCTCAACCCTAAACCCTAAACCGAAGAAAAACCCTAAACCCCATTCCTTAGTTAAGGGCTCTTTGGGACCTGATAATCCAAAAAGGCTGTCCTCGCAGAGCGCGGTTCCGAAGTCGCGCTCCAGGAAGGAAGGAATGATCATCAGGGAGGCCTGCACATGGGTTATAAGGGCTTGGGTTTAGATTAATTACGGTTGCAGGTTTGGGAATGATCATGAGGGAGGCCTGTGTTCAAATGAGTTTGGAGGATTCGGGTTTAGGGTTTGGGCTACAGGGTTTGGATCCCAATGGTCGCGGCGGCGTCTCTGACAATCATCTTTAGAAGGAGCCATCCTAAAACCCTAAACCCTAAACCCTAAGCCCTAAACCCTACTCCCCTACACCCTAACCCTCTAAACCCTGAACCCTCAACCCATGCTCTGCGAATCGCCCATCAATCACGCAAAAGGAGGGGGCGTTTGCACGCTTCCGGCAGCTTGGCGGATGGCTGCAGGGTTTAGGGTTTAGGGTTTAGGGTTTAGGGTTTAGGGTTTAGGGTCTTAGAGACTCCAATGGCCCTTAACTTTGGAAGATTCCTTAAACCATATATGCTGCACCCTAAATCCTAAACCCTGAAACTCTGCATCGTGAGGAGACGATGAGACCCTGTAGCAACCTGGCCCCTGTGATGCTCCTGACGGCGTAACCTTAAACCTTAAGCCCTAAACCCTAAACCCTAAACCCTAAACCCCAAGAAGTTGCAGAGACTCCACCTGGAGGTTCATGGGTAGTTCATGGGCCCCCCACTACCCCCACTACACCCCTCTATACTACCCGTTTAGGGTTTAGGGTTTAGGGTTTAGGGTTTAGGGTTTAGGGTTTAGGGTTTAGGGTTTAGGGTTTAGGGGTTACCCCCTTAAATAACCTGAATTAGGCTTAATTGTCCCTACCTGGCCTATATTATGGGGGGGAACCTAGGGGGCGTAGTACAGAGGGGGGTAGGGGAACCCATGAGTAGTTATAAGTAGGGTACTAGAAAGACTGTTACACTTCGGGTTTAGGGTTTAGGGTTTAGGGTTTAGGGTTTAGGGTTTAGGGTTTCTGATAACCCCACTTATAACTACCTGAAGTAAAGAGGACTCCTGACATTCATGCTGCGGGTCCCCTGCGGAGGAAAGAAGATTGGGAGCATTCCTGACATTTTAGCTACGAGTGAGGCCTACTAGGAGCTTAAACCCAGCGAGGCGAATATAGCAAATCCCACATGCCTACCCGGTGAATTCAGGAATCTTCCTTGATTAAGGCCCAACTTTTCCACATGCTTGACTAAGCACTATGCCTTTGAAATCCTACGAAGAATCCCTATCTGCACCCGAAGGTGTGAGCAAATGCGCAACACGAAGCCTCCTAAACCTTAAGCCCTAAACCCTGAACCCAGTATTCAGAGAGCCCTATACCACGAAGATGCCTTAAACTACATAGGGCTGCTTTTTCTGATGTACTTCAGCCTTGTTCCTGAGGAGCTCCGCTCCCTACAGTAAACTCCATAAAGTTGGAACATGGTTTAAGGATGCTTAGAGCTGGGATTCCCTTTAGTATACCTTCTGGGGTACGGGGATAAGGATGTTAAAACTTAGGGTTTAGGGTTTAGGGTTTAGGGTTTAGGGTTTGGAGTTTACTGTAAGGTTTCGTAGGGTTTGGGACTCTTCCGAGCTCAGGGTTTACGGTTTTGCGGCTTCGGCTTCCCAGAGACTCCAATACCCCTTAACTCAGGACTATCCCTTAAAGTATAAGAGGGTTCCTTATATGGATTCAGGAATATTCCTTGATTAAGAGGTATTGGAGTCTCTGGGTTCAGGAGATCTGGCTGTCTGCCTCCAGCGGCGCACCCTGCGCAAGGTTCACGCGCCGTGCCTCCCCCAGGCGAGAGCGAGAAATAGCTCATGAGGGTTTAGGGTTTAGGGTTTAGGGTTTGGGGTTTAGGGTTTAGGGTTTAGGGTTTAGGGTTTAGGGCTCTCTACCTTGGACCCTTAAGGTTGTACCTTTGGGTTTTAGGGACACTTTTTCAAAAGATTTTTTTATGGCAGCATAAGGGCCATTTTTAGGAGCATATTAAGGGCAACCTTTAGGGGGCTTTAGGGTTTAGGACAGGATCCTTAAGGGCAAAAACCCGAAGCACTAAACCACCTACCGGACAGTGTCCTTTCAGACCAGGGGTGCTGGGATCAGAGATTTAGGGTTTAGGGTTTAGGGTTTAGGGTTTAGGGTTTAGGGTTTAGGGTTTAGGGTTTAGGGTTTAGGGTTTAGGGTTTAGGGTTTAGGGTCCCCCAGAAGGCTTCGCAGGAGCATTTGCACGATTGCCATTCCCCGATGGTGTTGTCGAGGCAGTGGCAGTGGCATCAACGGCGGCAACCTGGGGCGTCTTAACCTTTGGCCGTGAGCGACTGAGTGCCTCCATCTCAGCCGTGAGGGCTGAGTGAAGCTGTTCACGGTTTAGGGTTTAGGGTGACCCTAAACCTTAAAAGCCAAACCTACTCAGGTTGTGCGCTCATTCTCCATCGCCCAGTCATAACAAGACTCAAGCAACTTCGATGGCTTTCTGCTTTCGTCCGAGAAAACTTTTCGGCAGTGCACGTCGCACTCACAAGGGCCAACAAGGAACGGCTCATGGCATTCCCAGCCAGCTACTTCGCAACCCGATCATCCAAGCGGGGGTTTCCTTATTGTGAAATACTTGGAGGCTCATGGTTAGCTACGCAAGAAAGTAGGGGAAAAAGAAATAAGTAACCACACCTATAACCCTATTTCGGGTACTTATAGCTTGGAATGTTCCCCCTGAAACTAACAGTGTTTAATAGGGATTATGATAGGGGGTACTATAATCCCTATTAAGGACTGCTAGTATACGTAAGGGGGAACATCCCAACCTTCGGGCTCTAGTTATAAACTACCAGTGAACCTCGAAGTCGTGTTGGTTCAAAGTTCAAAAAGAAGAGCCTCAGGCAGCCCAAGACTGCCCAATACTTCCAGGATTTAGGGTGTAGGGTTTGGGGTTGAGGGTTCGGGTTTAGGGTTTAGGGCTTCGGGTTTGGGGTTTGGGTTCAGGGTTTACGAGCTAGACACGGGCCTTGTGGATTTGAGCGGGCAGCTGTCAAGAAAAGACTGTTTAGGCACAGTGCACCCCAAAATTGAATGGCTCGTATGGATGCCAGTACTTCGAAATGTAACCAATTGCAGCACTGCCCAGCCTTCAGAAGGGACCTTTAATCTTATTTCCCTATATACCCCCTAGCTAACCCGTAAGGTCCCTCACAAGGGTCCCACCTTTAGCCCCTTGATTCTTGCACTCCCAAGCTTTGAAACACCTCTAAACATGTGAATCTGCAACCTTGAGCCCCAAACCCTAAACACCCCAAGCCCTAAACTCTAAACCCATGACAGAAACACCATGAAGGAACCCAGGGTTTTGAGACTTGGGATCTTGCTGTGCGGAGAAAAAACTCCAGAAACATCCTAAACCCTACACCCTACACCCTACACCCTAAACCCTAAACCCTAGGTGCCACCTGCTCCAGGGACCGCAGCCGCAGATACATGTCGTAGACCGTGGCGATGTTGGGACCTCCCAGCATTTCGTGGGTAGGGTTCAGTTAGGGTTTAGGGTTTAGGGTTTAGGGTTTAGGGTTTAGGGTTTAGGGTTTAGGGTTTAGGGCTTAGCGTTTAGGGTTTAGGGTTTAGGGTTTAGGGTTTAGGGTTTAGGGTTTAGGGGTTAGGGGTTAGGGGTTAGGGGTTAGGGGTTAGGGTTCCGGGTTCCCGAAGCCCTAGAACTGTCCATGAACCTCCATGCTGGCAGCTTAAACCTCCAGTATACAGGCAACATGTGTTGAGGGTTTAAGGGCTCGGGGAACCCCTCCCTGCCAACGCCAACCGGCACATTGGACCCTTTGACTCTAAGCAATCAGCAGGACAGTTACAGAGCCCAAGCTACTTCTACCCATCACGAATTCAAAAGCCTGAATCCCCCGAGGACCGAGTCCTAAACCCGAAGCCATGACCCCGAGCCTTAAACCCGACACCCTAAACCCTAAACCCTAAACACTAAACCCTAAACCCTAAACCCTAAGCCCTAAACCCTAAACCTTAAAACCTAAGCTACCCTAAGCCCCGTCGCACCCTCACAGGGGGGCTCAGAAAGGGCTCCGAGGGCTCGTAGGCTTCAAGGAAGGCCCAGGGGTGATCCACGTGGGGTTTAGGGTCCGGAGTTTAGGGTTTAGGGTTTAGGGTTTAGGGTTTAGGGTTTAGGGTTTAGGTAGAGCCTAGGGTTCGGGGTTTAAGTCTTCACTGCGAGGCGAGCCGCAAAAAGATTCCAGACCCCGAAGCTCTCATCCTGAACCCTCACCAGCCCCCTCCCCTACCCCAAAAAAAGCAAAATAGTAGATAAACATATAAAAAACGAAAAACAAAAAAGGATATATATATAATTCAAGAAACACTTTAATCCTGATGATAGGAACCCCCCCAAGCAACAGTGCTTAGGGTTTAAGGTTTCAGGTTAAGGGCCTAGGGCACTCCATTCTCGGAGTTCCCCTGCCCCCGCCCCAAAGAGATCCCCCATTCGCTCAACATCGTTTTAGGGTTTAGGGTTTGGGGTTTGGGGTTTAGGGTTTAGGGCTTAGGGTTTAGGGTTTAGGGTCACGAGCCTCCGGAGTAGGTCCACGTCAGCCACAAGGGCACCTGGCCAGGCCCTACTTTCTTAGGGTAGTTACATGGCCCCTATACAACCCGAGGGCCCTTAAAAGGGGGAGCCCCTTATTGCATAACGCTTATTATATACCCCTTGTAAGGGTTTTAGGGTTTAGGATTTAGGGTTCATGGTTTAGGGCCTTAAAGACCCCCTAAACTCCTAAAATCCCTACTTAGGGTAGTTACATGGCCCCCTTTTAAGGGCCCATATTGAGGGGGCCGGCCCCCTTATTACATACCCCTTATATAATATGCCCTATACAATCCAAGGGCCCATACTTCAGTGCCCTTTAAGGGAGGCAGGGGGCCATATTCAGCGACCATGAAACTATCCTTAGACACTTGGAGGGGGATTTAGCACTTAGGGTTGGGACCCTTGGATGGCCAAAGGACGGTTGCCTGGGACCCTTTTTACCTACAGTTTTATGGGTTATAGCCTATGAAGTAAAGGGTAGTTACTACGAAACTGTAGGTACACAAAGCCCCAGGTACGACTGGGCAAGTAGGTACAAGGGAAGTTCCGAGGACCCTAAACGGGAGTTATCCTGCTTCGTAGATAGGAACTACTTATTGGTCCCCCGATGCTCCAAGGTCAACTTTAGGTATAACCTGTCCAAAGCTCCGACTCAGCAAGCCCCCAAGAACCCCTAACGCTAACTGTGTAGTAGTCCTTCGTACTGCAGGAACCCTAAACCCTCTTAAACAGACCCCACCGTCTCGAGGATTCCTGCACCGACCCACCCCCCCTTCAAGGGCTGTTAGCTATTGCGGGAAAAAGCGTGAAAACACACACACACACACACACACAAACACAAACACAAGCAAAACCAGGGCTTAGGGAATAAGAGTTTTAGGCCTGAAGCCTAAAACCCTGAAAGCTCTCGAAGTCCCTACATCCCTATAAACCCTAACTTAATCCCAAAGCCCCGTCCCGAGGCCGAAATCCAACGTGAGTCAGAGGTCCGACCTGACCCGTGGTATTTCCCAGCAGGCACTCTTTGAGCTGGCCGTCCTCCTTGCAGAAATTTGAAATTTGGGGGGGTTTGAGGTTCAGGTTGTGGGCATTTGGGGCGCCTTTGGGCCTCTAGGGTCTTGAGGGTTTTCGGGGGCAAGGGTTTGGGCTTTGGGGCTTTTATGTGTTCTGGGCTCTTAGGCGACTGAGTTTTAGGAGTTGTGGTTAAGTGATGGCTAGGGGTTGAAAATTATGAAGCGTCGAGCTTCTTGGATGGAGCTGTTGCTGGGGTGCGCTCCGAGTTACGGCTTGCAAGGAACGCAGAAAGCGTGGCCAGCAAGGGCTTTAGCATCGACATTTCACCCTCTCTTCAAAGCAGCCACTCGCTGCAAGACTAGTCTTGCCGCGCCGTTGCCGAACCGGGTCTTAACCGACCGAAGCCCTGCGTGGCTGAAGATGTAGGGCTGCTTCGGTCCCCTCAACCGCTGCGACAACTCACGGACAACAGCTCGGTTTTGTTGCCGGGTGGTTTGCCTAATTTACGGGTTAGGGTCTCTGCTACATAAGGAAGCTACCTCGGACCATGTAGAGGGGTTCTCATCCTGAACAGTTCTACCTGCCCCAAAGTACACATGGTAAGGCCCGTATTATGCATTATTTGGGGGATCCTGAATGTTGCGCGAAATAAGCCCTCGGAATCATAATCATAACCAAATTATGGGCATTTTGCCAATCATGTAGCCCTACTGTGAATGTGGACTTATTTACGTATTTATTTATTTTCTTATTTACTTATTTACTTAGTTACTTAGTTACTTAGTTACTTAGTTACTTAGTTACTTACTTACTTACTTACTTACTTACTTTCTAACTTACTTGCTACTTACTTTGCATGTGTATATATATAGATATACGTATAATATTGTGTTTATGTGTACATGATATAAATGTGAATATAAGTGAATATAACTATAAATCAGTGAATAAATAAATTTAAAAAAATAAATAAATACATATATATAAATATATATAGACGGCGTAAGTTTAGGTAGGTTACTTACGGGAGGTTCGGATGGTGTGCACTGTGTGCTGTCCAGGATCTAAAGTAGGTTTCAGGCTCCAGTCTGACGGAGGCCCCGCAAATGGGTTTAGGGTTTAGGGTTTAGGGTTTAGGGTCCAGAGTTGAGGGTTTAGGGTCCAAAACAAATCATGTGTCACCTCTCGCGCAAGCCTCCTCCGTCGGTTCCATGCTGTAAAGCTCGTCGACCTATGCAAGATCTGCATGATGGGTGCGGTTAGGCTTGGGGTAACCCTAAACCCTCAACCCTAAACCCCAAACCCTAAACCCTGAACCCTAAACCGTAATTAAACCCTAAACCGTTTCGGGGCTTTAGGTTGTTTGGGCTGTGCGCAGGGGTACTTGTCGGGCCAGGTAGCCAGGACCTATAACTTCCTTCCAAGCGCGCTCGGCAGTCACAGCCAAGGAAACTGTATTCATGTCGTTGCGTGCGACCCTGCAGGGCATTAGGGTCTGTTGCCAGGGTTTTTGACAGCGGTTCCGTTAGTTGAGGAGGTTGCCTAGAAAGACCGAAAGTCCAATGCCCTCTAATCAGCAGCTCAGTTAGACGAGATCGGCAGGGTCTTATTTTTCAAACATCGCCCTATGTTCAAAATCGGGCCGAGGTGCTACAGGCCCAGCAAGCGTTGGATTGTGAGAATGTGCATCCCATGTCTAGTCTCTAGTGTTGGTAATCAGGACCTTCACTAGCTCTCAGGCTCCTTCGTATTCCACACTTAGGGTTGCACTTGGAGGTTCAGGGGAAGGCCTGTAGGTACCCTAAAGAGGGTTGTAAGTTGTAAGTATAGTTGCCGTACTTATAACCCCACTTATAACTATCCATGAACTTCCAAGTAGGGTGTAAGAAATTGGGGGTTGACGAAAATAGGGGACTCTTAGTATGGTCCCTGATTCTAGATCCTACTATTTGGAGAATCAGGACCCGATTAGGGCCCCGGCAATCTTCATGACGAGGGCGTCGGGCAGCCATGCCTCTGCAAAACCAGGGTTGCACTTTGTCTCTTCGGGTTTAAGTTGCAGGGTTCAGGGTTCGGGGTTCAGGGTTCAGGGTTCAGGGTTTAGGGTTTAGGTTTAGGCTGTAGGATTTAGGGTTTCAAGGTTTAGGGTCTCGGGTTTCAGGATTGAGGACACTGGGGCAGGGGCGCGGGGGGGGGGGGGGGGGGGGGCGGGGAAAGTTGAGGTCTGGAGAGAGTCGGTCTCTACAATGGGCTTGCCCGGTGCCCCCGAGCCCACAGAGAGCCCCAAAACCCTAAACCCTAAACCCTAAACTCTAAACCCTAAACCCTAAACCCTAAACCAACCCCAAACCCTAAACCCCGTCATTACAGAAGACGCCTGTGCTCATTCTTGGAGGTTCAGTTGGTGGAGGGCCACCAAAAGGCCAACTACTCGGATAAAGATGACCACACTCGTTGAAAGCATACACAAATCCACCAACATCAAGCGGATTCCGTGCAAAGTCCAGCTCACCGGGGCCCTGAGCTGCCCTCTGGGGTCCTAAGCTCACGTCCTCGCTTGGGACTCTGCACAAAAGTAGTGGGCGCGAAGGGGGATGCAGCTCTTGGATATAAGGCCTCAGCCACGGACACGGCAAGTTTCAATCCTTCGAGCGTGACCCGTCAGGCGTACTTTGACCCGGGGTGGGCCCCTCCACCCCCAATTCGGTTTAGGGTTTGGGGTTTGGGGTTTAGGGTTTAGGGTTTAGGGCATTCAGCTCTCTAGGATGGGGGGGAGTCCTAAGGCTGAATCCTGCTTGCTTAGGGTTTGGGGTTTAGGGTTTTAGGGTTTAGGGCTTAGGGTTTAGGGTTTGGGGCTTAGGGTGTGAGGTTTAGGGTTAGGGTTTAGGGTTTAGGGTTTAGGGTCTGCTTGCTGGGTCCCGCAATCCTCCATGGGCTCGGGGAAGCCTTGAAACCACGTTCCTGCATTTGGGGCTTCTGGCTTGGGGTTGAAGGTAGGCCCTAAACCCTAAACCCTAAACCGTAAACCCTAAACCCCCTAAACCCCATCCCACATCGCGTCTGGGCCTTCATCCGGCGCTTCCGCAGCAGCGGCAGCGGCTGGAAGCCATGGTTGTACTCCATCGCGCACGCCGCCTTGAGGGCTTTTAGAAGCTTGTTGGGTGGGGGGGGGCGGGGATTTCAGGGATTTGCTAGGCTTTAGGGTTTAGGGTTTAGGGTTTGGGGTTTGGGGTTTAGGGTGTAGGGTGTAGGGTTTAGGGTCTATAGGATTCAAGGCTAAGGGGTTTTTACGGGCGTTCAGAGGTTGAGGGATTTCGGGATTTGTTTTAAAGGGCCCCTGGGAACTGTGGACATCATTTTGGGTTTGAAGGCTTGGGTGTAAGGAATAGTCCTTATTTAAGTAAAGAGCTCGGGGATTAGGATTCGAGGTTGAGGGGCACCCGAAACCCTGAACCCTACACCCTATGAACCCTAAACCCTAACCGCTATCTTCTTAACTTTGGGTTGAGGGCAGCATAGTAAATATGTATGGCGCTTTTGTTGCCCTTGACCATAAAGCTTCCTAGGGCTCTAGGAGGGCTCAGGGGCTCCGATGCTCGGAACCCCCAGAAAACGACACTACACTCTTAAATGATAACGGCAACCCTAGACTCTAAACCCTGAACCCTAAATCCTCAACCCAAAACCCCAAAACCCCCAACACTAAACATCCCTAAACCCTAAAACACGAAAACCATGAAAACCCTGAAGCCCTAAAACATTCGGACCCCGGGCTCACCTCCCTCTCCTGTACAAACCCTTAAGCCCTTAAATACTTACTGGATCTCAGCAGGGCAGGAAGCAATTAGGTACCCAATATCCCCTCAGTATGTACCCCTTCAAGGATTACTACATTACATGGCACCTCATTTTCTCATTTCCTCTGGCAAGATTCAGGAAGTAAAGCCCTTGAGCCTTTTGAAGCCTTATGAAAGTTCAAGCACTAGGGCCTATAGGGTTCAGGGCGTATAAGATTGAGGGTTGGCTCTAAACCCTCAAAACCCCTAGACCCTGAATCCTGGGAGTTCTTGGGGGTGCTTACAGGGTTCGAGATATGGGCATTTCCCAACATAGGGGTACCCCTTCTATACCCCAAATAGTATAGAATCCCGTACAACTAAACCAGAGACCCTAAACTCTAAACTCTAAACCCTAAACCGTAAACCCTAAACCCCCCCAGGAAGGGTACCCCTTATTTCCATAAACCCCCTCATATAGGGCTCAAGGTCTTGTCACCGAGGTGCGCGAAGGGCTTCCAAGAAGAAACGCAGCACCGCACCATAGAGCACATCCTGCGTCTTGCTGGGAGGTCAGCAAGGGTAAACCCTAAACCCTAAACCCTAAACCCTAAACCCTAAACCCTAAACCCTAAACCCTAAACCCTAAACCTAAACCCTAAACCTAAACCCTAAACCCTAAACCCTAGGGTTTAGGGCTTATGCGCTGATGTAGGCAGTTCAACAGGGTTCGCCTTTTAAAAGAGAGCCCGAGAATGACCAATGTACCAAGCACCTTGTTACGCAAGGGACTATGCAGCAAGACCTAAATCCTGCAATAATACCGTACTTACTTTGGGGCCGTTTAGGTGAAAGCAACAGGATCCCTAGGGGAGGAGATCTGTAGCTTCGACTCCCTTAAGGTATGGCTACTTAAGTAGGCTACCAGTGGCCTGAGATAACGATCATCCTTATGTACCGGGAAACTCATGAACTTAGAACAGGTTGCCATGACAATGGACATCTTAAACACAAAGTTTGGTCTCCTTGTGGCGGTGACTTAACTTAAGCTGTTGGACTGCAGCCCTGCTTAGGGTTTTGGGTTTTGAGGTTTTGGGCTTGGAGTGCAAGAAAATTAGGGCCGCGGGGTGCTAGGCCTGGGATCAAGCTTAAGGATTTCACGTTGTGTTGTCGAGCTTTTGGGGGTCGGGTCAACCCTGAACCCTAATGCCTAAACCCCTATCAAACTGCGCAGCTCCTCAACCTAAGACAACGTAGCCCTGAACCCACCGTAAACGCCCTAAACCCCAACCCCTGTGTCCGGGTTTAGGGCTCAGTCTTTAAGGGTTTAGGGTTTAGGGAGAGAATCCCAATCCTCTGAACTCCCAGACCCTGCCACCTATTCCCACTGATGCCCGAAACCCTCAGAAGCCCCTAAACCCTAAACCCCAAACCATAAACCCTAAACCCGAAACCTTCAGAAGCCCTACGGCCCTATCTGCCTCATCGAGGCCCACCCACATCTTCAGCCGCTGCAGCGCCTCGCATGGAAGGGTTGCGGGCTCAGGGGGTTTAGGGTTTAGGGTGTACGATATAGGGTTTAGGGTTTAGGGTTCTAGGGTTTTAGGGTTTTAGGGTTTTAGGGTTAGGGTTTTAGGGTTGAGGGTTTAGGGTTTTAGGGTTTCGGGTTGCAGGGTTGAAGTTTCAGGGTCTGGGCTCCCTCAAGCACTTAAACCCCAAACTTGGCTTTAAGGCTGAAGGCTTAGCCTTCGGGTCTAGGGTTTAGGGTTTAGGGTCCTTAGGGAAGAGTTTAGGGTTTGGAACCCCAAAACTCTGAACCCGAAATTGTAAGCGTGGATGCTGCACCTGGAGGTTCATGGGGAGTTCTTTAGTATAGCTCCCACACAACTACTAACCCTACTTTCAAAAAACTACCCATGACTACTATCTGCTTAAGAACCCAAAAATGTAAAATGTTCTTCCTTATAAGGGCGGTATGATTATCTTTGATGTTTGGGGTTCCTAAGCAAACAGTAGATGAACCCCCAAGTAGGCCAGTATGGGTTCCTCTGTCAGCTCTTGAGTTGTCCAACTGCGCCTGAACGACCGTGGCGCAACGCTCTCCTAGACCCCAAACCCCAAACCCCAAACCCTAAACCCTAAACCCCGCTCTAGAGACCCCAAACCCAAACCAACATCTCATTCGGCAATGTCGCCGTGCAAAGCCTTGCAACCCTGCATTGAAGCCCCAAACCTCTGCACACAACCCCCAAAACAGCTGAACCTCAGAGTTTAAGGTTGAGGGATTTATGGTTCAGCCACACATGACTTGATTTTGCACCTTCTACTCAAAAAAAACGTATTATACATATATATATATATATGTAATGCACACACACCCACACACACACACACACTTATTCAGTCAGGCATCCCTCGAAAGGTCCCCAACTGCCAAGGCCAAAGGGAATGGCATCGGCATTCGTGCAGTGCAAGCTTCAGCTGGATCTTTGAAGTTCTATTTTTTGCGTGGCAATTCCTCAGCACCATCTAGGTCACTAAGTCCTTGTTGAACAGGAGGCAAGTGATCAAACTTGCCAGAATAGACTTATTTACTTATGTGCTTATACACACATGTATTTATATGTATGTTTCGCCGTAGGGATGTACTTCTAGTATCCCCAAAATGAAGCGTAACAAATATCTCGACGCAGCGAAGTTTACCAGGAGCCCTGCATACACTCACCCAACAAAAAACAAACCAACAAATACAAAGCCCGACTTCGGATTAGATATATACACACACCACTGCCTTTAAGCCCAATGCTTCAAATGGCTACCTCCATCCGAAGCTTCGGATAAAGGGTTTAGGTTTTAGGGTTTAGGGTTTAGGGTTTAGGGTTTAGGGTTTGGGGTTCAGGGTTTGGGATGGGTAACGGCTTAGGGTGCACCCAGAGCACCCTAAGCCACCTCATCGGGCGTCTGGGTCAGCCAATCATGCAGCTCCTGGACGCGATTCCCGAAACTCCCCTAGCCCTAAACCCTAAACCCTGAACCCTAAACCCTAGCCCTAAACCCTTAACCCTAAACCCTAAACCCTCAACCCTCAACCCTCAACCCTAAACCCTAAACCCTAAACTTATATGGCTTCTACCCATGAACCTCCAAGTACAGCGTAAACCCCCAAACCCGGAACACGGGCGATTAAGCCCATTCTTGATCAGCTTCAGGAGGTTTAGGGTTTAGGGTTTAGGGTTTAGGGTTTAGGGTTTAGGGTTTAGGGTTGAGGGTTTCGCCGTACCAGTACCTACTTTTTAGGGGGTATTACCCTTGTCAAACCTCTCTCTTTTTGAGGGGCTTTGTAGGCAAATTAACGATTCAGAACGCAGGGTCTAGGGTAAGAGGGCTTAAGGTCCGCACGCTCGAAAAAAATAAGGAGATGTTGGTTCAGCCCCTCCTAAACCTTAAGCCCTACACCCTTAACCCTGAACCCGAAACCCAAAACTCCCAAACCCCTCCACCCGAAACCCCCTTGGCCCTACAGCCCCAAGAAGCCACCAGGGAACCATGGGAGCCTAAGATGCCCCTCTTTTGCCCGACTTTGCCGCGCATAAAACACGCTGGCACGCGAGCTTTCGGGGCTGCCCAGGAACTCCAATACCCCATACCCCATGATGAAGGAATAAGGTTTAGAGTTTGGGGCTTCGGGCTTATGAGCCCCTTAACCAAGGGAAAGTCCTCTAAACACAAGGGGGTTTCTTATACAGTCTAAGGATCATTCCTTAATTTCGGGTGAAGGGTTTACCGGCTTACCACATAAGGGGTCCTAGCCAAGAAGGAATACCCCCCTAGCCCCCAACACCTCGCCCAAAAAGGGTCCCCCCGCCCCCCCTCCCCCCGCCCATGCTACTTCAGGGGTAGTTCCTCGAGATGGAGGTATGCCAGGCTTACCAAGGTGTATCCTTAAGTCGAGGGGCATTGGGCTCCTAGGTTACCCTAGTTAGTGTTCCCCAAGTCTAGAATAAACCCTGCAAACACACCCAACCCCCAAGAAAAGAGGAACGGGGTACCACTGGGCTACCAAGAAGCAATAAACCCTAACCCGAAACCCTAAACCCCAAACCCTAAACCCTTAACCCTAAACCCTAAACACCCTACGAGCACGACACCCCACCAAATGCGAACGCCAAGCTTTGACTTTAGGGAGGTGTGGAGCGCCTGCACGAAGCGCCAGCCTCAGAAGCTGCGCTGCATGGGGAGTTGAAGTGAACTTGGGCTTTAGGGTTTAGGGTTTAGGGCTTCGGGCTTAGGGCTTAGGGCTTAGGGCTTAGGGCTTTGGGCTTAGGGCTTAGGGTTTAGCGTTTAGGGTTTTAGGGTTTAGATCTGAAGTAGCCTTGTAACTGTCCCAAACAAGGGGTCTTTTGGGGTGATTAGCTTACTCAATTCATAAGTTACCCGACTTAATAGCTCCTCGCTTAGTTCCCTGACCCTCCAAGTAGGGTTCGGGGGGGAGGTAGGGGCGGAAGGAGTTAGGGTTTAGGGTTTAGGGTTCAGGGTTTAGGGTTTATAGGGTTTAAGGCTTAGGGCTTCGGGTTTAGGGTATTGGGTTTACGGTTTAGGGTCCAGGGTTCCGCTTTCTCTTGACATCTTGGGGCTTCGGGCTTGGGATGGCCCCCAGGCCCAGAGCCCTAAGTCCTGCGGACCCTGAACCCTGAACTCTCAGGACCCTTACAGACCGCCCGGTAGGGTTCGGGATATAGGGCTTTGGGGAAAAGAATCCCTAGGGCCCTATTTTTGGAGGTTCATGGCTAGTTTATGAGTACGGTGATACGTACCCTACATAGGGGTTGTCAACAGAAGTACGTTTAACGCTAGCCATGAACCTCCAAGCAAACCCCAAACCCGTGAAAGCACTGTGAAGCCCCTGAACCACGACAAAAAAACCCTAAACCGAAACCCTAAACCCTAAACCCTAAACCCTGAACCCTGAACCCTGAACCCTGAACCCTACAAAAAAAAAAAAACATACCAAGCTACCCTTAGACCCGTGACGCCGCCCCTGGAGCACTTGGCGGTTCATGGTACTTACTAACTGTACTTATAGCCCTACTTATAATACCTCTGAAGGGCCCTATAGGGGTTACAGTTATGATTGGTTAGTAAGTACCATGAACCTTCAAGCAGGCAAGCAAACCCCCCTGCGGCCGCGGAGCAGAGCTCCACGAGCGGCAGCTTGGAGGCCGTGCTCTCCGAGATCGCCGCCAGGGCATTCCTTAAAGGGGTTTAGGGTTTGGGGTCTGGGGTTTAGGGTTTGGGGTTTTAGGGGTTTAGGGGCTTAGGGTTTAGGGTTTGGGGGTTTAGGGTTTGGGGTTTGGGGTCCCTACATTCCTTACGGGGTGTTGTGGTTGCCCGTTGGGGGCACCGAAGCTTGAGAGTTCATGCTATTCAAAATCGAATGGGTAATTTTTTGGGTAGCTTCTATTAGGGTTGAAAGCTTTAGGGCTTTAGGGTTTAGGGTCTAGGGTTTAATGTTTCTAGCTTTACGGATCACGAGGGCACATAAGTCACTCATCGCGGCTTAGGCTTCTTGTATGAAGGTCAAACCATGTCCCAGCCCCCCACCCAGCACCAAAAACCCAAACCGACAATCCGCTTGCACCCTATACCCAAAGCCCTAAGCACTGTCCTCTGAACCCTATCCCTGCACCCTAAACCCTGAACCCAAAACCCTAAACCCTAAACCCTAAACCCTAAACCCTAAACCTCCACCCACGACTCCCCTCAGGGTTTAGACAAGGAGCCTCTCTTTCAGGATGTCCGCCATTCGACCGAAGTGAGTTCCCAGGGACTCCACCAAGGCGCCTAGTCATGTCTTATACCGGCAGTTGTAAGTAGGGTTTGGGGGGTTGGGGTTTAGGGCTTAGGAGCTTATACGTGGAGGTTCGTTTGGGGAGATAAAAGTAGGGTTATAGGTGCCCTATATGAGGTTGCAAGTACTGTCACCATACTTACAACCCTGCCTGTAGCTCAGGTAGGGTTAAAGGACTTCGGGCTAGGGCTTGGGGGCTTCGGGGAAAAACTTCAGTGTGCTGCAGAGTCCGATCTCCGTAAACACGAAAACATCCCTTGCATCCCAAAGATGCATGAAACCCTAGGGTTTAGGGTTTAGGGTTTAGGGTTTAGGGTTTAGGGTTTCGGGTTTAGGTATTCCTAAACCCTAGGCCCTAAATAACCCTAAATAACCCTGAACCCGAAACCCGCCAATGTCAAAGCCACGCCGCTCCATGAGATGATCAGTGTAGTGGCCAAACGAGGGTTCAGGGTTTAGGGTTTAGGGTTTAGGGTTTAGGGTTCATGACCGGTCCAGAAACCCAACTTCAGGGCGAACCACGGTATTTTCCTACGGGTGCAAGGGAGACCTTCGCAGGTTAAGGGTCTTGGTAGCCCAGTAACCATATTGTAGGTTACTTTTATAAGTTGAGCCCAGAACTTTAAGAAACGCGTAAAGGGCACCACTGGGCTGCCAAGGGGTTTAGGGTTTAGGGTTTAGGGTTTAGGGTTTAGGGTTTAGGGTTTAGGGTCTAGGGTTTAGAGGTGCTGCTTCCTCCGTTTTCGGTTCCTGCGTGGCAATTATTGCAGGCCGGTTGGCTGCGACGACCCCAATGTGAACCTCTAAAGCACGGACAAACTAGCCGTAACAACGGCCTATGGCCATAAAAAAGCCATAAAATGAAGCACTACACGCTCTCTCTCAAACCCTCTAAAGCTTCAAACCCTCAAACCCTAAAACTCCCCAACAAAAAAGGCTTAGGGTTTAGGGCTTCGGCCCAAAAATAGGGTTTAGGGTTTAGGGTTTAGGCTTTGTAATGTAGGGCGAGAACAATATCAGAAACCCTCAGCAACCCAGAGGTCGACCTGGGGGTCCCATGCATACTTATAAGCCCTATAAACCCTCGGTTTAGGGTTTAGGGTTTAGGGGTTTAGCGGTTTAGGGTTTAGGGGTTTAGGGGTTTAGGGGTTTAGGGGTTTAGGGGTTTAGGGTTTAGGGGCTTAGGGGTTTAGGGGTTTAGGGGTTTAGGGGCTTAGGGGTTTAGAGTTTAGGGGTTAGGGGTTTAGGGATTTGGGGTTTGGGGTTTAGGGTTTAGGGCTTCGCAGGGCCAGCAGGCGACACCCCCCACAGCGTTCAGGGTTTTGGGACCTGCAGCAGGGACGAGGGTTCGTGGCTCCCAAAGTCCGATTCCTACGTGCTGTGAAGCAAGCTCAACAAACCTCCAGTGGCACACGGCCAAGAACTCTTGAAGAAAAGTTCAAACAAGCATAAACCCCAATACCCTAAACCCTCAGAGCCCCAAAAACTTTTCAGCCCAAGAACTACTATTAGCCGTGGGTCTCCAAATAGAAACCAACCAGACTGTCTAACATACTCCCGAAAGAGTGCTTCTAAACCCTATGGCTCAAGCCCTAACGACCCTCAGCCCTATATCCTCCACCCAACACCCAACACTCTTAACCCCTCGAACCCTGGGGCTTGGATTTGTTTCCTCCTATTTTTCCGTTTTTTCCTTATTTGTTTTCCGCTTTCTTGTCGGGGACCTCTTGGCTTCCCCCCTCTCTAGGAAAAAGCTACATACTACTTTCCGTAGGATTTCTTATGATGTAAGGATGGGTTTCAACAAGATTCATAGGTGTTTAAGGACGATTTGCACGGCTTAAATAAAGCGGGGGGGGGGGGGGGGGGCAACACCCCCCATTTGACTAATGTGTTTTTTGGTTCCTTTTCTTGGTTTTTCGATGGGTTTCAGCCAGTTTCCTAGGCTTTGTTTGAAGCATGCTTTGCACGGGGTTGGGAGGGGGGGTCAGCCCCCCCCCCCCCCCATTTGCAACCACAATGCTCACACGATGGGTTTTTACAAGATGCATAGGCTTCGAAGCAAGCTTTGCACGGCTTAAAAGGAGCGGGGGGGTTGGGGGGGCGCAGCCCCCCCCATTTGCGACCACAATGCTCACATGATGGGTTTCAACAAGGTTCACAGCCTTTGAAGCACGCTTTACACGGCTTAAAAGAAGCGGGGGGGGTTGGGGGGGCGCAGCCCCCCCCCCCCCCCCCCCCCCCCCCATTTGCAACCACAATGCTCACACGATGGGTTTCAACAAGATTCATAAGAATTGAAGCACGCCTAGCACGGCTTAACAAAAGCGGGGGGTTGACCCTATTTGCAAACAAGATGCTCACATGATGGATTTCAAAAAGTTTCTTAGGCTTGGAAGCACGCTTTGCACGGCATTAAAAAAAAAAACGGGGGGTTTGGACAGGGCGGAGCCCCCCCAACCCGCTTCCCCATTGCAAACACAATGCTGACACGACGGGTTTCAGCAAGATTCACAGGCTTTGAAGCAGGGGGGGGGGTGGGGCAAGATTCATAGGCTTTGAAGCACGCCTTGCACGGCTCAAAAAAAGCGGGGGGGTTGGGTGGTGCAAACAATGCTCACATGATGGGTTTCAACCAGTTTCTTAGGCTTTGAAGCACGCTTTGCACGGCTTAAAAGAAGCGGGGGGGGGGGGGGGGGGTTGGGGAGGGGTGCCCATTTGCACCACCATGCTGCTTGCTCGCTTGCTTGCTAGCTTGCCTGTTTCCGTGCTTGCTTGCTCGCTTGCTTGCTTGCATGCTTCCGTGCGTGCTCGCTTTCTTGCCTGCCTGCTCGCTTGCTCACTTGCTTGCTTCCGTGCTTGCTTGCTTTCTGGCTTGCTCACTCGCTTGCTTGTTTGCTTGCTTCCAAGCTTCCGTGCTTGCTTGCTTGCTTGCCTTTGTGTTTGCTTGCTTGCTTGCGTGCGTGCGTGCGTGCTTTCTTGACTACAGGCCACGGGGCCGGACAAAAAAAAAAAACAAGAAGGAAATAAAATAAGCAAAAAACACCGCTACCCGAACCCTGGAACCCTAAACCCTAAACCCTAAAACCTATAACCCTCAACCCTAGAGCCCTAGAGCCCTAGAGCCCTAGAGCCCCAGAGCCCCAGAGCCCCAGAGCCCTGGAGCCCAAAAACCCTAAACCCTAAACCCTAAACCCTGAACCCTAAACCCTAAACCCTAAACCCCAAACCCTAAACCCTAAACCCCAAACCCCAAACCCTAAACCCTAAACCTAAACCCTAAATCCTAAACCCTGTCTTGGGGCCCTGGCCGACCATGGCCCTCGGCACCCGGGACTCTTCGTCCAAACCGGCCAGGATCTACAGCCACGGGCTGCGGGTACAGGGGGCCGATTAGGGTTTAGGGTTTAGGGATTAGGGTTTAGGGTTTAGGGTTTAGGGGTTAGAGGTTTAGGGTTTAGGGTTTAGGGTTTAGGGTTTAGGGTTTAGGGTTTAGGGTTTAGGGTTTAGGGTTTAGGGTTGAGGGTTTAGGGTTTAGGGTTTAGGGTTTAGGGTTTAGGTTTACGGTTTAGGGTTTAGGTTTTGGGGTTTAGGGTTTAGGGTTTAGGGTGGGGTTAGGGTTTGGGGTGTAGGCTTAGGGGTAGGTTTAGGGTTGCCAAGCCCTAAGCCCTACTCCCCTACCAGGCGGTTGGGCATCATGTAAACCCTAAACCCTAAACCCTAAACCCTAAACCCTAAACCCTAAACCCTAAACATGTAATCACTGTGTGAGGCAAGAAAAAGGGCCCTGTGGTCAGCGGAGCTCGTGGCCATGGAGCCCAAGTGCATGGGGGGCAGTATCTAGTATATACATGTTCTCTTCACGCACACACATCTCATGCAAGATGCTGGGTTCCTTCTTGGCATGGCTCAGTGCGTCCAGCTTTTGCATTTCCCGAAGCTTCCGTTTCTTGGCCGGTTCCTTGACAGTCAGCTTGTCCGCCAGCACGCTCGCCTTCTGCTCCCGCATGCTCCTCTGCTTCTGCATGGACACCGGGATGTGCACCGTCACGTGGAGCGCCGGTATGCTTTGGCCGAATGGCCATCCAAAGCTTCTCAAGTATTGGAGAATTATGAAACTTGCACCTTGGGATGTGAAATGCCGGTTTAGGGTTTAGGGTTTAGGGTTTAGAGTTTAGGGTTTAGGGTTTAGGGTTTAGGGTCTAAGGTTTATTAGAGTTTATTAGGGTTTATTCGGGTTTAGGGTTTCCAGGCTGCCCAGAAAGACCCTCGACAGGCTGGAGCAAAGGTCCCAGACCACCGCACAACAAAAGCATAACTTGGCTGCACGTAGCAGGGTAGCTATAAATTTAAATTTTGGCTGCCGTATTAAGAAACCCCAATAAACCTAAAAAGGCTAGGATCTGAAGTTACAGTAAAGCATCACAGGGATAATAAGCGGTTCTAAAACAAATCTAAGGGTAGATACGTGGTCCCTTGATGGACCCGTTACATGCTCCTTGTATACCCTACCCTTAGAACAAAAAAACGTCTCAAGACTTTCTGTTAAAACGTTTCGGTCCAAAATCGTTTGGAACTCAAAACCCTATGCAAATTCTAAAAACCCTGTCACAGAACTCCCTGAACCCAGAACCGGTTTAGGGTTTCGGGTTTCGGGTTTCGGGTTTAGGGTTTAGGGTTTAGGGTTCAGGGCTTGGGGCGTTGAGGGTTTAGGGGTTGGGGCATAAGTGGGGTTCGAAGTAACCTAAATCGGGTTATAAGTAGGGTTACCATAACGATAACCCTACTTATAACTGCACATGAACCTCCTGGTAGAGTTTCGGGTTTACTTGGAAGCCGTTTCGACGTAGCAAGTAGGGTGAGAAAGTTGGGTTATGGGGAATTGAATAGTTTAAGGTTTCTAGGGTATACTATATATGTAGACTTGCAAAGTCAAAATTCCATGTAAGGTTTAGGGTTCAGGGTTCAAACCCTAAACCCTAAACCCTAGACCCTAAACCCTAAACCCTAAACCCTAGGGTCCAGGCCCTTAGACTGACTTAACCCTAATCCGCGGCAAACACGAAAAAAAGGACTGGCCTCCAGCTGATGGACGATAGGAAGCCTCACTTGACACCCTAACCCTGAACCCGAAACCCTAAACCCCAAACCGCTAAACCCCTAAACCCGAAAAACGACACCCCAAAACCTAGACCCTAAACCCTAAACCACCTCGCTTGTGCAGGGCGTTTTTCTTGTTGGGGCTCGGGTGCAGAACCCCAAGGACTTCTGAACCCCGAGGAAGCCTAGGCCCCGAAACCTGGCAACTTCAGGGTTTAGGGTTTTTAGGGATGTTTAGGGGTTTTTAGGGTTTAGGGGTTTAGGGTTTTTTAGGGTTTTTTGAGTTTTTTAGGGTTTTGTGGTTTTGGGGTTTTAGGACTTTAGGGTTTGGGGTTTTGGGGTTTTGGGGTTTTCGGATTTTAGGGTTTGGGGTTTAGGGCTTTCGTGTTGTAGGTTTTTTAGGTTCATATTTGGGGGGGGGGGGGGGGGGGGGGGGGGCGGCAAATTAACCCCCCCCCCAAAAAAAAAAGGAATCAACAAGAGATAAATCGTCGACTACCTCTAAACCCTAAAAACACCATATAGGGGAAGTGGGTACCCGTCACAGTTGATGAGTTGATGTTAATGCAGGGAATATTGGGCAACGTCCCGAAGCAGGATCTGACATGCCGCACAGAACAGAGCAGAAGAACCCCTAAAGCCTCTTCTCTGCTACTACTTGCTTAAGAAACCCGAAAAAATGAAAAATAGTCTTCCTTATTAAGGGAAATATGGGGAATAGTCTCGGAATAGTTATTATGTTTTATTCTTTTGGGGTTCTTAGGCAAATGGTAGTCTGGGCTCCCAGGCTCGCCCCGACCCCACGAAGGGTGTGGGGGTAGGTATTGAGGGCATCTGGTCCAAGCCCGGCGCCCTGAAATCCCCCAGAAGCACAGGCCCCAAGCCGTAGTAGAGGTTCGAAGGGTGCTGCAGGGGACCCCTACACCCGAAACCCCGAATCCGCGAAACCCTAAAATCCTATGACGATGTTGGGCTTTCGTACCAGAGGGCTTTGCTCGGGCAACGTCCGGCAGGTAGGGGTAGGTGCGCTAGAGAGTTCCATGTTTAAGGCGAAGTTCGCTTAAGGGCCGCAAGCCCTAAACCCGGCAACCCAAAAACCTGCAAACCTGCAAACCTGCCCCCTATTCACCAACTACAAGCCCATTCAGCCTACTAAGATTCAAGCCAGAAGCCATCAGCCCTAAACTACAAAAAGCACTAACCCTAAACCCTAAACCCTGAACCCTGAACCCTAAACCCTAAACCCTAAACCCTTGAAATCAAGAACCAAGGAGCCGGTACCAGCTCTGCTCTGCGGCCGTCTGCAGCAAGGCGCACTGCCAGAAGTCAGCCAGCACCTTGCTTCGGGTTTAGGGTTTAGGGTTTAGGGTTTAGGGTTTGGGGTTTAGGGTTGAGGGTTGAGGGTTTGGGGTTTGGGGTTGAGGGTTTAGGGGGGATTGGGGGCTTCTGGAGAGCGACGAAATTCGCAACCTGGGATCTCTGCCTTCTTGCTCGGAGGACTCTGCGAGAGGTACCCAGCTGCACCCAGCCCTGGATCTCAGAAGCCTAATCTTTCTTGGTAGCCCAGTAACCATATTAGAATAAGGGCACCCTTTCTTGGGTTGATTATTTTATGGGGCTTATACGGGAACCCAAACCGTAAAACAAAAGTGAACAAGGGCCTACTCCGGGTCCCAATAATAAACCACGCCTACACCCAAAGTTTGAGGGTTTAGGGTTTACAGGTTATAGACCCTAACAGCCTGAAGCACTTCAGACCTGAAACACTAAGCCTCAGGTTAAACCTCGAACCCGCAAACCCAAGCCCTAGACCTTGAAGCCATGAAGCTAAAACCTGACCCAAACCCTACATCCGAGAAAACTTCGGCGGATCTTTCCAGCAACGCCTACGAAATGGGCACGTGTGTGCCCAAAAACTGGCGAAATTCGGGGTATCTAAGGGTGATGGTTTATGGTTTAGGGTTACAGTCCAAATCCAGGCACCCCTACATCAACCCTGAATCCTAAACCCTAAACCCTAAACCCCAAATCCTAATCCCGGCACCCCTGAACCCTAAAGTCCAGGGGTTGCACCTTGGACCCTTAAGGGGACGCTTTCCAAAGATTCTTAAGGTAGTATAAGGGCCATATTAGGAGTATATCCAGGGGAACCTTGAGGGGTACAACCTCAGGGGTACGAGTCTTAGTCCCTTGATAGACCCTAAAACCCTACAAACCTTAGGGTTTTGGGTTTAGGGTTTAGGGTTTAGGGTTTAGGGTTTAAGCCGTGGCGCGACCACCTCGCTGAGCATGCCTACTTCCACCTGACAGCTGCCCGTGTAGAAGAACTCCACGACCGCCTTAATCACCTGCGGCTAGACGCGAGCTTTGCACTTAGGGTTTAGGGTTTAGGGTTTAGGGTTTAGGGTTTAGGGTTTAGGGTTTAGGGTTTAGGGTTTAGGGTTTAGGGTTTAGGGTTTAGGGTTTAGGGTTTAGGGCTGGGGGTTTAATCACCTGCGTCTGGACTCTAGAGAAACAAACTTCCGCTGTAACTTAACTTCTTCAGGAACATTCCTTAACGTCATAGTTGGTTTACTTAATTTGTTCAGGAACATGCCTGAATATCATATATGGGCTCAGAAAGAGAGTGCATGTAACTGGAGAGTCTGGGCACAGGGTACCGCAGTTTCCCTGAACCCCAAAACCTTCAACCAAAGTGCCCCCCTATGCCTCAACCCCCATAAGGTTTAGGGTCTAGGGTCTAGGGTTTAGCAACCCGAAAGAACCCTTACAATTTCCTGTGGTGGCTAGGGTTCAGGGTTTGGGGATTAATAATCCTCAAACCCTGAACCCCTAGCAACCAAAGGGGATTGAGCCTAAACCCGAAACCCTAAACCCTAAACCCTAAGCCCTAAACCCTAAGCCCTAAACCCTAAACCCTAAACCCTAAACCCTAATCATGAGCCATTCTGGGCACCAAAATGGAAGGCATAGTGGAGACCAAGAGAAGGGTCCACAGGTAAGATCGGGCCCGGAAGAATGAACCCTAAACACTGAAGCGTCTGGGGTTTAGGGTTTAGGGTTTAGGGTTTAGGGTTTAGGGTTTAGGGTTTAGGGTTTAGGGTTTAGGGTTTAGGGGCTAGGATTGAGCTTGGAGTTTAGGCATCAGGGCTAGGCACAGCAAATCGGGTGTAGGCTTTCGGGAGTCCTAGAAGCTAAACCCGAAATCCCAAAACGCCTACTCGGAAGTTCATGGGGACTTAAGAACCACTTACAACTGGGCTTATAACCCTACTTATGATAGGGATAACCCCCTATAAGGCCCTTTAGGGGTATTATATGTGGGATTTTTAAGTACAGTTACAATTGGTGAGCAAGTACCATGAACCTCCAAATAGACCCAATTTTTTTTTTTTGTTTGGGGGGGGGGGGGGGGGGGGTAAGGGATTTTAGGAGGCTGAGGGGGTGGAGGGCTCAGAGCCGATAGTAGTCGAGGGTCTTAGGGCAACCCTCGTCACCCTAAACTGTCCAGCCATCTCCTCTTCCCTACATGTACATATAAAAAAAACACATAGACACCTGAGTAGCCCCAAACCCTAAACCCGAAAGCGTAAGCCCCCCCCCCCCCCAACGGGCAAACGTGAAATCACCTAAGCCCTCAACCCCAAACCACAAAGCCTCAACTCAAAACCCAAAAGCACGAGAATGTAGGTCTTGGGTGTAGGGCGTACTTGGACATAGTAAGTAGGGTTAGAAAGTTGGGCTATGGGAGCTATTAAAGGGTTTCTCTGGGATACTAAGTAGACTTACTAAATAGGATCGAGGGAGAAAATGCGCCTGTGAGCTGTGGGACGGGAGGTTGACAGAAGACTCAAAGCCGTCACTGAACACTCCGCTGAACCTGGGGTTTAGGGGCTTAGGGGCTTAGGGGGTTTAGGGGTTTAGTGGTTTAGGGGTTTGAGGGTTTAGGGATTCAGGGGTTTAGGGGTTTCGCGTTTTGGGGTTTTGGGGTATTCGGGTTTTCGGGGTTTAGGGGGTTGAGGGGTCTCGGGTTTACGGTTCGGGGTTTGGGCTTTCGTGGGGTGGTGGGGTTTGGGGGAGGGTGTTGAGCTATGTGGCTTGTGGTTAGAGTCTGTGGCTGAAGGTTTAAGGCTTCTAGGGCTTGGGGTAGATGGCCAGTTTTCTTGATGATGAGGGCTCCAGGAGCCCAATGCACCCTGGCACCAGGGAATCCCAGAAAGGGAGGGAGCTTAAGGATAAACAGAAGTTGCGTAGGGTTTGTGTCCGGAGTTATGGGGCGAGGGCGAGGGGGGGGGGGGGGGGGGGGTGGGGGTGGGGGGGGGGGGGGTGGGGGGGGGGGTGGGGGGGGGGGGGTGGGGGGTGGGGGGGTGGGGGGGGGGGGTGGGGGGGGTGGGGGGGGTGGGGGGGGTGGGGGGTGGGGGGGGGTGGGGGGGGGTGGGAGGCGAGCTTACTCAACAGGTGGCCGTGTCATCCAGAAATATCATGAAAGAGCAAAGAAGAAGCTACCAACGAATGTAATGCACGCTTGACTTTATGCTCTCGAAATGATAGTCGTTTTTGTCGATCTAACACAATGCTGTTTACCCCGAACTTCATGTCCGACGCATGGGAATTTGCATCTTTCCCCCTAAGCCTCAGCTGAGGGAACCTCAACCCTGCAAGCCCATAGAGCCTGAATTCAGAAGTATAACCGACATCTTACTTGGAGGTTCATGGGGAGTTATAAGTGAGTTTAAAATCGGTCAGAAGTATGGGTAACTGAACTGAGAACCTCTGCTTTTAACTGCCCAAATCTGCCCAATCAACCTCCAGGTACCGGAAACCTTCTTGGAGTTAAGATGTTAGGGTTTAGGGTTTAGGGTTTAGGGTTTAGGGTTTAGGGTTTACGGCCTTCCTTGTTGGACTTCCAGAATTCGGGGAATTGTCAGCCACGTTTCTCGGTTCAGGGTTTGGGCTTTGGTAGGGAAACCTCTTTCGCATGGTGGGGCCGGGTACAGTGGAACCCCACATGGTATGCTTTTAGATCGTACCCCATAGAGTTTAGGGCTTAGGGTTCAGGGTTTAAGCCTTTGCCTAGTTGGCCGAGTTGCTTGCACTGCATGAAGTCGGACAGGCTCGAGAGAATCTCCTGCCAGTCGGTTCAAGCCCTGGCATAAGACCCACCCCCCCCCCCCGCCCCCCAAAAAAAAAAAAAACACACACACACATGCGTTTTGTAGGTTGTGAAGTCCAGAACGCCTTTCCAATGGGATTCTTTGAAGGTTCTTAGGGCAGTGGCTGTGGCGGCCCTGTGAAAATTACATGGGCCTTTCTGTCTCTTCTGGCTCTCAACGGACTCGGCAATTCGCCCTAAACCCTAAACCCTAAACCCTAAACCCTAAACCCTAGACCAGACCCTAAACCCTAAACCCAAGTAGCAGCTATTTCCAAGTCGGCACCAGATAAGGTCCACAGTTCAGGTGCGACCCAAGCTAAGGGGTACAAGGAGGGTTTAGGGTTTAGGGTTTAGGGTTTAGGGTGTAGGGTTTAGGGTTTAGAGCCCTCCCCCAAAGCCCTAGAGGTTACCTACATCTTGATCCCTTATGAGGCGTACCCTAAAGATCAGACCCTGGGTACCCCAAATCGATAAGGTCAACCCAAACCGAAACCCTAGACACTCTTCGGGCTTGGAGTTTAGGGCTTCGGTTTAGGGCTTGGAGCCCTAAACCCTAAACCCTAAACCCTAAAACCTAAACTCTAAACCCTAAACCCTAAACCCTGAACCCCCAGGCCCGCCTTGTGAGCGCCAATCTTCACGGCGGGCTGCCCTGCCACCAGAATCACATCCGGGTGCCTCGCGCGCTTTGCGGACGCCTGCGCGAGGGAGCGCAGGCGTGCGGCTGCGTTCAAGTCCGAGGTGTAGGGTGTAGGGCTTAGGGTTTAGGTTTCAGGGTTTAGGGTTAGCAGGGACCCTAATTTAGAGAACTACCCATATTCAAACCGACAGGGAACCAAATGCTCTTCGTAGCATGCCTGCCCGGGAAGTCTGGCTTTCAAAAGGCCATGGCCCAACAAAACCCACGGCGTGGTTCAAGTCCAGCTTAGGCTTCATTCTATTTGGGTTTACCCCAGTAAACATCTTATAATAGGGGCACCCTGTTCTGGGGCTATGTTGCTTTGCAAAGGGAACCCAGAACCCAAAGAAGAGTAAAGGGTACCGTACCACAGGGCTACCAAGGATTCGGGCCCCCAGCAGTAAATCCCATACTGAGCGCACCTCATAGAGGCTGCGCAGGAGGGCCCCGCGAACATGGGGCTTGATCACCTCCTCACCTGGGAGAAAAGCAAGGAATACCGCAGCGGAGGGTTTGGGGCATACAGGGTCTCCAAAACTCCCTTTTGGGCTTTACCAGGGTACCCAAAAAGGACCATAATTTCGAGAACTGACCATATAAACGAGTTGTCTGTGAAGGAATCCTGTCTTGGAACACCCACCCAAGTGAGACCCTAACGCCCTGGCTACAACCACGCCTTTTCGCTTCGAGCAACCCTGAACCCCAGAAGCCTTAGTTTATAATGAGGACTCTGTCTTGTCTCTTGGATATTCCTGAATTTCGGGAGGCTTGAATATGGTTGAAGAAGCCATATTTTGAGACGACCTGCTGTGTTCCAAAAGCCCGAAGAGGTCCCCAACCCCCCCCTCCTCCCCGCCGGCCCCCTAAACCCTAAACCTATGTATCCTAAACCCTAAATCTATACCCTCTGGACCTATAAATCCCAAACCCCAAACCTACAAACCCTCAACCCTCAACCCTCAACCCTAAACCCTAAGCCCTAAGCCCTAAACCTCTAAATCCTAAGCCCTTTATTCCAAAGAATTTCCGCTTCGCACCCTCCCGGGGACTCCCAATACCCCTTAACTAAAGAGTATTCTCAACCTTTCCTTCAACCCTAAACCCTAAACCCTAAACCCTAAACCCTAAACCCTAAACCCTAAACCCTAAACCCTAAACCCTAAACCCTAAACCCTAAACCTTCCTCAAGTGAGGAGTCTTGGAGTCTCTGGGCTTCCGGTGCCGAGAGGCTCAGCGGGCCGAGCTGGCCAGCGACGCGGACGGCGGCCTCGCGAGCTGCATTGTTGGTGGGGTTTAGGGTTTAGGGTTTAGGGCTTTGGGTTTGGGGTTTGGTGCTTGTTAGGTTTAGGGTTCAGGGGGCTTAGCGTCCTTAAACCCTGAACTCTAGTTGGTGTTTAGGGTTTGGGGGTTTAGGGAGTTTAGGGTTTTGGGGGTCCACGGTTTGGGGTTTCGGGTCTTGGGGTGTCCCGTCCTGCTTGCTTAAGGAATGTCCCAAAGAACAAACAAGGAGTATCAGTATGGTGTTGAGGGCAATTCCTTAGCAAAGATGAATTGGAAGAGCGTGCTTCTGTGTCTTCTGGGTGGGAGGGTAGATCAAGGGTACATAAGGGTCACCTTTTGTCAAGGAACCATACGAATTAGTACGATCCCACATGGTCCCTTACAAGGGAACATGTACCTACCCTAAGATCAGAGCGCAATGCAGAGGTATCAGCGTTCACCTCTCGACTTTCATTGCTAACAGCCAGCCTTCTGTACGGGGGTTGGTAGAGATTTAGAGTTTGGGAGCTTGGGGGAGAGGATGGTTGTGGGATGAGGGCTGGTTCTAAAACCCTGAGACCCTACAGCCAAAGCCCTACACCCTTTCCCCAATTCCTTAAGTAATGGGGCAATGGACTCCCTGAGGATGTGCGAGGCCCTGAAAACTCCCATGCCGGGTCTCATGCCTTGGCCTTCGTGCTTGGGGTTTAACGGGTTTTGAGCGGAGGGTTGAGGGTAGCCAGAACCCTTAGCACCTCACACCCTGCACCCCCCCAAATCCCAGCTCACAGGGTTCAGGGTCGAGAAACAGGTGTGGGCTTTGGGCTTAGAGCAGTGCTTTACAGGGGCTCGCAAGATTTCGTAGGGTCTGATCCCTACCGCACGATCACCCCAACATGGGGTCGGCAAAATTACTAATAGTATTCCCTCATGGTCCCTTTGAAATTCTACTATACTGACCCCCAAAACCCTATTCTAATTATTCCGGCCCTTCAACTTGTAGCTAAACCCTAAACCCTAAACCCTATATTGTTCTAATTATTCCGGCCCCTTATACTAGTTGTTTGGGATGAGGAGAACCTCCACGACTTCATCCGGCGGCCAGGACTGACACTTGAGCTGGACCTGGGCTTTAGGGTTTAGGGTTTAGGGTTTAGGGTTTAGGGTTTAGGGTTTAGGGCTTAGGGCTTAGGGCTTAGGGCTTCGGGCTTAGGGTTCAGGGTTTTGGGTTTAGGCTTTCGGGCTTAGGGTTGAGGGGTTGAAGCTAGGGTTTAGGGTTTAGGACCCTTGCTGAACCTCCTTTAAGCCTGAAACCCGAGAGGGGTTGAGGGCTTCTTGGGCTTCTGGGGCTTCAGGGTTTGGATCTCTGCACAGGCCTCGGGCTTCTGGGGCCTAAGGGTTTGAGGGTTTAGGGTTTAGGGCTTAGGGTTTGGAGCTCTGCAAATGGAAGCTCCGAAAAGACATGTCTCGACACTAGACCCCAGAACCAAAACGCAAAGGGGCCTGCAACCTATGATGAGACACTGGGAGGTTCGTGGGCACTTATAGGTAGGGTTATAACTATGGCAACTATAACCCTAGCTAGGGTACTTCTGACCCTACTTTAATTACCCATGAACCTCTAAGTACCTCAACCGACTTGCCCCATCGCCAAAACGCAGGCTCGCTAAAGCGCTGAGTTATTAGGCGGAGGGGCCCACATCCTTAACTTTAAACCCTGAATCGATAACCTAAATCCCTAGCTCTTGTATTGCCCTTAACCCTTGGCCCTTGGCCCTAAACCCTCAAGCCACCCTAAACCCTAACCCTAAACCCTCAACCCTAAACCCTATCTATACACCCCATAAGTGCGGGTTTGGGGTGAGGGAAAGCCCGACAACTGCAGACTGGCAGCCATCACACCGTCACCGGGCGCCGGAAGAGCCTCGCGCATGCCGCGGCATGAATTAGGGTTTAGGGTTTAGGGTTTAGGGTTTAGGGTTTAGGTTTTAGGGTTTAGGGTTTAGGGTTTAGGGTTTCGGGTTTCGGGTTTCGGGTTTAGGGTTCAGCAGCTCCGGGTCGAGTCTCTAGTCGAGCTTGGTGCCTGGGGCTGAGAAAATACCCGCCCACCCAGAGAATCCCGAAACACTAAATTAACATTCGCCACACACCTGATTTCAATCCCAACACCCCAAATCGGGCCTTGCCACGATTTTTTTGTGCCATGCCCACGAATTTTGTGCCTTGCCCACGAATTTTTGTGCCTGGCCCACGATTTTTTTGTGCCTTGCCGACCTTGACACAAAGAAGCCATCAGCCCTAAACCCTAAACCCTAAACCCTAAACCCTAAACCCTGAACCCTGAACCCTGAACCCTGAACCCTGAATCCTAAACCGGCCTCGTCGGGAGGAGCTGCCTCGTTGCCACCAGCTGGGGCCTGTGAACTGGGGCAGGCCCAAAGCCTACTTCAATACACTTTAAACGAAGGGTTTATTAGGGTTTAGGGTTCAGGGTTCAGGGTTTAGGGTTGAGGGTTTAGGGAATATTCCTTAACCTGCAAGAGGGTTCCTCAGATGGTTTAAGGAACATCTCCCGAATGAAGGCTACATTCCTAGACCTCACACAGCCCCTGCCCACAGCCCCAGAGAACCTGAACAGGATTTGGGCTTCAGAGGTAGCTATGGGTTAGGATTTACAGGCATCTCTACTTGGAGGTTCATGTGACTGAATAACCACTTATAACTGGGCTGATAACCCTACTTAGAATAGGGCTAACCCCTATAAGGCCCTTTAGGGGTACCATGAACCTTCAAGTAGGATTTAGGAATTATAGGAACGAGGGCTTCTAGCTTGTAGGGTTTCTAGGGCTTAGGGTTTCTAGGGTGTAGGGTTTCTAGGGTTTCCAGGGTTTGGGGCCTCAGTAGGGTTTTTAGGACAAACCCTAAACTCTAAACCCTACACGCTAAGCCCTAAGCCCTAAGCCCTAAGCCCTAAACCCTAAACCCTAAACCCTAAACCCTAAACCCTTATTAAACCCTACCCAAGGTCTCCTCCTGCGGATCCTTCCCCGCCGCGGCATGGCCGCTGGCTTTGAGGGCGGCTTCCACCTCCTTCCGGAGTTCTATAGGGACCGGGGATTGAGATTAGGGGTTAGGGGTTTAGGGTTTAGGGTTTAGGGTTTAGGGTTTAGGGCTTAGGGCTTAGGGCTTAGGGTTTAGGGTTTAGGGCTAGGGCTTGCTGACACTGATGATTGAGGGTTCGCCTGCGTAGAGACCGAAGCGCGCGCAACTCTGAAAGTCTACCAGTAGGTCCCTTCGTCGGTGCGCGGAAGAAAGGGCTCCAAATCATAATCGGAACCAAGGCAAGATGAAACCATGACTGAGAGAGACCTCCAGGCCTTATCAAAATTCTATGGGGTCATATAAACCCCTAAGCTTGGCGGCTCTAGATAACCCTGAGCCCTAAACCCTAAACCTCAAACCCTAAACCCTGAACCACAGGGGTCAGGGCCCATGAAGATTGAAAAGTATGTCCAAAATCACCCCAGAAACAAGCCCCCAAAGCACCCATACTGATGGCCCATGAATCCTTTGTTTTGGAACCTAAACCCTAAACCCTAAACCCTAAACCTTAACCCTAAACCCTAAACCCTAAACCCTAAACCCTAAACGCTAGTTTAGGGTTTAGGGCCCAGAGGCGCCATAAATCCTGAAAGCCTATACACCCTTAAGCCCGAGACCCTGAAACCCAACAAATAGCCCCACACCCTCAAGGCCCCCTGTTAGCCTATTAGCTATTTAAGCCCTATGAAGCCACATGACTAAGGGGACTAAGGGGTAAACCCCGAGAAGCCCTTAACTGGCAAAGCTCCCCCTCAAATCCGAAACCCCTGGAAACCCTGCCGCCCCATAAACCCCGCAAGCCCCACAAAACCTCCATGAGCCCACCCACTTGGAAGCCCTTTTGACTCAGCAAGTCAATTAAGTCTCCCCTACACATTCGAGCAATCCCCAGAAACCATCTTGGAAACTATACTTACCAGGTAAAAAAGGGGCTTCCAAGCCCTAAGCCCTAAACCCTAAACCCTAAACCTTAAACCCTAAACCCGAAGCCCTCAACCCTAAACGCACAGCTCCTCCACGGTGAAGACCAGACCGCGGTAGGCGCGCCCGTCTTGGGCCCATCTCCGGAGCAAGGCTGCGGACCTCTAAGACTCGGAGTTGCCATTCAGGGAGGTTGATTTTTTGGGTGGGGATATAGTATCACTAGACCCAGGAGTAACCTAGGAATAACCCTAAACCCTAAACCCTAAACCCTAAACTCTAAACCCTAAACCCTAAACCCTAAACCCTAAACCCTTTCTGGTTTTAACGGGATTACAAGGGGACCCCAACCCTAAAAACAGGAAAAAGTGTCCTAGATCAAGGTTAGACAGGGCGAAATCCCATCTACGGTTACATAAACCCCCCAAATAGTAGGATTCTCTGAAATTAAGGACCTAGTTGCGGAAAACCCCTTGTAGGATCGAGGTTAGACAAGGGCAAAACCCACCTACGGTTGCCCTGAGTCGTGATACTCGTGATAGGTTTAAGCTTGAGCCCTAAAACCACACAAAGCCGTAACTTCGACAGCACAAAACCCTAAACCCTAAACCCTGAACCCGAAACCCTAAACCCTATAAACCCTAAACCCTAAACCCCAAATCCCTCCAACTTTATTCGAGGCCAGCTGCTTGGCCCCGCCCTGCTGCAGCACTTGCTGGAGGATCTGCTGCCGCGCCTATGCAGCTATGGCGTCTCACAATGTTTTAGGGTTTAGGGTTTAGGGTTTCGGGTTTCGGGTTTGGGGTTTGGGGTTTAGGGTTTGGGGTTTAGGGTTTAGGGTTTATTTAGGGTGTAGGATTTAGGATGGGTTTAGAGTACTTGGAGTAGCTATACTTGTAACCCTAATTTTGGGTACTTCGAATCCTACTTTTTTAACTACCCATGAACCGGTCCGGGGCTCGAGGGCGAATTGGCTTCATGATGACATACCTAATCCCTGATTTTTCGTTTCTCACAACATTGCTTGAGGAGACGAAGATGCGAGACCGTAGGGCCCGGACGCTTTCTTCTTCAAGCAGGTGGCGCTCGCCATCAAGCTTGGACATCTTTTTGTGTGGATTTAGGCTTTAGGGGTCATCTTTTGTGGGGGTTTAGGCTTTAGGGCTTAGAGTTTAGGGTTTAGGGTTACAGCCCTAAACCCTAGCCCTAAACCCTAAACTCCGCAGGCTGGTGCCACACACTCTAGCGCACCTCCTCTTGCGCGTCGCGGGAGAGAATTCTTCCAACCCTAAACCCTAAACCCTCAACCTGAAATCCTAAACCCTAAACCCTAAACCCGAAACCCTAAACCCTATAAACCCTCAGCTCCGGTGCACATTGCCCAGCTCCTTCCACTTCTGGGCATCGCACGCTTGAGCTGAAGTTGGTGGGCTTTGCGTCACGGTTTTGTTCAACCCTAAACCCTAAACCCTAAACCCTAAACCCTAAACCCTATATAAACCCTAAGTTCACCCTGTTCAGCCATTGCATCTCGGAAGTGTTTTGGCCTGTCCAAGCAGATGTAAAGTTTATTAATTGGGCTGTTCGCCCTTCTACAAACAGTCCTTAATCGGGATTATAGTAGCCCACTGGCCCGCTATTTAAACCCCGATGGAGGACTGTTAGGAGAAGGGGGGAACATCCCAATGTTTCGGCTTCAAGTACATAAAAAATGCTTAGCATGTAATCGCTCTGGAAATTCCCACGAGCCTGGCCCCAGGCTGACATGTGGAGTTTCCCATATTGGGGGTGCCTTACTGGGGTCCTTGTTGTGAGGGAATCCTACTATTTTGGGGGGGGGGGGGGGGGGTGCATTTTAGGGCCCCCTATCTTCATAAACTCCCATGTGGTTTAAAAAGGCAGCATGCCCAACATCTGCAATTTACATATGTAGAACTTCAACGTGTGTGAAGAGTTGAAAAAGGTTTAACACGTATATAAATCCCTCGGGAAACCTAGTGGACCGGACCACAAGCAGGACTTCATACGCAAAATCTTCAAAATGCATTAACAAGGAAGCATATTGAACATATTTATTTTCTAAACATTCAAAACTGTTTCAACCTGTTGAGTGTACCTTCCTCTTTAGGGTTCGGGCTTCGGGTTTGGGGTTGTCTTTCGCTTGGGTGGTGTAGCCGGCCATCGCTATCGCTGGTGTGCACTTGGTTGGTCATTTCAGGATGTTACAGGCGCCAAGAGTGTGCATCGCAGTAGGGCTATGCCAGGAATTGCAAACCTGAAATGTACTTTCGATATGGCCTCTTGCCCTCACACGCTGCAAGGCTCAAAGGAACTCCTTAAAACCATCGGGCTTATCTTAAACCCTGAGGTAAAACACAAGGGTCAACCTGGGCTCAACAGGACAACCCAAAAACCCTACACCCCAAACCCCCGTTGGGGACTTCGGGTTCAGGGGTTAGGGTTTAGGGTTGAGGGTTGAGGGTTTAGGGTTTGGGGAACTCTAAAGCCAACTTCTTTCCCCCCAGTACTTTTCCAGATGCTCTGAAGTCCCTCATTAAGGTCGTTTTGGCTCTCATGAAGGGGCTTACCTGGAGGTTCATGGGTGATTTTCAGTAGGGTTCTAGGTACCTAAATCGGGTTGCCAAGTATCGTTGGCACACTTCTACCCCTACTCATAGCGACCCATGAATCTCCAAAGTAGTGGGAAAATTGGACCGGCCGGGGGGGGGGGGGGGGGGAGGTGGCGGGTGAAGGAAGCTACCCTAAACCCTAAAACCTAGACCCCAAACCCTAAAAACTAGATCCTATATACACCCTAAAGAATTCGCCAAAGGTCTGCCTCCGGTCTCTTCCGCGCGGGGCTGGCTATGCCCCGGTCGCCAGCCATGGTCGCAAACTGAGGTCGAAAGGCTGTAAAGAAGGGTATTCTGGGGCTTGAAGGATGGTCTTTGGGTATAGAAAATGGGCGTTCGGGTTGAGGTTACATTGCATTGTTGAGGTGTTGTTTGTCTAGGAGAACTGTTGAGGGTTGAGGGCTTCAGCTTTAGGTTTTAGGGTTTTTGTCCGGGTTTGGGGTTTAGGGTTTTTGCTGAGAAGGTAGAGCTTTACATTTGGGGCTTTGCGTTTTGGAATTTCGGGGCGGTGCTGTTGCCTCGTGTTGCCCCCCGCGTCACACAGAACTCCAATACCCCATTTAAATCATGAGTTTCCGCTATGCTGCCGTCATAAGGAAGAATGTCTTATCTTTTTTCTTTTGTTGGGGGGGGGGGGGCTTAAGCAAATAGTAGTAAGGGGTAATGGAGTCCTGGGCACGCAGCCGTGGCCACAAAAAGCCCAACGGCTACGCAAGCACAATGCATGTAGCACAGGGCTTTGGGGCTTGAGGGTGGGAGAAGGTTTAGGTCCAAGAGTTTGGGGTTTAGGGTTTAGGGTTTAGTTGTTCCTCCTTCAACAGCAAGTGCCACAGGGGGTTAGCCGGGTAGCTGTGATATAAGTGCCCCTTGGCCGAACTCCTATCACACTGTGAGAGGGAAGCATCCTAAGTGTCAACCCTCAACCCTAAACCCTAAACCCTAAACTCTAAACCCTAAACCCCCTAAACCCTAAACCCCCTAAACCCTAAACCCTGGGGAGGTTCACCCCGGCGAAGACTACCTTCCATACACCGAAGGCAAGAGTGCCTTCCGCACTGCTCTAAGGGAGGTTACATAGTTGGTTTAGGGTTTTGGGGGCGGTTACATGGTCCTTCTTTGCGGGTTCTGAAGTATGTGCCCTGTGAGGGTCTTACAGGGTATATCAGGGTCTAAAAGGGTTCCCCCAGTTGAGGGTCCTGTTCAGGGACCATGTAATCACCCCCAAAAACTTCCTAGCCCCCTGCCCCTAAACCATAAGGGTATTTACAAAATACGAAAGAAAGGCTTACTGGTTCTTAGTATCCCGCCATGTGTACCAAAAAATATATCTATATCTATATATATATATATATATACATATACCCCATATAAAGGATTCTGCTTACGGTCTTAGGGTTTCTAGTGTTTAGGTTTTCAGGGTTGAGGGGTTGTAGGCTTTTAGGATGCATGTAGGGGTTTTAGGGTCTGGGCTTTAGGGTTTAGTTTTTTTGGGGGGTTTAGGGTTTAGGGTTTAGGGTTTTAGGCTTTGCTTTTATAAAAGTTAGAGACGCGCCTTGGGAACGTTAGTCGACCCTGCAGCTAGGGCTTCACGTGTCGCGTCGGCTTCCGACCCAAAACCCTAAACCCTACGAAGCCCGGAAACCCTAAACCCTAAACCCCAAGCCCCAAGCCCTAAGCCCTAAGCCCTAAACCCTAAACCCTAAATCCTAAACCCTAAAGCCTAGACCCTAGACCCTAAACCCTAAACCCTAACCCTAAACCCTACCTAACTGTAGCGAAACCCTAGCTAAACCCCAACACACCCCAAAGCTAAGACCCGAGGGCCGAGCTCTAAGAGATGGGACGCCCTCTGAAGAAGCAAAGGGTTCAAGGTTTAGGGTTTAGGGTTTAGGGTTTAGAGAATCTAGGATTTAGGGTTTGGGGTTTAGGTTTAGGGTTTGGGGTTTGGGGGTTTGGGGTTGGGGGTTTGGGGTTTAGGGCTTACGGTTTAGGGTTAAGGGTGGGGGGGAGGGGGAGGGGGGGGGAGGTGGGGGGGAGAGGGGGAAGGGGGGGGGAGGGGGGGAGGGGGGAGGGGGGGGGGGGGGGGGGGGGGGGGGGGGGGTGAGGCAGGGGGGGGGGGGCGGAGGTTTTGGGGTTCCTCAGCACTAAACTTGCCCTCATGACTCATCACTAAACTTGTCCCTAAACCCAAAACCCAAAACCCTAAATCCCTAAACCCTAAAACCCTAAAACCCTAAACGCCTAAAACCCTAAAAACCCTAAAACCCTCAAACCCTCAAACCCTCAAACCTTAAACCCTAAAACCCTAAAACCCTAAACCCTAAACAACCCGAAGCTAGGATTAAGGGTCAAAAGTCTCATGACACCGGTCGGGACTTTGTTTGCCGGTGCGGCATCTTACAACGAGCACTCGTCATCAAGGGCCAGAAGGCCCCCTTCTATCCATCCCCCGGGCTCTACGTCTGCCTCAGCTTTCTGCATGACGACCTTGAGGGTTCAGGGTTTAGAGTGAAGGGTTTAGGGTTTATGGTTTGAGGGTTTCAGGTTTAGGGTTTCGGGTTCAGGGCTTAGGGGAATCCGAAACCATATGAGCCTCAGCACCTTGACCGCAACCTCGACCTACGAGACAGGCTAGGGTTTGGGGCTTGGGGCTCTACTTACCTACAGTTTAGTAACTACCCTTAACTAGTAGGTAAAACCCATAAAACTACAGGTCAAGAGGGTCGCAGGGCTTACTTGGGAGGGGCCCTGTTGATTTGGTCAGCAGGGTCAGTAAGTTGGGTTGCGGGGATAGTTTTAACGGGCTTCTACGGGAGACTAAGTAGACTTACTATGTATGGATTGGCACCCTAAACCCTAAACCCTAAACCCTAAACCCTAAACCCTAAACCCTAAACCCTAAACCCTAGACCCTAAACCCTAAACCCTAAACCCTAAACCCTAAACCCTAAACCCTAAACCCTAAACCCTAAACCGGTTCGGGCAGATTTCGGAGGCTCCCGGGGATTATAGTATCCCCGATTAAGAGCCCTATTAAGGACTGTTCGTACAAAGGGGGAACATCCCAACACAAATCCCTAAAACGCTATTGGAGAGTTGGGTTCACTGGGCCCTGAGCCACGCCTTGAAAACCAAACTGGGCGGGCTGGAAGGATGGGCGGTGGGTACTTGGAGGTTCATGGTACTTACCAACCACTTATAACTGTACTTATAACCCTACTTATAATACCCCTAAAGGGCCTTATAGGGGTTATCCTAAGTATGAGCAGGGTTATAAGGCCCAGTTATAAGTGGTTCTTAAGTCCCATGAACCTCCAAGTAGCAGTTTCTTTTCTACAAAGCAAGAGGACCAAAGAGACCTGAGCCATGGCACAGCTAAAAAATCAGGTTAGCCACGGCTGCTTGAAAAAACAAAACCTGTGGCCAACAAGAGGGTTTAGGGTTTGGGGTTTAGGGTTTAGGGTTTAGGGTTTTGGGTGTAGGGTTTAGCGTTTAGGGTTTAGGGGTTAGGGGTTAGGGGTTAGGGTTTAGGGCAAATCTCATGCACGGCTGGTCGCCACTAACGCTAGAATGGAAAGCCTCAACCCTGAACAATGCAAGTCAGCGGTCCGCGCGCCGAACCGCCAGATGCTCCTAAACCCTAAACCCTAAACCCCAAACCCTAAACCCCCAAAAAACGTTGGACGCGGGACGCGGGACGCGGGCCACGGGCCGCGGGCCACGGGCCGCGGGCCACGACTCGCACAAACCCCATCTAAGCCAAGCCAAACCAAGCCCAAGTTGAAGCCGGCGCTGCCGCGTAGTTGCCAAGCCCTGAAATACCCAGAGACTCCAAAACCCCTTAGTTAAGGAATATCCCTTAAGTCATAATAGGAACCCTCATATGATTTAAGGTATATTCCCTAATTAAGGGGTTTTGGAGTCTCTGGGTATATAAAGGGATGTGGGCTGCTAAGCCTTGGCTTGAAAGGAGATGCTGGTTGCCACGCCCTAAACCCCAAAAGGAGATGTTGGCAGCCAAACCCTAAAATCCCTGAAAGGAGCTGTTTAGCGCTTAGGGTTTATAGGGTTTATAGGGTTTATAGGGTTTATAGGGTTTATAGGGTTTATAGGGTTTATAGGGTTTATAGGGTTTATAGGGTTTATAGGGTTTATAGGGTTTAGGGTTTAGGGTCTACAACGGTATACAGATTAGGGTCAAGCTGGGGCCTATGGGATCTCAAAGACTGTCATGCAGTCAAGGTGCAAGGACGCATTCCTCGAGTTTCTTAGGGTAGTTTCATGGTCCGTTGTTATGGGCCCTTAGAACCCAAGTGCCCATACATCAAAACTGTTTAAAGAGGGTAAGGGACCATATGAAGGGCCCATGAAACTCCCCTTAGACGCAGGCAGAGACCCCGACCGCCGAAGGTCAAGCCCCGGAACCTTTCCATTTGGAAAGTTGGGGGTTTAGGGTTTAGGGTTTAGGGTTTAGGGTTTAGGGTTTAGACGGTTACCACTGGGTTTAGAGTTTGGGGCCTTGGGGCTTTGATCCTGAACACTCCGACCTTCGCGCAGGGCCGAACACGACCCCTAAGCCCTAAACCCTGCCTAATAAGGGAGTATACTTGGAGGTTCTACTAACCAATTATAACTGTACTTATAACCCTACTTATAATACCCCTAAAGGGCCTTATAGGGGTTCTCCCAATTATAAGTAGGGTTATAAGTACAGTTATAAGTGGTTTGTAAGTACCATGAACCTTCAAGTAGGCCCCTTTACACCCTCCTGCCTTCTACCTCATGAAGAAACCCAAAAGCCCTAAAGAAAGCACTAAAACCATGAAACCCTATAACCCTATAATTCTAGAGCCCTGGTACCCTGTAAGACCCCGAAGCCCTAAAACCCTAAAACCCAACATAAAACTCAAAACCTAAGCTTAAAAACCCGAAACCTCCAAATCCCTAACACGTAAGACCCAAAATCCCAAAACCCTAAACCCCCAAAATGTAATGCCAAATGCCTAAAACCCAAAAGCTCTAGAGCCCGAAGCCCTAAAACCCTACAGCCAAAAAACCCAAACCCTCATACCCCAACCACGAAGACCCGAAGACCACAAAACGCCAAAACGCTAAAACCACAAAATCCGGGAAAAAAAACCCTTAACCCTGCCTAAAGGATGCCTTGTTGTGAGGGAATAGGCGATCCCCGTATACCTAACCCATATAAGGAACTACATGAGAGCCTTCAGGTAAACGCCGAAAACCCTACAACCCGATCCCTAAACCCTAAACACTAAACCCTAAACCCCAGATCCTAAACCCTAAGCCCAACCCACAAATCCCTAACCTATGAGCCCTAAACACCCCGAAACCCTAAACTGCAGTCCTGAACCCTAAACCCTAAACCCTAAACCCTAAACCCTAAACCCTAAACCCTAAACCCTAAACCCTAAACCCTAAACCCTAAACCCTAAACCCAAACCCTGAATCCAGAAGTCAGGGCCCCAGTCTCTCCACCGTAGCTCCGGTCCCAACTCCTTCTGCCGATGAAGTCCGCAGGGGAGGCAGCGTTGCCCTTCCTTTGTGGGTTTAGGGTTTAGGGTTTAGGGTTTGGGGTTTGGGGTTTAGGGTTAAGGGTCTAGCTTCGAGAGGTTGGGGCCTTAGGGTTTTTAGGGCTTTAGGGGCTTGGGGTCTTAGGGCTTGAGGGGCTTGAGGTTTTTGGGTTTATGACTTTTCTTGTTTCAGGTTGAGAGCACAGAGACTTGGGTTTAGGATCTCATTTCTTGCCCAACTGTAGAACCACCCCTTTCTCCAGGGTTTAGGGTTTAGGGTTTAGGGTTTAGGGTTTAGGGTTTAGGGTTTAGGGTTTCCCTTTCTCCAGAATGTAGCCATAGCCCAGCCTGCCTACCCAGGGACTCCAATACCCCTTAGTTTAAGAGCATAAGAGAGTTCCTTATACGGTTTAAGGAATATTCCTTAATAAAAGGGGTATTGGGGTCTCTGGGTAGGATACATGAGAACATTCCGTGACAACCCACGCTACAGACTGAACCCCTCAACCCCTGCTACCTTTTATCCACCCGCAGCCCCCGGGCACCCAAGATAGACCCAAATTTAACTCGAGCGGAGGAGCCATATGAAGCCCTTTCAGACTTAAACCTATCAACTTCAGGCCCAAAACCGCTTAAAGCTTCTGCTGATGGAGGACCCTCGTCCCAAGCAGCATTTAGCCATCACAGCCCGGCTGCACAAGCCCCCCACCCCCCCCCCCCCCTAAACCCCCAAACACCGAAATCCCTAAACCCCTACTTGGAGGTTTATGGGTAGCTATAGGTAGGGCCCTGCTGCTAAAGTTGGTTTAAGGGACCACAACCCAAAAAAGGCAAGGGCACCACCGGACGTCCTAGAAATCCCCAGGGCCCCGGACCCAGAACCCTGAAAATCCTACAGCGCTCCCTTGCACAGACGGGTTTAGGGTTTAGGGTTTACGTGGAGTTTAGGGTTTTCAGGGCGGGTTGACATGCAGACCAGCTTCAGGCGGTAGAGGCATCGGCCTGAGGCTTTCTTGTTGGGATTCATGGTTTAGTTGGAGGGTTCACGGGGTTTACACACCGTGTTCAGGGCTTGTTTGATGTGCGTATGGGGGCAAGGCTTCCTTCGACCAGTCCTAAAAAGGGTTATCAGTATAGTTGCCATGCTCGTAGCCCTACTTAAACGTACCCACCCATGAGCCGCCAAGCAGAAGGCAGATGAGATGGGTCAGGAAGCAAAGTTTCGAGCGCCGCGCCTTGGCGAGAGCGCGATTTTCGTCCAGAATGCGAGCAGGCCTGAACCTATAAACCCTATGAACCCTAAACCTAAACCCTAAACCCTAAACCTAAACCCTAAACCCTAAACCTAAACCCTAAGCCCTAAACCCTAAACCCATGGTCCGCGGTTACGCCGATCTAGTACTCTTACCCAGACCCCTGGGAGTATCGTAGTATAGGGTACTATTTGGGGGCCTCTACCTTTTTGGATCCTCCCAGGGGTCCAGGTACCTGAAACGTTGGAACCACTTAGCGGTGACCCCGTGCTTGTCCAATTTTGAGGCCCATACAAACCGCAAGGCGGCTTGCTTGCTGTTGGTTAGTAGAGAATGGGGGAATGAGGTACCCTGCATAATCCCCTTCCCTCATTCCCTGCTGACTGACAGTAAGCTCGAAGCCACTGCCCGCAAGTCCTAGAACAACCACAAGGTGACTGGTCTAAACCCTATAAACCTGCAAGGCGGGCCCTTTCGTAGCAACATGAAACATAATAGGGCCGCCCAATTGCAACTCGCCGTAAACCCTGTACCCTAAACCTTAAACCCTAAGCCCAAAGCCCAAAGCCCTAAGCCCGGAGCCCTAAACCCCAAACCCACACCCCAAACCCTAAACCCCAAACCATAAACCCTGAACCCAATAACCCTTAAAAGGGAGCATCTTCTGGTATGCTTGAAGACTTTTTGGGTTCCAGGGTTCTAGGGTTTTAGGGTTGTTCTAGGGTTCTAGGCTTCTAGGGTTCTAGGGTTTAGGGTCTAGGTTATAGGATCTAGAATTCTAGGATTCTAGGGTTTTAAGTTTAGGGTTCCGGAGTTCGAGGGTCGGGTTTCAGGGTTCTAAGGTTCTGGGGTTCTGCGGTTCCAGGGTTCCCGGTTCTGGCAGACATGACCAGACAAAGGCCGAGACGACCGCAAATCGATTGCTGCATGGTGCCCGAAGCCACGTGCCTCTTAAACCGACGAAAGACCTAGCGCGCGTCAGCTGAGCTCCCCTAGACCTCCAATTGCAGCTCCTTTTCTTGCGCGGCTGCATTTGCCTTCGGTTTAGGGTTTAGGGTTTAGGGTTCAGGGTTCAGGGTTCAGGGTTTAGGGTGTATAACTACCTAACTTCACGAAACCTGCCAAACCTTCAAATAATGTCCATCCAAAACCTCGGCCATAGACCCTTGCGCAAGGCTCCCATGTAGTACCTTCTTAATCAAAATCCTCTCTGCCTAGCCCTTAACCCTAAACCCAAAACCCTAAAACCCTAAAACCCAAAACCCAAAACCCAAAACCCAAAACCCTAAACCCTAAACCCTAAACCCTAACCCCTTCAGGCAAAGCAAGCCGTCAACAGCTCCGTTCAAGGCCTGCAGAACTGCTGATCTCCCAAGCGCCAGCTGCCTCTGACTTCCTTGGCGAGACACCCCGAACCGGCAAAAATTCTAAACCCTAAGCCTACACCCTAAACCCTAAACCCTGAACCCTAAACCCTAAACCCTAAAGCCTAAACCCTAATCCTGAATCCTAAATCCTGAACCTAAACCCTGAACCCTAAACCCTCCAGAATAGGGGGCCTTTGGGGTTTCTTTAGGGTGCTGAGGTCAACGTTTTAGGGGTGCTCCCATGGCCCTCTGCGGCTGAAGCTTTTACTTTCTGGACACTTGCTCGAGGAGCGGGATGCGCAGAAGATGCGCTGGCAATCCATGGCCAATCGGAGTGATCCGATGAAGAAGATCTGGCCAGACTTGTGACGGAATGTGAACTTGGCCTTGCACTTGTCGTGCTCTCCGCAATTGCTGTACAGCCAAGATTTGCCTTCTGTGTCGGACTGTTCCTGGCTCAAGGCAATCAAGGCCACTACCCTAAACCCAAATCCCTCAACCAAACAATCCCTGCCCTGAACAAGGGAAACTTGAGGGATACACCGTTTACAGTCCCGAGAAACCTAAGTAGCCCTCCAAATTATCCCGAAATGAACCCTAAGGTGCTTTACAAGGCTAGCGAACCCCAAACTCGCAAACCCTGACAAAGCCCAACCCTAAGGGTTCAGGCGTTCAGGCTTGAGTGAGCTACAACCCCTAAACCCTAAACCCTAGACCCTAAACCCTAAAACCCTAAACCCTAAACCCTAAACCCCAAACCCTAACCCCTAAACCCTAAACCCTAAACCCTAAACCCTAAACCCCAAACCCTAAACCCTAAACCCCAAACCCTAAACCCTAACCCAAACAGGCAAGCCGAGAGTCTCGTACTGAAGCCGCAAGCCGCCTTTGCCATCCAGTGTGCCACGGCTGCGGTAGACGTGGCGGCCATGGACGAGATCCTGACGCATTTAGGGTTTAGGGTTTAGGGTTTAGGGTTTAGGGTCTAGAGTCTAGGGTCTAGGGTTACGGTTCAGGGCTCAGGGTTTAGGGTTTAGGGTAAGGTTGGAACCATGGGCCCTGAGTAGGGTCCGTTACCCTTACTTTATAGGGGATCCGAAGTATGGGCCAGGCTTATTATGTGTAATGTATATAAGGGTTATAAGAGGAGTGCCTCATTTTGGGTTTGCGAGACCGGGCTGGTCGTGCTTTGCGGGCACATCTCCTATATCCTAGAACACATAGGACTGTTTTTGTTTTTGCCATTCCTTTAGAAGGGGGGGCGAGGGGGGGGGGAGGGGAGGGAGGGAGGGGGGGGGGGGGGGGGGGGGGGGGGAGGGGGGGGAGGGGGGGGAGGGCCGGGGGGAGGGGCGGGGGGGAGGGGGGGGGAGGGAGGGGGGGGAGGGGGGGAGGGAGGGGGGGGGGGGGGGGTGGAGGGGGGGGAGGGCGGGGGGGGGGGGGGGGGAGGGGGGGGAGGGAGGGGGGGGAGGGGAGGGGTTAAGCAGGGCCCCTTTATCCTGGAGGGTGGCGGGCCAAGAGTATCTACAGTCAAATCTTCGAGGGTCTCGAGGATGGCCCGTAGTAGCCCTCTGAAAAATATTCTGAAGATGATCCTCTTGAACCCAATAAGGGAAAATATGAGAAATGTCCCAAGGGCCTACCTTGGAACCCTAAACCCTAAACCCGAAACCCTAAACCCTAAACCCGAAACTTCATGGCGCGAAGGCAGAAGGGGTGATGCCAAGAAGCTCCTCAAAATCTAACCCGCAAAGAAGATGTTGACAAACACCTATCACATGAGTCTTCGTTGAACTCCGTTTATCCTAACAGATAGTAGTATTTAATATATCATAATGCAAACCCCTCGCTGGCTTGAGGTAGATTCCTGGACTCAGTCGGAATAGATCACGACACAAATCCTTACATGTAGCTTCGAATTGTTGTTAAATATTTGCTGTGGTTGCCAGTTTGCATTTTCCTGAACCTTTACACTTCTTGTGGAGTTGCATGATTTCCAAACCTGAACGTCATCATGTTTCTAAGTTGCAAGTCATGGTCTGGAAATATAAACAGATCATGCTTGCCAAAAATGCTCGCTAAGTGTTTAAACAAGACTGGGCCAACTGATGAAATGGGGGTATATTCCTAAATTAAGGTGTTTTTCGTTATTCAGACCCCTATATAGTTTAAGGCATTCTCCTTACTCAAGGGGTGTTGGGGCTCTCCCAACCCTAAACCCGTTTTAAGGTGTGATTCATTCCCTTTGAGGGGCTCAGGACCTATGGAACTTCGCAGGGAAGAAGTTATAGGGGCTGTGGGGGCTTGGGGGACCATGCCGAACTGGAGGATCTGGGACGTGCCCTCCAGTTAAGACCCTGAACTCCAAGCCCTAAGCCCTAAGCCCTAAACCTTAAACCCTGAACCCTTAACCCGCGATAAGCCCTAAACCCAAAACCTGCCCATGCCCACGTCCTCCGTCCGTCGAAACGTTTCCGTTGCCCACCGAAACCTTAGATCCAGGTTGGGGGGGTTTGGGAGGTGGGGCTGAGAGGTTTCAGGGTTTGAGGTTTTAGGGTTTAGGGTTTAGGGGCGTTTGGGAGGTGGGGTTGAGGGGTTTCAGGGTTTGAGGCTTTAGGGTTTTAGTGTTACGGTAACCTCCAGAAAGCTGGAACATGGCCTCAGGATGATTAGAGCTGGGGTTCCCTTCAGTATACCTTTTGGGGTGTGGGGATAAGGATGTTCCAACTTTTCGGAGTTTGCTGCAGGGGTTTCAGGGCTTGAGGTTTTAGGGTTTTAAATCTAATTAAACCGGAAACCCTAAACCCTAAACCCTAAACCCTAACCCTAAACCCTAAACCCTAAACCCTAAACCCCTAAACCGGGTGTAGGGTGTCGGAGGTGAGGGCGGCGCTGATATTTGAGGCTTCGGGTTCGCACCGTTTTAAAAGCACCAGGAACTTGGGGTTAAATTAATATTTTGCATTCCAGCATTTAATGAATTAACTTGATTATTTGCTTTTTTAACAGACAATAAAACTCTTTTCTTAGTACTAAACCTGTATAAATATATACAGCATGCGTTTTGGTGGCCAGAGTTTGCTTCAAAAAGATGCCACCTTTTTGAAGTTTGGGCAAGACCAGTGCTCCCCGAACGCATGCTGCGCCAGGCCGAAAGTTCGTCGCACTCACAACATAAGACAAGAAGACAGCAGAAAACCCCCTCTCCCCCTTAGACTCCTGCACTCCAAGAGCGCCGGGTCCTCCTCCGGAACATTAAAAATAGCATAAGTTTCTTCCAGGGGATTAATTCCTCCGCTGGCCAGGCTAAAACAAAACCATGATGCAATACTCCGCTGTCCTCCGTCAACTTCGTCGAGTCTTGTCAAGAGCGACGAAACTTTATTCCTGGTCATGCTCCTCACAAGGCCGTTTCCACTAAAAAATCTAGCGTCCAGGACCTGGCCGGCGTCGGCATCGCGCAGAGCATGCGTTTTTGTGGCTAGAGTCTGCTTCAAAAAGTGCTTCCAGAAGGCAGCATGCGTTTTGGTCGCCAGAGTCTGCTTCAAAAGTGCTTACTGACAGCAGCATGCGTTTTGGTGGCCAGAGTCTGCTTCAAAAAGTGCTTACGGAAGGCAGCATGCGTTTTGGTGGCCAGAGTTTGCTTCAAAAAGATGCCACCTTTTTGAAGTTTGGGCAAGACCAGTGCTCCCCGAACGCATGCTGCGCCAGGCCGAAAGTTCGTCGCACTCACAACATAAGACAAGAAGACAGCAGAAAACCCCCTCTCCCCCTTAGACTCCTGCACTCCAAGAGCGCCGTAAGTTTCTTCCAGGGGATTAATTCCTCCGCTGGCCAGGCTAGAACAAAACCATGATGCAATACTCCGCTGTCCTCCGTCAACTTCGTCGAGTCTTGTCAAGAGCGACGAAACTTTATTCCTGGTCATGCTCCTCACAAGGCCGTTTCCACTAAAAAATCTAGCGTCCAAGACCTGGCCGGCGTCGGCATCGCGCAGAGCATGCGTTTTTGTGGCTAGAGTCTGCTTCAAAAAGTGCTTCCAGAAGGCAGCATGCGTTTTGGTCGCCAGAGTCTGCTTCAAAAGTGCTTACTGACAGCAGCATGCGTTTTGGTGGCCAGAGTCTGCTTGAAAAAGTGCTTATGGATGCGTTTTGGTGGCCAGAGTCTGCTTCAAAAAGTGCTTACGGAAGGCACCCCCGGGCCGAAAGTTTCGACCCACGGCACATGTTGGATGGCATGCAGACAGTGAAGGCTCCCGCGGAGTAGCGGAGTGCCGAAAAGTAGCGTTTTCCCTACGCCTGCTAGCGGAGAAATTAATACCCCGTTTTGAAAATATAGTTAGTAGCTCCGGAGGAGGCCCCCAGCCCCATTGTGTCAGGAGTCTATGGGGAAGAGGGCGGGGTATGGGTGTAAGAACCCCAAGATGTTGGTGGGTCGAACTATCGGCCCGGCGCAGCATGCGTTTTGGTGGCCAGAGTTTGCTTCAAAAAGATGCCACCTTTTTGAAGTTTGGGCAAGACCAGTGCTCCCCGAACGCATGCTGCGCCAGGCCGAAAGTTCGTCGCACTCACAACATAAGACAAGAAGACAGCAGAAAACCCCCTCTCCCCCTTAGACTCCTGCACTCCAAGAGCGCCGGGTCCTCCTCCGGAACATTAAAAATAGTATAAGTTTATTCCAGGGGATTAATTCCTCCGCTGGCCAGGCTAGAACAAAACCATGATGCAATACTCCGCTGTCCTCCGTCAACTTTGTCGAGTCTTGTCAAGAGCGACGAAACTTTATTCCTGGTCATGCTCCTCACAAGGCCGTTTCCACTAAAAAATCTAGCGTCCAGGACCTGGCCGGCGTCAGCATCGCGCAGAGCATGCGTTTTTGTGGCTAGAGTCTGCTTCAAAAAGTGCTTCCGGAAGGCAGCATGCGTTTTGGTCGCCAGAGTCTGCTTCAAAAGTGCTTCCGAACAGCAGCATGCGTTTTGGTGGCCAGAGTCTGCTTGAAAAAGTGCTTGCGGATGCGTTTTGGTGGCCAGATCTGCTTCAAAAAGTGCTTACGGAAGGCAGCATGCGTTTTGGTGGCCAGAGTTTGCTTCAAAAAAATCCCACCTTTTTGAAGTTTGGGCAAGACCAGTGCTCCCCGAACGCATGCTGCGCCAGGCCGAAAGTTCGTCGCACTCACAACATAAGACAAGAAGACAGCAGAAAACCCCCTCTCCCCCTTAGACTCCTGCACTCCAAGAGCGCCGTAAGTTTCTTCCAGGGGATTAATTCCTCCGCTGGCCAGGCTAGAACAAAACCATGATGCAATACTCCGCTGTCCTCCGTCAACTTCGTCGAGTCTTGTCAAGAGCGACGAAACTTTATTCCTGGTCATGCTCCTCACAAGGCCGTTTCCACTAAAAAATCTAGCGTCCAAGACCTGGCCGGCGTCGGCATCGCGCAGAGCATGCGTTTTTGTGGCTAGAGTCTGCTTCAAAAAGTGCTTCCAGAAGGCAGCATGCGTTTTGGTCGCCAGAGTCTGCTTCAAAAGTGCTTACTGACAGCAGCATGCGTTTTGGCGGCCAGAGTCTGCTTGAAAAAGTGCTTATGGATGCGTTTTGGTGGCCAGAGTCTGCTTCAAAAAGTGCTTACGGAAGGCACCCCCGGGCCGAAAGTTTCGACCCACGGCACATGTTGGATGGCACGCAGACAGTGAAGGCTCCCGCGGAGTAGCGGAGTGCCGAAAAGTAGCGTTTTCCCTACGCCTGCTAGCGGAGAAATTAATACCCCGTTTTGAAAATATAGTTAGTAGCTCCGGAGGAGGCCCCCAGCCCCATTGTGTCAGGAGTCTATGGGGAAGAGGGCGGGGTATGGGTGTAAGAACCCCAAGATGTTGGTGGGTCGAACTATCGGCCCGGCGCAGTAATATTATTTGAGGGTTTTCAGGGTTTAGGCGTCCAGGTTTAGGGTTTTCGGGTTCTAAGGTTTTAGGGCTTGGGGCTTAAGGTGTAGGGCTTAGGGTTTAGGGTTTAGGGTTTGAAGGCTTAAGGGGTTTTGTAGGGCTTAGGGTTTAGGGTTTTGGGTTTGAAGGCTTAAGGAGTTTTGGGGCTTAACCCTAAACCCTAAATGCTTGCGTTTTCAAGGAGTGGGGGTTTAGGGCTTCGGATTTAGGACCCTCCTCCCCTCTCGCCCCAACTGAGAAACTGCACGGTGACAATCGCGGGCGGCACGCCCTGTTCAGGGGCTTTCAGGGTTTAGAGGCGTGCATTGGGTGCATAGCGTTGATAGCGCTCAGAATATGAAGCTGATGGAGCTTATAGGGCGTAGGGTGTCTGGGTTGATGATGTAGGCTTTAGAGGTTCGGCCGGGAGTAGGAATTTAATGGTTGGTAGCCTTTGAAAGCATGAGTTTCGGGGTCGGAGGGGACGTGGGCACCCCGCAGCCAGAACCCTCAACCCTCATCCCCAAACCATAACCCCCAAACCCTAAACCATAAAACCTAAACCCTAACACTACCCAGGTTCTTTGAAGGTTTGTTTCTCATTGAGGCTTGGGGACCCTTCCTCAATGACCAGTTCTTTCAATGATGGGTCGCTTTACAGCTTTTTTCCGAAGGTCAAAGCTTAAGGTTTTGGACGTTAACCATCCATGGCTTAACCTAGGAGGCACTAGGAGGGGGTCAGGAAATCCCGAAAGAGTTTTCGCAGGCCCATGGGCTATTTTTTAGGCATTTTACGTGCTGGTCCTCATGATATGCTGAACCACAGGTTCTCGGAAATATTTACTGGGTGTTGTTTTTGAATGGCCAAAGAAGGTTTTCGGCAAGCTCATTTTTGGCCTAGCACAGTCATGCAATCTCGCTCCCACACTCCGGCACTCAGACCTATCCCGGAACCCTGCAAACTTCTCAAGAAAGCAGCACCAGGTTCCAAAGGACGAAGCCCCAAACAGATCCCCAAATACACAAGCATACGACTTAAGGGCCTCGAAAAATGGACCTTGAAGTCTAACCCGAGTCCTAAACTCCAAACCCTAAACTACTGTTCTATTTGCTTAAGACAGTCCCCCCCCCCAAACAAACAAAGAAAAGAAAAGATCGAAACAGACGCTTCTTTGTAAGGGCAACGTAGGGGTTCTTATCTTTATTTCCTTGGCGGTTCTGAAGCAGATGGTCGTGAACCCCCTTGTCACATCAGGAGCCTGCATCTCGTCTTCTGGTGTGCAGGCGTCCGCGCTGGCCATGGCAACAGCTGCCTATTCGAGGTTCGAAGTACAACCCCCCAGAAGCCCTGCACGCCGCAGAGGCCCCTATAAGACCCCCATAAGCCCCTATAAGCCCCTATAAGCCCCTCTAAGCCCTTATATGCCCCTATGAGCCCTCAAGACAAGCTCTGCACCCTAAAACCTTTAAAGAAAGTGCTGCCCCCCGCCCGAGCTGTATCTTTACACCCCTTCCATGTCGACGAGGTGCGATGAGGTGTGCTGAAACATACTCCTCAGACTGCCGTGGGGGATCGCTGATGTGCTTTCTGCCTAAGGAGTTGCACGTGTAGACACCTGTTTAAGGAGTTGCATGGGTATACATATAGATGTACACATATACATATGTATAAACTATCTACATATGCATGCACATACAGAACTTGCATATACACTCGTCCATTGCCATCTGGTTGGCCCAACATTGCACTGACTCAGCGTGCAGCTGCAAAGCCCACAATTGAAGCGTCCAGCTGGAGCTCACTTACTTGGGGGGGATTAGGGCTTATAGGGTTGAGGGTTGAGGGTTTAGGGTTTAGGGTTTAGGGTTTAGGGTTTAGTGTTGCGAAGCACCCAATACAACTGCGACGGGTTTTAGGGCCCTGGTATCCTCGACCAAAGTGTTCTGGGCCCTACGTAGGTCCAGGACACAGGACGGTCATTCTAGAAACTCAAATGTTTGGGGTTCGAGGTTTCAGGTTTAGGCGGTTCAAGGTTTCAGGTTTAGGCTTTGGGTTTCGGATTTAGGGCAATGGCGTTTAAGGCTTGTAGATGTTTCGAAGGGTAGATGCCCATGTCCGGAGCAAGAGTGTGGAAAGGAAGCGGCTCTGGTTTGGGATTGTGCGGCTTCTGGCCGTGGCTACGTCCTACTTGCAGGCTCAGAATTACTTCGAAGTAGGAACAGGGGAAGCTCCACAACAACCCTGCACCCTACACCCTACACCCTGCACCCCAAACCCTAAACAGTAAACCCTAAACCCTAAACCCTAAACCCTAAACCCTAAACCCTAAACCCTAAACCCTAAACCCTAACTCACGGCCAAAGCACTATCGCTGGGGATCGCATCCGTCGCTGAAGTTCTCAAGGACTCGAGACAGCTGGAGGTTTAAGTTACGGCTTAGCCCTAAACTAGGCTGCCCAGTAACCTAGGATTTTTTTACGACCTTTTTTGCTTAAAGGGGTTTAGAGGGGAACCTAGAGCCCCAAAAAAGGGAATAAGGGTACTACTGGGCATCCTAGTAAACCCAGAACTAGCCACTCGTAACCCCTTCAACCCTTCAACCCCTAAACCTAAAACCACAAAACCCTAAGGCCCTGAAAGCTAAACCACTTCCTCATGTCGACCCATTCTAGCCCTGAGCCCAAGCACATACGACCCTAAACCTTAAACCCTAAACCCTAAACCCAACTGGCTTTGGGAGCTTACCTCCGCGGGCTCCTTTTCAATGGTGCGAGCATTTGCCTGCGCCGATGAAACGGGCACGTTTCGTGTTTGGGCTTTAGGGCAAACCTGGGACCCTCTTTTCTTGCAATTTTTTGGTCATACGCCTTAATTAAGGGTAGTCCCAGAAAAGGATTCATGAGACACAAGAGCGGGTCATGAAGTCCGCAGCAGGTGAAATGCCAAACGCGCATCCGGGACAGATTGCTCCTGTGCAGAAGAGACTTCCTAAAGTGTAAAGTTGCGGGTTGAGGGTTTCATGCTAAGGGCCTTAAACCTCTTAAACCCTGAACCCACCACCCCAGGCCCCGAACGCCTCAACCAACGACAAGGAGCGGTGGAATATTTGGGGTTTAGGGTTTGGGGCGTTGGGCTGGGGGGTCGGGGGTACCCGAAACCTCTCCAAACTTGCTTCGGGGATTTTAGAGGTTCGGAGACCCCGGGTTTAGAGGGGTATCGGGTTTAGGGTTTACGGTTGCCCCAAACTCCTACCCTGTGAACCTCGAAACCATGTGAAGGGGTTTGGGGTACCCAACGAGCCCAATACCCCTAAGAAACATGAATTTTCCTTAAATGAGAATCAGGGTCTCTACGCTCTGGTTCAAGGCATAGTCCTTTATTGAGGGGTTTTTGGGTTTTTGGGGTAAATGTTTAAGGCTTCTTCCCTGAACCCTAGACCCTCCCAGCTTCCTCTCCAGGTCCTTCAGTAGCCGCGTAGGGCCGGGGAGGATCTGGCCTGGGAGCTACAAGAGTTACCGGGGATTCTCTTGGGGTTTAGGGTTTAGGGTTTAGGGTTTAGGGTTTAGGGTTTAGGGTTTGGTCGTAACTACCCTTAATTAGCAGGTAAACCCCATAAAAACTGCAGGTAAAGAGGGTCCCAGGCCGTTTTGGACTCAGGGTTTGGGGTTTACTTGGAGGCTCAAGTCCAACAAGGGGTCCACCTGAAGATTCATTTGGGTATTTCTACGTAGGGTTATAAGTATGGCAACCCTACTTATAACCTTCATTCGGGTACATATGACACCTACTGATAACTGCCCATGAACCTTCAAGGTGCGCAGGACTTGCAAGGTTTGTGGGGTCAGTAGGGTGAGGAAGGGCGTGGCTTAGAAGCTTGCAACTTCTTTCATGATTTTACTTCGAACGTTGGGCACTCCAGGGACTCTGTGGGGATACTCTGGGGTTGGAACGCTCTGGGGTTGGGCTCTCCAGGAACGCTCTGGGTTGGGCACTCCTGGGACGCTGCAATCAGTCTTCAACTAGACAGGGATCCTTAGTATGCTTTAAGGTATTATCCTTAACTAAGCGGCATTGGGCTTTTTGGGGCCCTAAGTCCTAAAACCAAAAAAACTGCTCTGTCAACTGGTGTGAGCTTTACTCGCCTCAACATGCATGGTCAGTTTTCTAGATGTTGGTCCCGTTTTGCGGGACCCCCTGTTGCAAGGCGTCCACTTCTCTGGGTTGGCCTTTAAAGCCTCTGAAAAATATTTACATATAGGGTCCCTTATGAACCCTAATAAGGAAGATAAAAAATGTCCCAAAACCAACCTAGGTCTATTTTGGGGAACCCGAAACAGCCAGCAGTCGTGGTGAGGCAGCATAGTTTTCGAGGCTGGGGGCCTCCGTAGTGACTGAAGGCATGCTAGACCCGAAACCCGAAACCCCTAAACCCCTAAACCCCTAAACCCCTAAACCCCTAAACCCCTGAACCCCTGAACCCTAAGCCCTAAGCCCTAAACCCTAAACCCTAAACCCTAAACCCTAAACCCTAACCCTAAACCCCAAGCCCAGAAGATCAGCCCAGCGGCCTTCAGCGGTCGCGGCAGGGGATCCGTCACGTGACGGCCCTCAGAAGATTGGGGGTTTCAGGGATAGTCAGGGGTTTAGGGTTTAGGGTTCAGGGTTCAGGGTTGAGGGTTTAGCGTTTGTCAGACACATGGAAGAATAGGAAGAACCGAGTTCTGGGTTTATGGCCCCCTACTACAAGTAACAAACCCTGAGCCAAACCCCGAACCCGAAATCCAAACCGTAAACGTGAAACCCGAAAAGCTCAGGCGTGTGCAGCTTTTTAGGCCTTTCAGGCTTCTTGCATGGCCTGTTGCGGGGCCTTCGCACGCACGCAGCGAGTGAACCTAATCTCTGAATGTCATACTGCAACTCAACATACTGCGACTCAAGACCTGCCTCAAGCTGACGTCGGACAAGATGGCGGCACAGCCACTGGATTGCAATCCGTGGGGAGTGTAGGAAGACATTGGCTCCTAGGCTCCTGTCACCCTACTTTGGAGTAGACCCTCGAAAACAAATTATGTACTGTTTAGGTACAAGTAGCTAGAATCGAAACCCAGAACCGAAAAAAGTATTCAAGTACAGTACTCCAAAAACCCAGGTCAGATCCGAACCCCGGACAAGATCGCCCGATGAGTGCCCTTGACTTGAGGAGTCCTTCATCGGCATCCTGTGTATTCAATGTCGTTCCTTTATGGGTTCTTTATAGGGGAGGGGATTCTAGTATACTACTTCAAAATAAGCTACTACATCTGAGCCCTTGGATAGGCTTTACAAGGTTTAGGGTTTAAGGTTTAGGGCTTGGACAACGCCGGAGACCTCATGGCACAAAGCCCCCTCATCCCTTGCCCACAGCCCTAAGCCCTAAGCCCTAAGCCCTAAACTCTAACCCCTAAACCCGAAACCCTAGGCCGGTTAGGGTTTAGGATTTGGAGCTTGCCGTTTGTAGGCATTCCAGGCGTGAGGGCTGCGTGCCTGAATTCTTGCGGGTTCGCGGCTGGACGATCAACTCCTCTAGCGCCGAACGACCTGAAACCCTGTAACCCGGGCCTAAAACCCTAAGCCCTAAACCCAAAAACCCTAAACCCTAAACCCTAAAGCCCCAAAACCCAAAACCCAAAACCCAGAACCCCAAACCCCTAAACTCTAAACCCTAAACCCGAAACCCCTAAACCCTGAGTCCAGGAGGCATAGTGCACAGGGCAGGAGCCGGGATCGAAATCGTCCATATCCTTGCGGTTGAGGGTTGAGGGTTGAGGGTTTAGGGTTTAGGGTTTAGGGTTTAGGGCTTAGGGCTTAGGGTTTACAAGGTTTAGGGTTTAGGGTTTCGGGTTTAGGGTTTAGGGTTTAGGGTTTAGGGTTTAGGGTTTAGTGGAATTTTCCAAGGTTAAGGGTTTGTCTGGGTGTGTTAAGGTTTTTGTTTGAAACCCTCAGGTTTAGTGTAGGGTTTCCAGGCTTCGGGTTTTGAGGGTTGGCAACATGTAGGGTTTAAAGGCTTAGGGTTCGGGGTTTAAAGGTTTTGAGTTTGAAGGTTTAGAGTTTACAGGTTTAGTACATTGCACATCAATGGAGCCCATAGGCATGCTATAGGTTAAAGTGTTCATCGCCACTCTCCCCTTAATCAAGTTCATCTAGTCATGGGCACACATGGGGGTTGGGGGCGGGTTGTTCCTTTGTAGTTCTGGGATTGGCCCAGCTACTGTCTCCGTACGATACCACCACGGTTTCACTGTCCAATGGTATCCGAATCATGAGGCCGACTTCTTCTGTCGCCTTCGCAAATGACAGTAGCCGATACAGACTTTTGAGGTCTTCGACTGTCGTCTCTGTCCCCGTGTTTGCTAGGGATACTCCAGCTGCCAAGTCTGGCCGCGTTTGGCCTGCTAACCATTGCAAGCATCCAGAGCATGACCTGAACTCTGTCATCTCTGCTGGAGTGAGCAGCAGGTGGCCCTGGCTGCAAAGCCCAAAATCCCAAACCCTAAGAATGAGAAAGCTCCAAACCCGTAAACCAGGAACCCACAGCTGGGTGGGTGTGATAAGACTTGAACTCTTTAGGGTTAAGGGTTTAGTTTAGCGCCCATGGAACTAGATTTCTTTCACGTCTTGCCTAGTAGCACGAAAACCCGCCACTATGGTGCAGACGAACAGCCATACTATCCCAAAACTATAACACCTCAGCTCTAAAGAAGGGACAGACTTGCTGGAAAACCCCCCCTGTCAAGCCATACTATCCCTAAACTATAACACCTCAGCCTTAAAGGAAGGACAAAAGTTGTGGAAAAACCCCTGTCAAGCCTTTAAACCAGACAAGTTGTAGCTGCCGCCTGCGTGGCTCCGCGTTGGCGAAGTGGCAAGTTGTGCCGTTCGGAGCCGTTGCCGTTCACACCAGCCGCCTTCGAATATTACGAGTAGGGTTTAGGATTTAGGGTTTAGGGTTTAAGGTTTAGGGTTCAGGGTTTAGGGTTTTGGGTTTAGGGTTTAGGGTTTAGGGCTTAGGGCTTAGGGCTTTTAAGGTTTCGGGGCTGCACAGTTTTCTTAATTCAGGGCTCGGCAAAGGCCTAGGACGACGCGGATGCCGCTGGCACGAAAATCATGCTGATTCAGCCGGCCTCCGCGTGTTCTGGCCGGCCAAACGTGCGGACCACCACAGCGAAGGGTTTAGGGTTTAGGGTTTAGGGTTTAGGGTTTAGGGTTTAGGGTTTAGGGTTTAGGGTCTAGGGTTTAGGGTTTAGGGTTTAGGGTTCAGGGTTCAGGGTTTAGGGTTTAGGGGGTCGGTTCGCGGAATAACTATTCCTTAGGGCAGGGGTATTTGACTCTCTGGCCGGGTACGTATGTAGAATGCAGGTTGCACAGCTTCGCATTTCATAAGCATCTGCCCTGCTCGATACCAGGTTTTGATATGATAAATCATACTTTTTCCCAAGGAACTCAAAACCGAATCTTTCGCAGAAGGGTAGCACTGGGCTACCAAGATGGAGAGGCCCGGTCAGATGTCAGACTGTTAGCCGGGCGCGTGGTCGACTTGCGACAGGCTCGTCTAGGGATTGGGAGGAGCTCAAAACTTGAGATTTTGGGTTTAGTTAATTCATGTTTTCTTTTTTTTTTTTTTTTTTTGGGGGGGGGGGGGGGGGGGCGGGGAGCTGATGCCTACATGCCTAGATGAACGTGTCCCCCTAGCTCCCTCCGTAACACACAAAACTGATCTCCACAAACCCTACATCCAAACCCTAAACCCTAAACCCTAAACCCTAAACCCTACACCCTACACCCTACACCCTAAACCCTAAACCCTAAATCCAAACCCTCAAGCCCATCCGCCTGTGTTGCTTGCGGAGCGTCCGAGCCCAGGAGGGCTCTCTTCAAGAGCTCCAGCCACATGGAGCAGTTGAAGACATTCCTGGGACTCTAAACCCTAAACCCTAAACCCTAAACCCTAAACTCTTTTTACCTACAGCTCTAGTAGGAACTAGCCTTAACTAGTAGGTATAACCCCATAAAACATAAAACAAAATGTAAGTAAAGAAGGTCCCAGGTTCTTCCAGTCGAACACTTTCTGATCCGTGTTGCTCTCGTTCCTTGGCTTGCTTGGAAGCCCTTTTGACTTAGTAAGCTAGGCTGCCCAGTAACCAAAGCTTAAAAAGGGTGCCCTTGTTTGCTTAAAGGGGTTTATAAGGGAACCTAAACCCCCCCAAAAAGGAATAAGGGTACTACTGGGCATCCTAGTAAGTACTCTCCAAGTCTACTTAGTACCCTCTAAAAGATCGTGAATAATCTCCATAACCCAACTTACTAACCTTACTTAATATGCTAAGTCAAAAGAGGGCCGCCAAGTAGGGGATTAGGGAGGGTGTCAGACCCCTTGATTAAGGAACCCCTGAACCCTAAACCCTACACCCTAAACCCTAAACAAGGATGGATTTGGGACTTCTGATGGCCCTCAACTGCACAAAAAAGGCCTAAGCCCACAGTCCAGGCTGGAAACCCTAATCCCGAATTGGGGAGTTCTTCAGCTAGGAAGACGGAACCTAGAACCCAAAAAAGAAACAAATCACATGAAGCCGAGAACCTAAACCATACCACCCCCTCGAATAGACCTTACGTACTGAACGTTCAGGGATTAGCTGCCTGCTTTGCGCATAACTACTTCGGGAGACTTCTCATGCCATGCTTGGCACAGCCTCAAGATCAAGCCTGCCGAAAAATCCCCAACCCTACACCCTCAACCCTGAAGGTTTTTAGGGGGTTAGGGGTTGAGGGTTTAGGGTTTGGGGTTTGGGGTTCCTAAACCCTAAACCCGAAACCCTAAATCCTAAACCCCACATCATCTCCGCCGATCCAAGCCGGGCTTCAGCACCAAACTTTGCCTCAGAGGCCGGGGCAAAAGCAAAGGCTCAACTGCATGGATCCGCTTAAATCAGGAACCCTCCCTTCCCCCCCCCTTTTTCAGGGAAAAAAAGAAAGAGGTGGATTAACACCAAAGTTGTTGTCTAAACCCAACCCTAAAATCCCTGAACCCTAGCCCTAAACCCCAAACCCAGAGCCAAGTTGCACCACATCATCGAGGACCACGTATTCCGGACGGCGCGACTTCCGCCAGAAGCTTGGCATGCTTGGGAAGCGAGCCTTAGTAGCCCAGTAGCCCTAAACCCTAAACCCTAAACCCTAAACCCTAAACCCTAAACCTTTTTTTGGGCTGGTTACCTTTTTCAGGGAACCCAGAACCAGAAAAAGGGTAAAGGGTACCACTGGGCTACCAAGGAGCAGTTTCGGAGATATCAAGGAGGTCCAGGGCCTGCAGCTTAGGTTTTCGGGTTTAATTAGGGTTTAGGGTTGAGGGTTGAGGGTTTAGGGTTTAGGGTTTAGGGTTGAGGGTTGAGGGTTGAGGGTTGAGGGTTGAGGGTTGAGGGTTTAGGGTTTAGGGTTTAGGGTTGAGGGTTTAGGGCTTCTGGCTTGGGGTTTGGGGTTTGGGGTTTGGGGTTGGGGGTTGGGGGTTGGGGGTTGGGGGGTTTGGGGTTTGGGGTTTGGGGTTTGGGGTTTGGGGTTGGGGGTTGGGGGTTGGGGGGTTTGGGGTTTGGGGTTTGGGGCTTGGGATTCCAGAAAGGCTTCCTAGCTAAAAGGCTCGCCCCCCAAGAAGTGCATGTGGTCTAGGAAGGCTTGGGCACCCTAAACTGCTAAACCCTATACCCTGAACTCCTACAAAACCCTAAACCCTAAACCCCAAACCCCAAACCCTAAACCCTAAACCCTGAACCCTGATTCCAATAAAGGGCTTCCACATTCAAGGGTCGGGCTCTGCAGAATCGAGGGCTAAACCCTCAACCCTCAACCCTCTACCCTCAACCCTAAACCCTAAACTCTCTACCCTGAACCCTAAACCCTCAACCCTCAACCCTAAACTCTCAACCCTCTACCCTCCACCGTAAACCCTCAACCCTAAACCCTAAACCCTCAACCCAAAACCCTAAAACGATGTGGGACAAGGTCCTGACCCCCAGAACCCCCCCCCCCCCCCCCCCCACTTCGCTTCACGGCAACCTCAGACTCAAAGGATGAACTGAGTGTAGAGAGTTTGGGGCCAACTTAGGGTTTAGGGTTTAGGGTTAGGGTTTAGGGTTTAGGGTTTAGGGCTTAGGGTTTAGGATTTAGAGTTTAAAGTTTAGAGTTTAGGGTTTAGGTTATGGAGGGTTTAGGGTTTTTGGGGTTAGGGCTCAAGGTTCTAGCTTTTGGCTACGATTCTGCAGCATCCGGGTTTGTGATAAAACTACTTTCGGAGTCTTCCGGTTTCAAATTGCTTCAAGGTTTTCGGATGGGGACGTGTGTCACAACTCCCAAAACGCCCTTCGTACTTTTCAAACCCTATAATAGCCCTAAACCCCACTAAACCTCCCTAAAGACCCCAAACCCGAGCGGTCCCGCGCAACGGGCGTGTCGGGCGCAGTGTCGCCCGACGTGAGGGCTGAGGACTCAGTTTGGAAGCCCTCCTTCAAGTGGAGTTTAGGGTTTAGGGCGTTTCGGGTTTTAGGGTTTTTAGGGTTCTTAGGGTTTTTCGGGTTCTTAGGGTTTTTAGGGTTTTTTAGGGTGTAAGGTTTAAGCCTAAAACGTAAAGCCAAACCGCCTATGGGGTGCTCCTTGCTTTTTGTTGTTTTCCAGGAGGAACGTCATAACACAAGACATCCACAAGGGGAACCCTAAACCCAAAGGTGGGATGGGGGTGGGGGCTTAGTAAGTAGGTACTAACCTAAAACCTAGGGCCCCGAAGCCCACAATTTGTTCAAAAGGTTTAGGGTTTAGGGTTTAGGGTTTAGGGCTTCGGCCAAAGGTGACGTAAATCCTCAACCGCACGGCTCCTGGCTCACGAGGTCCAGCGCTTTCTGCTTGTAGCGCTTCCAGCGCTCCTCTTGGTCCTGCAGCCAAGCTCCAAACCCTAAACCCTAAACCCTAAACCCCTCCCCTAAACCCTAAACCCTAAACCCCAAAACTACAAAGGTCGGGGGGGGCTTAGCAAGTAGTCAGGACTGTTAAGTAGGGTACCCCAACTATAAGGTCCCTTTCTGGGGTGTTTGGAAGCTCTGCATTGTACCTACTCGCTAAGTCCCCCCGATCCCTAATGTTGGACCCCTTTGGTGTGTGGCCCCCAACCCCCCTCCCCAGAACAGTCGAAGCTGGTGTTCGCCCTGTTTATACCGGTCCACGGGTTTTCTCATCGGGAGGAGTTTAGAAAGCGATGTCCGGCAATTGATTTCAAACGGGCGTTCTTACAACACACGGACGATTTGACCTAATAGCGCACCCCCCAACAGTCAGGGTGCCCTGAATAGCCCGGCCAACATGACTTAATTCAGGAGGTCCCTGCTTGAGCAGGTCCGACATTAATTATTCTCTAAATCGTTTTGGGATCCTTCAAAAACAGGATGAAGAGTTTTTTTGGCGTTGGAATCTCTGAAAGGTTCCCGGATCTTCGCAAGTAGCTGAATGTAGAAACCTCTTCCTTAGATCATGTAGGGACTTTGATCCGGGCTTTGAGGCAGATTATTTAAGATTTGTTGAAAGATGAAGGTGTAGAAAGATTGGGGGCGGAACCTCGAAGCCCACAAAGAATCTCTCAGCCTGAAGATTTCAGGATTTAGGGTTTACCAGGTTTCCTGACCCTCTACTAGGCCCTACACCCCCAAGCCCTAAATCCTGAACCCTGAGACCTTCTAAAAACCCTGAATCCAGGTCGCTAGACCCTCAACTTGTAACTCCATTCATCGATACAAGGTCTTGGCATTTACAAACAGCCAGTCCTGAATCCTGAATAGCGATTACAGACCCCCATGATACTCCCCATTATATAAGGACTGTTAGTAAAAGGTGGAACATCCCGACTACTAAGTATACCTACGAGGTCAATTTGTTTGTGGTGGGGCCCGCTGAAATTAACAATTTCGAGAGGGGACGCCCCAGGAAAAAATAAAAACACAGCTTCAAACAGACCCCTACGCCCTAAAAAAAATAAATAAAGTTAGGCTCCAAGAAACGCTGCACCCCCGAAAGCCGCCAACTTCAACAGCTGGGGCCGTGAAACTAAAAAACGAGCCCAAAAGCCCACCCATCTCCCCCAACCCCTCCCCCCCCACCCCCTCAACACACTTCCCTAAACCCTAAACCCTAAACCCAAAACCCAAAACCCTAAACCCTAAACCCTTTACCCTAAACTCTGAGCCCTACTCCCTCGATGCCTTGTTGCCACCTGACTGAGTCGGGGTTGGCCAGGTGCGGGCTTCGCGGAGCCTCGGGCCACCGAAGATATGCAAGCTAGGGTTTAGGGTTTAGGGTTCAGGGTTCAGGGTTCAGGGTTCAGGGTTTAGGGTTTAGGTCTTAGGGTTTTGGAGTTTCGGGTTTCGGGTTCAGGGTTTAAGGTGGGTTTGGGGTGTAGAGTGTTTACTTGGGATTCATGGGTGGGCATAAGAAGGGTTCGAAGTACCCCTAACAGGGTTTACAAGTACGATTAATGACCATGCTTATAACCCCAAACCCTAAACCCTGAACCCTGAACCCTGAACATTAAACCCAGTTCTGGTTTTTGATTTTGGGTTGAGGGCTTACAAAATTTAGGGCTGAGGCACTTTCTAGGTGTTACTTTTTTCGGGCTTATGGGTAGTGGGTATATTAGGGTTAGAATGTAGGGTTTTAAGGGTTTAGGGTTTTGGGGAGAGGTTTGAGTTGTCTAAGGGTTTGGGCGTCTAGGGTTTAGGGGTTTAGGGCTTAGGGTTCAGGGCGTCGGTTTTAGGGGCTCAAGGAGAACCGCAAACAAGGACAAACCATCGAGCAGCGGTCTGCAGCTTGAATGCTGCGTTCGTCTCCGCACACTGTTCAAGGGTTTATAAGGGGCTTACTAACAGTCCTTAATCGAGACTATAGTACCCCAGCCATTATTATCCCCATTAAGGACAGTTGGTATAAGGGGGGAACATCCACTACGGCCCAGCTGGTTTTGTCAACGAAGCCTCTTCTTGGCCTGGGAAAAGATGCCCTCCACTGGTCCCTCCGAGGGGTCGGAAGGTCTTGGGGGTCTCATGCGCAGCCTTTTTGGGGGAAGCCCAGGCTTTAGGGTTTAGGGTTTAGGGTTTAGGGTTTAGGGTTTAGGGTTTAGGGTTTAGGGCTTAGGGTTTGGGGTTTAGGGTTGAGGGTTGTCCAGTAACCTGGGGAATTAAAGGTTAACCTTTAGGAATATAAGGGGATTATACTACACCAAAAAGGTTAAAGGTTACCTACTCTACTACTAGGTTGGGCCTGGTGCCAGGGGACATTTTGCGGAAGAACTTCACATGCTCTGGTCGCCAGTTCGCCTTCTTCGGTAACATGGGCGTGAGCATCGTGCGGGCATGGATGCTCTGGCCACTCGCACGCAATGGCCACATGGGCGTTATCATCCAGCGGGCATGGATGCTCTGACTAACATGATGATGGTGCAGCTTCAGCTCGAGAAACCCAAACCCAGAGTCCTCCTCGTCCGAGCTGAGAAGGCCCAGGTCAAAGCGACGCATTCGCGCTGCTGCCGGTGTAACCAAGCCGGGTTTTCCCACTGCAAGGCCCTGCTCCATGGCTCAGGAGAGCCTTCTCAAGGTGACCTGGAAGCCCAAAAAATCGCCTGCGAAGCGCGGCGTGACGTGTGGTTCGAAGGCTCCCTGGACCCTAAATCCACTAAACCCACTAAACCCACTGAACCCACTACACCCACTAGACCCACTAGACCCACTAAAGCCACTAAACCCACTAAACTCTAAGCCAACCCCCGCAAAGCCGCTGGCAAGCGGCAACATGATGAGCTTCGAGGGCGGGGGCTCTGAGGCAGGGTCCTGCGCTACATGTGGCTAGGGTCTCGGGTTGAGTATCCCCTAGAAAGCCTGTTCTGATCCCCATAACTCACCTTACTAGCCCTACTTACGAAGTCGAAAGGGCTTCCAAGTTTTTTTTCGCCCTAATAATAAACCACCCTACCCAGGGACTCCAGTCCCCCTTGATTCAGGAATATTCCTTAAAAGCTTTGAGGGTTCCGTGTATTATGGTCTAAGGAATATTCTGTCATTTGGGGTATTGGAGTCCCTGAGCACCCCCTGAGATTAAATACTCCCAATTATAGTGATTTCATATTGGGGCAGGGAGGGTTTAATATAGGGAGAGGGAATATCAAGGGGGATCCCCATACGAACACATGGTTCCGCACCCGAAACCCTCACGGAAGGTTGAGTTTAGCATTTAAGGTTTAGGGTATAAGGGTTTAGGGTTTGGGGTTTAGGGGTTTACGGTGGTAGGGGAAATACAGTGACTTGGGGCGGCATGGCTGCCTTCGGCGAGTGGCTCAGGCTCTTTAGGCTGGCTTAGGATTTCGGGCTTCAATTATCGGGTTCTTAAAGGAGGGGGTGGGGGCATGGGGGTACCTAGGAACCTTAGGGAAGCAGGAAGCTTAGGGAGCCTTAGGGAGTAGTAGGGATTATTAGGGAACCTTCCCATGAACCCCCCTCCCTGAAAGAACCCTATAATTCAAGCACCTGCAGGGAGTATCTTAAGGCTCCCGCGGGCAGTCGGAGCCCAACTAAACCCCTGGAAATCCCGAAACCCTAAACCCCCAAAGCTCAAACCTCAGACTCTTCTAACCCAAGCCCTCGACCCTAAGCCCTCAAATCCTAAACCCTAAAACCCCATAACCCCAAAACCCTGCTTGGAGCTTCATTGGTACATACCTATAAGTGGGGTGCGAATTCCCCCAACTAAGTTTTATAAGCCTAGTTACCGTGCTTATCACCCTAGTAACTACCCCTGAACCTCCAAGTATAAACCCCAAACCCAAAACCAGAAAACCCTAAACCCATAGAAGCCAAAATCCCAAATAGCCCTAAACCCAAAACCCTGAACCCTGAACCCTAAACCCTAAACCCTAAGTCCCCAAACGAGGCAGGTCCTCATTGGCGAGGCGCCGCTCCGCAGCATGCCCCTGCTCAATGAACTCCTGTTGCGGTTTAGGGTTTAGGGTTTAGGGTTTAGGGTTTAGGGCTTAGGGCTTAGGGCTTAGGGCTTAGGGCTTAGGGCTTAGGGCTTAGGGCTTAGGGCTTAGGGCTTAGGGTTTAGGGTTTAGGGTTTAGGGTTTAGGGTCTAGGGTTTAAGGTTCAGGGTCTAGGGTCTAGGGTTTGGGGTTCAGGGTTTAGGGTTTAGGGTCCGCCGACCCTGGCAGCGTGTTGGATGGTTTTGGGGGAGGGAAACCTTAAAACGCGGCTGGGGTGGGGGGGGGGGGGGTGAGGCGGTTCAGCACAGGGGGTAGGGGCTCCTTTCCCGCACCACCCTAAAAAAGAGATTAGACCCACAAAAACTCAAAACCTGGAGTGAGGGTGTGGGGTTTAGGGTTAGGGGTTTGAGGGTTGAGAGGTTGGGGTTTGGGGTGTTTAGGGTTTAGGGTTTAGGGTTTAGGGTTTAGGGTTTAGGGTTTAGGTTTTAGGGTTTAGGGTTTAGGGTTTGGGGTTTGGCGTTTGGGGCACTCGCATCAGCCAAAAAAGCCGCCACAGCAAAAGAAAAAAAACGCGCGCTTTTTTTGCTGTGGAGGCTCTGTTTTTGTGCTGGCCGAGCGCGTTTTTTTTAGTGTTTGTGTTGTGGAGGCTGGGCGCGTTTTTTTTTTGCTGTTCCGACCTGCCGGCGTTTTTTTGTTGTGGAGGCCGGGCGCGCTTTTTTTGCTGTTCCGACCTGTCGCGTTTTTTTTTTTCTGTGGAGGCCGGGTGCTTCTTTTTTTTTGCTGCGGAGGCGCGGGTTCACTCACTGACTTGCTGGTCTGCCCCGGGTGCGGGTCGCGTCAACAAAAAGGCCGCCACAGCAAAAAAAACACGGGCGCGTTTTTGTTTTGCTGTGAAGGCTTTTTTTTGCTGGCTTTTTGTTTTGGGTCGCCTTAGCAAAAAAGCCGCGACAACAAAAAAAAAACACGGGTTCGGGCCCCGTATGGGGCACCCCTTTACATAAGGCTCCGTTTTATCCTGGGAGCCCCGAAAGGAACCATGATTTAGAGAACCTCCCGCATGGTTTGGTGGGTTGTTGCGGCAGTTGTGGCGCTGGCGGGCGTGCACAGGTTTAACGCCCTGCTCTGAGATGGGCAGCCGTGGGCATTCACGGAGCATCAGTGCTCGCTCAGAGTACTTGAAGATTCAGGGGTAGCAGTTTTAAGTAAACCTATCTGTATGAACAACTCAGCTTAAAACCCTATGGAGAGTACGTAAAACCCTGCGTATAACTACCCATGAACCTCCAAGTATGATCAGGGTGGTGGGGAGGTTTCCGGCCTCCTGTGCATTCGCAGAGCACGTGGTGGGCTCGAGGGATTGTGGGGGATGCTTGGAGGTTCAGGGTACTTTTTACCCTAATTATAACTGTATTTGTACGCCCCCATAAGTCCCCGAAGTAGGTTAGAAGTAGACTTATTAAATGAACCTCCAAGTGGTGGGGGCAGGTGGGGCGTCACTCTCGGCGCGCGCCTTCTTCTCTTGTGCTCCTGTGCTCACGTTCGTGGGGTGCAGTTACCCTGGTCTCCCGCGCGCAGCTGGGCTGCCGAGCGCCTGTTCCTCGCGTTTTGCACAAGCCTGGGCGGCTCCGTGCCTCTCCTGATCGCGACACTCAGGGTTGCTTGGGCTCGCTTGTCGGGCTCTGAGGGTGGGAAGTTTGTATCCCGATAGCCTCGAGCAACCGTTTATTGTCGCGGTCGCCGAATGCTCAAGGATGTGAGGGTTTGGGGTTTAAAGTTTATAGATCTAGGGTCTTGTGAACTCAGCACGGCTACAGCAAGGTTCCTCCAACAGATCTTCGTCAGACTGGATGAACTGGAGATGGTTCACGACAATTGCCTTGGTATTCAGCATTCTGACGGCATCTTCGTCTCGCGTGCTCATGGTTTTTAGGCCCTCAAAGTATGTAAAATCATGGTCCTTTTTGTGAGTTTGGGGCGATGTTGGTTCACGTACTGTAGGGGCTGCAAGTAGAGGGTTCGGGGTTCCGGAGTCCGGGGTTTGGAGGAAGTTGGACGCCGGCATGTCTACAAATTTGGCCCTGCCAACCCTCTGAAAATAGGATCCTCTTGAACTCAATTGAGGGTTTAGGGTTTAGGATTTAGGGTCTAGGGTTTAGGGCTTTGGGTCTTGGATTTTCCTACAATATGGCGCAGGAGCAGTGGAGGCTGGGATGCAGACTAGCTTCTCGAAAGCTTCGTGATATGTCAAGAGCAGCCATGGTATCAGGTGGCAAAACCCACCCTAACCTATTCCTTTTAGGGTTTTGCGAAAACTCAATCTTTAATTGCCCGCTTCCAAAATACTTCGGCTTGAGGGGTCCCAAAGGGTCCAACAAGGTCCTAGGAGCATCCCAGGAAGGTCGCAGCAGCAAAGGTTTGAAAGGAGTGGGGGGGAACAAAAAAACCTGCCAACAAATAGGGTGTTTACCTTATTCAGGGGCTCCAAACCCCAAATCTCAAACCTGACTTTACTGGAGGTTCATGGGTAGTGATAAGTAGGGTTAAGAAGTATGGCAGCTTACTTATAACTCTATCTAGGGTACTTATATCCCTACTTGTAACTACCCAATGAACCCTAAACCCGAAAGGCCCTAAACCCTAAACCCAAAACTCGAAAGCTAAACCATATAAGCCCTATACCCTGAACCCTGAGAACCCTAAACTCTAGTAAGATGAGGACGTCTTGGGCCCAGGGTTTGAGGCCGAAAACCTACATGGTTCAGAGGGCTGAGGCTTAAGAGTTTACGGCCGGTTAGGGTTTAGGATTCTGGGTCAGCGTGCATGGGGTTCAGGGTTTAGGGTAGAGGGTTACGAATGGACTGTTGTGAGGCCAAAAGTTTAAAGATGTAAGCGTTTACTAACCCCTAAACCTTATTAAATGACTGAAAACCACCCAACAACTCCGCCTCACAACAGTCCTTTCTGTAGGGTTTAGGGTTTAGGGTTTAGGGTTTAGGGTTTAGGGTTTAGGGTTTAGGGTTTAGGGCTTAGGGCTTAGGGCTTAGGGCTTAGGGCTTAGGGCTTAGGGCTTAGGGCTTAGGGCTTTAGAAGTTTCATCGAGCCCTTCTAAACCCAGAGTCGGGCCAAGGTGCGTTGGCCATGCGGCAGAAGTCCGCAGTGCTCGACGCTCCTTCCAGTCGCTCCAGTGAGCTGGAAAACACCTGTCGGTGCTGGGTCTCTTAGGGTAGTTGCATAGAAGTAGGGTTCATATTTCTTGCACCCCCAAAGAGAACACCAAATATACACACTCTGCAATCTTAAAAAGGCACCGAATATACACTCACCAATAACAGAAAAATACACCCGGTGTTATATGGGCCCTGAGATTGGGACCCCTTATATACCTCTCATATACCCTACAGAACCCAAGGGCCCATGCTTCAGAACCCTTCAAAGCTTGGCTGCACTTATTAGGGTAGCCATAAATTAAACTTTTAGCTGCCCTAAACCCTAAACCCTAAACCCTAAACCCTCAACCCAAAAACCCTAAACTAAGAAACCCAATTAAAGAATCTAAAGTTACAGTAAAGCACCACAGAGAAAGGAGGTAAGAGAAAGATTGGTCGGCAAACGCTAGGTCCGCGAAGTGGGAGCCATGGAAGACTCAGAGCCTTCCTGGACCCTAAACCCTAAACCCTAAGCCCTAAACCCTAAACCCTAAGCCCTAAACCTAAACCCTAAACCCTAAACCCTATTTGAGCTGTCAAAATGCTGAGGTTGGGGGCACCCGGGCTCAACTAGATTTTTTCAAGGTTAAGGAGACTCAAACTGACGTCATCATCAAGGTTGACTGAAGGCTCGTCATCAAACCTTCAAGGTTACGGTTATGGGCTTTCCCGGTCAGTATTGGCAAGGCAAGCCAGGTGAATAAAGACCAAATGCAGCAACTCCAGCCCACGAGCTAAGACATATTCAACATACCCCCTTGAGCATACCCCTTAAACGAATTTAAGGGGGTACGGTAAAATCCTTCCTTATGTTCTCCTTTTAGAGGTTTAGGGGTATGGGTTTGGGGTATGCTGACTTATTCTTACAAACAACCTGTGCCACATGAGCATGCAACCCTGTTGTCGGAGTGCCTTTGACCGTGCTGCATCTCTGGATATTGCTCCTCTCTTCTTGTGGTTCTTAGCACACCAGCTTCTGCGATAATGATGAAAAGTCCCCCGTTGACTATGCGTTTGACACGCTGACCTTCACAAGATGAAGGAATTGGCTGTTGCCTGATGAGAAACCCAGCAAAGGCCACCCATGGCCACCACAAGACGAAAGAAACCTGCTACAAGGGAGCCAATGCAAAAAAAATGACGAGGAACTTGGCCAAGGCAATCCGCATGAAGAAAGAGACAAGGAAAGCAAGAGACACGAAAGACACAGAGAAAGAACAAGCTTGACCAACAAAAAAACACCCCTCAAAACAACCGATGTCCACAAATGTGCGCAATGGCTAGAGTCTGTGAAGCAACACAGCAGCTGACTTGAAAATGAAAAAGCCGCAAAAAAAACACATTGAATTCACTGTGGGCTGTTTCTGCTCGTGGTACCCTAAAACCCTAAACCCTAAACCCTAAACCCCAAACCCCAAACCCTAAACCCTAAAGCCCCAAAGCTCATCGGGGTTCTACCTTAGGGAGAAGAATGAAAGGCCGTAGTAGGAGAACATGAAGGGAACCTCTTAGGGGTACATCCTTACCCTGAACCCTAAGCCCTAAACTCTAAGCCCTAAACCCCGAACCCTAAACCCATGACTCCCTTGAAAATCACGCCTGGGGCGTCTCCATCTTAGCTGCAAGCACTTCCCCCAACTATCCATGGCTCAGGCTCGATGGGCAGCTACATGGCCCATTGGGGTTTTATGGCGTGCTCAGGGTTCGGGGTGTAGGGAGTTTAGGGCTTAGGGTTTAGGGTTTAGGGTCTAGGGCTGTTTAGGGTTCAGGGTTCAGGGTTCAGGGTTCAGGGTTTAGGGTTTCGGGTCCCTTGAAACCAGCCAGGTAGTTGGCCTTTAGGGCTTAGGGAGGAGCTCAGACGTGCAGCCCGTGAAGGTATTTAAGGTCTAGGGTTTAACTAGGGTTTAGGGTTTAGGGCACGTACACCCTCAACCCTAAAACCGAAACCCTACACCCTACACGCTGAACCCCCAACCCTACATCCGAGACCTTAAACTGTGCAAAGTGTGAGGGCTTTGGGGACGTATATATGGGGCGCAGGCTGAAAGTTTTTGGGGAAGTCCAGGGGTTCAGGTTTCTGAGCTGGGAATTCTTGAGCCTGGGAATGCGGTCGGAAAGCCCCTGACAGAAGTTTAGGGTTTGGGGTTTAGGGTTTAGCGTTTAGCGTTTAGCGTTTAGGGTTTAGGGTTTAGGGTTGAGAGTTTAGGGTTATACAGGTTTGGGATCAACTCGTGAACGCTCGAAGAACTGAAGGAAACCCCTGCACCTTAAATCCTCAACCCTGCAACCCTGTATGATCAGCTCTGTCAACCTTGGTAGCGCAGAAAGTATGTTATTCAATGATAAGGGTGCTCATTTTGGGTGATTGGTTACAGTCACGAAGGAACTCAGAACCCGCAAAGGGCGAACGGGTGCTGGAGAGTCTACAACACAGACACCCCACCCAAAATGCCAGAAGGAATGTTCTTTGTTGGGTTGGTTACTTTATAACGGAACCAAGAACCCAAAAAAGGGGCAAAGGGTACCACTGGGCTGGGTTTCGGGTTTAGGGTCTTAAACCCTAAACCCTAAACCCTAAACCCTAAACTGTTTAAGTTGAAGGTCAAGGCGACTGCAGGGTTCACTGGGGCAATCAACGGCAAGTTTCCAGGTCGAGGTTGGGGTTTGGGGTTTGGGGTTTGGGGTTGTTTGGGGTTTGGGGTTGGGGGTTGGGGGTTGGGGGTTGGGGGTTTGGGGTTTGGGGTTTGGGGGTTGGGGTTTGGGGTTTGGGGTTTGGGGTTAGGGTTTGGGGTTTAGGGTTTAGGGTTTAGGGTTTGGGGGTTTGGGGGTTGGGGGTTGGGGGTTTGGGGTTTGGGGCCGGTTTGGGGTTTTGGTGTTTGGAGTTTGGGGTTTAGGGGTTTAGGGTTTAATTCGGGTTCCGGGGTTTAGGGGTTGAGGCTTGCTTGGAGGGCCGAGGGACATAGTAAGCTCTAACCCTACTTATAGCTACCCATTTGTGTCTCCGTCACCGGGGATACACACCGAGCTCCTTCACGTCCAAGTTGTCACTCGAAGCCGTTAAGCAACAAGCAGCTGGGGTCTTTGCTAGTGCTATCATTACGAGAGTTCTATGATGATCACTATGCTCGGTCAAAGTATGATGAACGCCATTATTCTGCTTGGTAGCCCAGTAACCATATCATAATAATAAGGGTACACTTTTTGGGCTATTGTAAAGGAAGGAAAGCAAGGGTAAAGGGCACCACGTCTACTCCTCAGTGAAGGTCCAGGAGCAGTCATCTTCGGAGCAGTCGTCGGGGTCGTCCTGCATCTCGACGATGAGGCCGTTTTTGTCCACTTGGAACTCGCGCGAGATCGTTGCCGCGTCGCTGTTCATGAAGTTGGGCGTCTTGTAGTTGTTCTCAGACCGGGTCTTGTGAACGCTGACCGAGACGTTCGTGCCGTTCTGCGTCCAGGTCCCCGCTCCTTCCCAGAAGTGCGAGCCCACCTCGCGGAAGGCGGGATCTGCGGAGGAGCTCTCGTTCCGGTGGGTGACCGTGCCGTCCTTGTTGAAGGTCCAGGTCTCAGCCCCATCTCCGCTGCCACAGTGATCCTCGCTGTACTTGTACGTGCCCGCACGGAGGGACATTGAGTTGGTATGTCTGTATGTCTGTGTGTGTGGGGGTGTTGCTGCACTCTGCTGCTGTTGTTCTGTTGACCGTTGCTGGACACATCTCCCGTTTGGAGCTCATTCCGCATGAAAGCGAAAATCTGAGGCGCCTCGGGGATGTGCAGGGCTACTTGGAAATTCATTTTGGGTAGTTATAAGTAAGCAGATGAGTATGAAAACTCTACTTATAGCCCTACTTCGGGTACTTCGAACCCTACGTATAGCTACCCAGATGGACCTCCAGGTGGAGGCCTAAACCTTGGCATGTTCCCCCTTATACTAACAGTAACAGTCCCTCATCGGGATTATAATACGGGGTACTATATTCCCTATTAGGTTCATGGTACTTACTAACCACTTATAACTGGGCTTATAACCCTACTTATAATTGGGATAACCCCTTTAAGGCCTTTTAGGGGCATTATAAGTAGGGTTATAAGTACAGTTATAATTGGTTAGTAAGTACCATGAACCTCCAAGAATTAAGGACTGCTAGAGAAAGGGGGGAACATCCCAACCTATAACCGTGTGGGCGGGGTTTCGGGTCCCATGGCTGAGGCATCAGGGGTTTAGGCTTTAGGGTTTAGGGTCTAGGGTTTAGGGTTTGGGGTTTAGGGTTTAGGGTTTAGGGTTTAGGGTTTAGGGTTTGGGGTTTAGGGTTTAGGGTTTAGGGTTTAGGGTTTAGGGTTTAGGGTTGAGGGTTTAGGGTTTAGGGTTTAGGGTTTAGGGTTTAGGGTTTAGGGTTGAGGCATGAGATCCCGAATCTGCCGCCGCTCCCCGGTCGAGTTTACTCTCGGAACTCAGGGGTTTGAGGTTTTTTGAGCTTCAACCATGTATGGATAGATAACAAATACGTATACATGCACGTGTGTATACACATAATATTGAAAGTTTAGATTTACATGCTGAGCTGCTAGAGACCCTGGTGGCCTTCGTTCTCGACTACAGGGTTAAGAGAGGGGGGGTTTAGGGTTCAGGGTTCAAGGTTTAGGGCTTAGGGCGGGGGTTCAAGGGGGCTATGTAACTAAAAGGTTCCCTAATACTCCCCACTACTCCGACTACTCCCTAGAATTTTCTAGGGTTTCCTAGGTACACCCCCATGAACCCTGAAGCACCCATAAAACTCAAAGCCAACAAAACTAGTCCTCCGGGTCCCGGACACCTGCACTGCCAGGATTCTTGTTTTGGGTTTGAGCCCCAGAAAAACTTTAAGAAAATAAAGAAGCTAAAAATCTAAAAGAAAAACAACTATATATATATATATAAACAAGAAACCAAAACCAAAAATCCGGGCACTAGTGGTGTCCGGGACCCGGAGGACTAGTTTAGTGTCCGACTTGCTTGTTGTTTTTTGTTTGCTTTCTTTGCTGTTTTTGGTTGGTTGGTCTTTTGGTTTCGGTACACAACAAGATAATAAAAATGCTCATCTATTTCGACTATTTACACAAGTCTGCCCTTCAAATTCGAGGTATAATGCGGAGGAATGCAAATAATGGTTAGATGCACGAAGCAAAGGCCACAGGTTAGAGTCTCCTACTTGTACAAGTCGGGCCCTCAGACTAGTCGTCTAATGAATTGAGGGGAGGGTAGCCCTAAACCCTAAACCCTAAACCCGAAACCCTAAACCCCAAACCCCGAACCCTAAACCCCAGACATGCCGGGGGCCCAGTTCCACTGAGACATGGCCTTTGTGCATACACGTTTGTCAAACTCCTTCACTTTGAGGCGTAGGGGTTTAGGTCGGGATGCTGCCCCGTACTCACAGTCCTTAGTCGGGAGTATAGTACCCCATATTAGAATCCCGATGAAAAACTGTGAGTATAAGGGGGAACATCCCAAGGTTTAAGGTTCAACGGTTTAGGGTTTAGGGTTTAGGGTTTAGGGTTAGGGTTTAGGGTTTAGGGTTCAAAAGTTTAGGGCTCAGGGTGTAATTTAGGGGTGACTTCAGAGTCTAGGGATCGACGTCCGCTTTTCATCCATGTTTTCGCTAAGCGAGACCTGGCCCATAACAGGGCAGGCAAACTCCTAAAGTTTAGGGTTTAGGGCTTAGGGCTTAGGTCTTAGGGTTTAGGGTTTAGGGTTTAGGGCTTAGGGTTTAGGGTTTAGGGTTTAGGGTTTAGGGTTTAGGGTTTAGGGTTTAGGGTTTAGGGTTTAGGGTTTATTGTTTAAGGTTCCTAAACCCTAAACCCTAAACCCTAAACCCTAAACCCTAAACCCTAAACCCTAAGGGCTCAAGGCTTGGAGCTTCAAAGGGTTTTGGGTTCAGGGTTTTGGGTTTAGGGTTTAGGGTTTGGCGTTTAGGGTTAAGGGTTTAGCGTTTCGGGTTTAGGGTTTAGGGTTAAGGGTTTAGCGTTTCGGGTTTAGGGTTTAGGGGGCTCTCCTGCCTCCCGGCTTTGGCGCCGGAAGCACACACGAAACTGAAGCCTTGATTGAGTGACGCCTGGATTGGGCGGGATTCTGGCATTTAAGGTTCAGGTTTATTCCCAAATGCTCCAGACTCAAACCCCAAGCAACTATAATCCCGAATCCCTAAGGTGTATTGGGCTCACGAGTGAAGAACAGGTTGAGCGTGGGCTTGTCGCACATGCGGCAGATGGAGTGGGTGAAGCCCCGACCACAAGAGACCACACTGCCCAGAAACTGCCTGGGCTGGATGTCGGGAGCCTCTGAAAATTGTGGCCCCAAGGAGGGTTTAGGGTTTAGGGTTTAGGGTTTAGGGTTTAGGGTTTAGGGTTTAGGGTTTAGGGTTTAGGGTTTAGGGTTTAGGGTTTAGGGTTTAGGGCTATTAAATTCGTGGAAAGAAATGGGTGCCCTTATTTCGGGAGATTTCCGGATTTGGGGGCCCAATAAGCGCTGTGCAGGGCTAGAGGCCTACAGGCCCCAAGATACCCTAAACCCTTGTCTTGCCTCAGAGGGAATACACAGCATCCGAAACCAATAAATCGGAAACGGGTGCTAGACTTGGAGGTTCATGGGTGGTTTTCGTTAGGGTTATAAGCATGGTAAGTGTACTCAGAAGCTCATGTAGGGCACTCATAAACCCTACTTATAAGTACCAGTACCCATGTAGATATCAGGGCCGTGAACCCCTTTAGTGTTTAGGGTTTAGGGTTTAGGGTTTAGAGTAAGCCCCCTCAACAAATGATCTCAAGCTGAGCTGCGTTGAGCAGCGGTAGCCAGCTTTGTACCTGTTCGGGCTTAGGGATTCGAATAAGGTTAAAGGTTACCTACCCAATCCCTAAGCAGGGTCTTCGGGCTGAATTTGCTTAGGGTTTTTAAGCTGTTTCTGGTGCACCGCGCTCTCGGCTTTGCGAAGAGGCAGCTTGGGGCCATGGAAAGCTTAATTAGCAAGCCGAAGCCGGGCTGCCCCGGGACCCCCAATACCCCTTTATCAGGAAATCTTCCTTAACATACAAGAGGGTTCCTTATATGGTTTACAGAATACTCCCAACCCTAAACCCTGAACCCTGAACCCTAAACCCTAAACCCTGAACCCCTACATTGGAGTCTCCGAAACCTCAATTCCAGGCCGGGGGTGCATGAAGCGCACCATGGCTGTGCAGTTTGGGGCGTTGACGAACTGGGGAGCCGAGCTTGCGCAGGCTGCCTGCACCTCCACCTGGACATGCCGGATCTTTCGCAGCATGTCTCCGGCCGACCTTGGGTTCAGGGTTTAGGGTTTAGGGTTTAGGGTTTAGTGTTTAGGGTTTACGGCTTAGGGTTTAGGGTTTAGGGGCAGCATGTCTCCTGCCGACCTTGGGTTCCCACTCGGGTTTCGGTTTGAGGGCTTCAGTTTTGGGGTTTAGATTCTTGGTAGCCCAGCAACCCGATTACAAGAAGGGATACCCTTTCGGGGGGTCGGCTACTTTAGTGGAAAGCTACAAACACCAAAAAAAAGAAAGAAGGGGGCCAAAGAGCACCCCTGGGCTACCCAGAGAGCCCAAAACCCCTTAAATTAAGGAATATGCCTTAAGCTGTATAGGGGACCCTCAGTATGATTTAAGCGTATATTTCCTGGACTAAGGGGATTCTAAGGTCTCTTCGGGCTACCAAGCGGCTGGACCACTTTCAGGTCGGACCCCTCTGCATCCACCTTCAGAAACCAGACTTCCCGCCCTTCCAGCCAGTGGCGGAGGACGTGCTCCAGCGAGATGCAGGGAACTTTCCGCGTCTCCTTCGCCGTGGCGCAGTCCGCCTTAAAGTTCGGGAGCAAGGGATGCTGGTAGTCCTCGGGAAGGGTGGACTGGGCCAGGTCCAGCAGTGTACCTTGGTAGCCCAGTAACCATCTTACAATAAGGGCACCCTTTTCTGGTTGGTTGCCCTAAACCCTAAACCCTAAACCGTAAACCGCAGACACTACACCCTAAACCCTGAACCCCAAACCCTAAACCCTAAACCCTTTTTAAAAGAAGCCCAGAGCCCAAAAAAAAAAAGGTAAAGGGTACCACTGGGCTACCACTAGGTGCTGCACGCGTCCTCCTCGGTAACGCGAAACTCGGCCATGCCCTCGCAGCCCACGGCGAAGGGAAAGACCATGCCCCTCCTAGGCTGGCCCTTGCAACCATCTGAAAAAAAAACGCTTAAAGTTAAACATGGATACAGATAGATATATATATATATACATATATATATATATATATCTTATTTATTTTATGTATTTACTTATATACATATGCTCATATCAGTTTTGTACGATATTTAAGTATTTGATAGACATAGAAAACTTTTCCAAGGGGCCTGCCTAGTCTCTCATGCTGCCGTCCCAGCGCCCTCATCTTCCCCGTGCCCGCCAGCGTTGTCGGCCGGTAGCCCGCTAGGCTCTCCTCTACTGAACTTAGGGTTTGGGTTTAGGGTCTAGAGGGTTTTGGGTTGAGGGTTTAGGGTCTTAGGAATTCGAGTACCCAAAAATTAAAAACCATTCCCAAGTAGCCCTAAGTCTCGCCGTACTTGTCGAGGAGGGGCTCGAAGCCCAGGACGAAGTCGCCTTCGCCCTAGGGCTCTGGCCCTCCAAAACTTGTAGGGTTTTGGGGTTTAGGGGTTTAGGGCTCAGGGTTCAGGGTTCAGTGTTTAGGGTTTAGGGCAACTTTTCCTGAATAAGATCCTCAGAAGGAAAAATGTTTCAAAAAAATCCCTAGGTCCTACCAAGCTTCGAAGTCCCCGTAGTGAATCGACAGATCCCAGTTATTCATCCCAACCTCAATCCAGAGTCGCTCTGGAGGTTTCTTCAAGTGTGCCCAGTTCTTGTGGAAGGGCATGGCTGCCACCTTCTTCTTGGGGCTTAGGGGCTTACGGTTCAGGGTTTAGGGTTCAGGGTTCAGGGTTCAGGGTTTAGGGTTTAGGGTTTAGGGTTTAGGGTTTAGGGTTTTAGGGTTTAGGTTTAGGGTTTTAGGGTTTAGGGTTTAGGGTTTAGGGTTAGGGTTTAGGGTTTAGGGTTTAGGGCTTAGGGCTTAGGGTTGAAGAATTACCTGGGACGCTGTCTACCTACAGGTTACGTAGTAACTACCCTTAACTAGTAGGTATAGTGTCCTAGGTAGGGTCTACGGTTCAAGGTTTTAAGGGTTGGGGGTTGGTGTAGGGGGTTGAAGGGCGTGGCTGCCACCTGCACTTGGGCGAAGATGCCATCTTCCGTCTCGTGTAGGGGCTGAAGGGAGCCTCGCACCCTGCCAGGAGCGAGAATGCATGGCCAGAAGAGAGCCGAACGCATGGCACGCTTGGCGTTCTAATCCCGAAACACCCCAATATGCGGGGCCTTAATAATTGGAATAGGGTTTTGGGGGGTTATTATCGTATAAGTACAGAGGGACCATAAGGGCACAACAGTAGTAATTATGCCGACCCCTACATTAAACCCTAAACCTCATAAATCCTAAGCCCTAGGCGCGATCCAAGGGGGTCTTAAGGGTTTAGGGTTTAGGGTTTAGGGTTTAGGGTTTAGGGTTTAGGGTTTAGGGTTTAGGGTTTAGGGTTTAGGAATTGGGGCCCGTATTCGGGAAGAGGTTCTTAGGCCCAGATGCCCCTTAAAACTTTAAACCCTAAAGGTTTTGGGGTTAGGGTTTGGGGTTGAGGGTTCAGGGGTGGGGTTTAGAGTTGAGGTTTAGGATTAAGCGGTTTGGGCTTTGAGGGTTTCGAGACACGAGCTGCAGGCTCGAACTTTTCACATTCACCATGCAGAAGCCCGCCGCAGAAAGCCTACCACTACGTTTCGGTTCAGGGTGTAGGTTTGGGGCTTGGGGTTTGGGGGTTGGGGGATTATAATTTAGGGCCTCCGAACTCGTCTGGGGCGCTTGTAGCATCCAATCAACCTAAGTAAGCCCTAAAGCGAACATCTAAACCTTGAAACCTAAGCCCCTTCACCCTAACCCCCAACGCCCTGCTCGCTATTCATGTTTGTTTCGTATGATTCAGGCTACCACATGAGCCATAACAGGCCATATTTCAGATTCACCCACAGATCAACCCGACACCGCTGGCACACTGCCCACATGTAAACCCTACACACTGAATCTCAAACCCGAAGCCCCCCAAAACACAAACCCCCGAAACCCCAAAACTCCAACAACAAAAGCCAAACTCCATTCCTCGAAACCCCCCGAAACTCCAACGGGTTTAGGGTTTAGGGTTTAGGGTTTAGGGTTTAGGGTTTAGGGTTTAGGGTTTAGGGTTTAGGGTTTAGGGTTTAGGGTCTTGGGCTTTCCTGCAGAGGAAAAAAGAATTGCAGAAGAGGGTTGATATTGGAACCTAGCCCTTCAAAAGAAGCGAATCCAGGGAACACGGGTACCCCTGGTTTAGGGTTTAGGGTTTAGGGTTTAGGGTTTAGGGTTTAGGGTTTAGGGTTTAGGGTTCAGGGTTTAGGGTTTAGGGTTTAGGGTTTGGGGTTTAGGGTTTAGGGTTTGGGGTTTGCCAGTGGTAGGAGAGCTTGTGGAACGCCGCCTTTGTTCACTCGAGCCGGCGTGACTTCCGCGACTCCTGTGTCTGCGAGACGAGCTCCCAGAGGTATAGGTGGAAGTCCCGGTGGTAGGGGTCCTTGGTTCCCACAGAGACCTTAAGACCCCTTGATTAAGGAATACGCCTTAGACCATACTAAGGATACCTATCTAGTTTACGGTATATTCCTGGAATAAGGGGGTTTGAGGGTTCTCTGGGATTTCAGAATGGACTTTGGGGGTAGGGTCTAGGGAATACACGCCCCAAGAGACCCTAAACCCTAAACCGTAAAGCCTAAACCCATAGGTGTGCGAGGGTTTAGGTACCACACTGAGATTCAGGCTTCTGGAAGCGTAAGACTGAATACATGTGTCTCTAGACCCAAGAGCACAAGGTTTAGGGTTTAGGGTTTAGGGTTTAGGGCTTAGGGCTTAGGGCTTAGGGTTTAGGGTTTAGGGTTTAGGGTTTAGGGCTTAGGGTTTAGGGTTTAGGGTTTAGGGTTTAGGGTTTAGGGTTTAGGGTTTAGGGTTTAGGGTTTAGGGTTTAGGGTTTAGGGTTTAGGGTTTAGGGTTTAGGGTTTAGGGTTTAGGGTTTAGGGTGACCCAAGAGTAACCTAGGAAAAGTGACCTTTGGGTATTTTTAGGAGCTGACAAGGGGACCTAAACCCTAAAAACAGGGCAACGGGCCTACCTGGGTTCTAGGTACGGGTAGTTCTCTAAATTAGGGTCCCTTTTGGGGTCCTTTTCTTAGGGTGCCGTACTTTAGGGGGGACCCAAACGGGAGCTGATTAAGAGAACTGCCCCTATATTGGCTCTGGTACAGAAACCCACCCAGTCCGACTAAATCATCGTCAAAATTTATCCGCTCGACCTGTGTCAAATGCCGGCACTAAATCCCCGAATTTGCCCCCGCCACCCAGAGAATCACAGTGAGGGGGAGGGTGGTTGCTAAAAGGAAGTGGGTCTTAAGCGCGCAAACGTCAACCCCCCAAAGCCTCGAGCAAACCCGGCAAAATAATACAGCCTCGATAGTCCTTCTAAATTTCCGAAGGAATCCCTCAAAGCCGAAATCCACCCTAACACGCTATAAACCCTAAACCCTAAGCCCGAAAGCCCCTCAGCCCTCAGCCCACAGCCTTCAACGCTCAGCCCTCACCCCTATGCCGAGCGTCGAAAGACATTCCGTCCACGGACTGCAGCCGGTCGTTATACTTGCCGTCGACTGCAAAGGTGGGAGAGGCCTCCCAGAGAACCCAAGACCCCTTTTCACCAAGGAAGGGTTTAGGGCTTAGGGCTTAGGGTTTCGGGATTAGGTTTAGGTGTACCTGAATTCATAGTAAGGCTCCTTGTTTGGTTCAAGGTATACTGCAGCAGGCCGAACATTCGTCGTACTCGCAACGTAAACTACAACAAGACAGCAGAAGACCCCCTCTCCCCCTTAGACTCCTGCACTCCAAGAGCAGCGTTCCTCCGCCACAACAATTCAAGTTACAGTCTTATTCCGGTGCAGTCATTCCTCTGGCCATGCTAGGACGAAACCATCCTGCAGTACTCCGCCGGCTTCTGTAAACCTTTCTCGTGTCAACAGCGACAAGGCTATATCCCTAGTCATGCATTCCAGAACCCTTAGAGCCCTTAAACATCCTTAAACCCTATGCCTAATCAAGGGTTGCTGGGCTCTCTGTGTCCGATTGAAGGCTTGTAGGGTTCAGTGGGTTTAAAGGGCTTAGTGGGCTTTTGGGGTGCAAAGGCCTTCGTGGGTTTATAGGGCTTCAAGGCTTCAGGTGCTAGTAGGTTTATGGGATTTAGTTTTTGTTTTTTTCAGGCTTTGAAGGGGTTTAGTGGGTTGATAGGGTTTAGTGGGTTTATTCGGTCTACTGGCCTTAGTGGGTGTTTTGTGAGTTCATAGGCCTTAGAGATTTTGCAGGGTTTGTAGGCTTTGCAGGCCTTGTTTGGGTCATAGGCTTTAGTGTTAAGTTATTAAGGGCTCAGATGGGGTTCAGAGTTTCGCTTCGAGGTTCGACTGCCCCCAGCAAGCACCGACAATCAAAACTGGCCGACGGCCTTGGGTCTACCACCCCGAAGCCCCAAACCCTAAACCCTAAACCCTAGACCCTAAACCCTAAACCCTAAGCCCTAAACCCAAGAGTATGAGAATCTCTGAGAAGAGGGCCATGATGTCCCGAAGCAGAAGCTCCTCCACGGCGTTTTAGGATGTCGGGCTGAGGGCAGTGCAGGGCTGAAGTACTTGAAGGTTCAAGGCACTTTTTAGGGTTTAGGGTTTAGGGTTTAGGGTTCTTATTACCCAATTATAACTGTACTCATACCTGTACTTATAACCATATTAGGGGCACTTAAGGGGCTTGTAAGTGGGTGATACGTACAGCCATAATTGGTTAACAAGCACCATGAACCTCCCAGTAGGGCAACCAGGCTCAGGGCTCATTCTGGGTTTGGGCTTCAAGGATGAAACTTCGGGGAAGCCTCGGTGAGTCACGAGACCGCCGATAGGGAAGGGGTCACCACCGCCCCTGTTCTTCTCGCCCCCCCCCCCCCCCCCCCCCCCCCTCCCCGGATTCCAGAAGAAGAAGTGAGCATGCAGCATCATCCTACGCCGTACGTCATACATAGGCTGCTTGCAACGGATTGCTGCGCAGATGCAGCTTCAACGCTTGTGATATTTAGTCCGGTTTGCGGTATCCCTGTTGATTGTTCTAGATTCCCAAAAATCTTTCCCCTCAACATGACATGAACGAATTATCTTGAAATTACCACTTTCCGATTTTCATGATGTTGGGACACGCTGTGCATCGTCCTTGTTGACTTTCAATCGAATGAGAAAATCCCTCGACTTCTAAACAAAGATTTTTGCAAACCTTGATTAAGCTGCAGCCTACGGCATCATGGCCGTGCCAGTCATTCCAACTGCTCGTAGCCAGAGGTGCGGATCCCTCTCGTGGCAGGAAGTGGCCTGGAGGTGCGAGCGCACCCATGCGTCAAAGCCGCTTTTGTTCCACGCGCCGAAGTCCGCGCGTGTTTTCTTCCGGCAAGTGTACGTCGATCTCCTCGAGCGGAATGTGGGGCTCTCACAGGGAGCGACATACCGGAAGTCGACGCGGCTCCATGAGTGAGCAACCTCATAATATTTCTATCATGCGCGCGTGCGTTCCGTGCCATATCATCTCAATACTAGTGCGTTATCTTCATAGGGGAACTGGATGTGAAGGGACAAGACGCAGCGGCAAGATTCCAAGGGTGTGAGCGGTTAGACCAAGATATGGGACCTAGGGTCGCAAGGTGTGACAGGGAGAGAGCGGCTGACCCCTAATCCCTAAAACCTCAAAACCTGAACCCCAAAATCCTTAGACCCCAAACCTCAAACCCTTAGACCCCTAAACTTAGACCCTAAACCGTTAAACCCTTAGACCCTAAACCCCAAACCCCGCCTTAGACCCTAAACCCCCTCGTCTCCCCCCACTCTCCCCCCACCCCCCCCCCAAACCCTAAGCCCTAAACCCTAAACCCTAAACCATAAACCCCCAGAAGCCTCGAGATCGCCAGGCCTCAAGCGGCCTAGAAGAGCGCCGGTTTAGGGTTTCAAAGGGTTTAGGGTTTAGGGTTTAGGGTTTAGGGTTTAGGGTTTAGGGTTTAGGGTTTAGGGTTTAGGGTTTAGGTGTTAGGTGTTAGGTGTTAGGGTTTAGTTTATGGGTTCTGAATATGGTTTCTTACCTCCTTGAAAGGGTTCTGATGTAAGGGCCCTTAAGTTGTACAGGGTATATAAGGGGGATGTAGGGGGTACCCATACTAAGGGACCAGGAAACTACCGGAAGAGGGTTGCAGGTTTAGGTCTTCCCAGGTTGGTCCTTAAAACCCTCTGAAAAATGCTCCTAAACAGGATCTTCTTTAACCCAATGAGGAGAAATATATAAATATCCCGAGGCCCTTCCTAGCAGATTTGGGCAGTTATCTTAGCTCTTTAGGTTTTGGGGTTTAAGGTGTGGCTTAGGCTGCACGAAATTAAGGCTCCAAGAACATTAGCAAGAGGAACTTTTGTTTTGCTTTTCGGGCTTCGTCTGTCCGAGAGTGCGCGGTTGTCGCTGTCTGTGCTTTTGGGTGTCGTGTCTTGGGTCTGCGCCTTTTGAGGGCAACGGGAGTGGGGAGCAAATACATACATATGCCCCTGAGGGTGTGGGGCTTACGCTTTAGGGTTAAAGGCACGTCCTACTTTTGAACTTAAGTGGAAAACTGCGCGTCGTAAGGACACGTTTCGGAAATCTAGGGCTTCGGATGTGGGGAGAAGGTTCCAAGGCTTCGGGTTTAAGGGGGCCCCAGTTTAGGGTCTAGGCTTGAGGGTTTCAGGGCTTCGGGTTCGGGCAATGGGGCTTCCGAGTTTGATTCAGGCGCTGTGGGGGTGCGTGGGGTGTTGCTTCGGCATGCAAAACGCAGGGCTTTAAACCTTGAAGGTCTCGGCATCAGGGTCCCTAAATCCTAAACCCCAAACCCCAAAACCCCAAAACCCCAAAACCCCAAAACCCCAAAACCCCAAAACCCCAAAACCCCAAAAACCCCAAAACCCCAAAACCCCAAAACCCCAAAACCCCAAAACCCCAAAACCCCAAAACCCCAAAACCCCAAAACAACCCCAAAACCCCCAAACCGCAAACCCTAAAGCCTAAAGCCTACAGCCTAAAGCCTAAAGCCTAAAGCCTAAAGCCTAAAGCCTAAAGCCTAAAGCCTAAAGCCTAAAGCCTAAAGCCTACACCCTAAACCCTAAACCCTAAACCCTAAACCCTAAACCCTAAACCCTAAACCCTAAACCTAAACCCTAAACCCTAAACCCTAAACCCTAAACCCCCCTACCCTTCCCCCCACCTCCGTTGAGGTTCACCATGTAGTCCTTCTTGGCCGGCAGCGGGTAGAGGACGCTGGCGGCAGCTTCGAAGGCAGAACCTGGCCCGGGTTTAGGGTTTAGGGTCTAGGGTCTAGGGTTTAGGGTTTAGGGCTTGGGTTTAGGATTCCCAGGGACTCCAATACCCCTCAACTAAGGAACATTCCTAAAAATGTAAGCGGGCTCCTTATATGGTTTAAGGAATGTTCCTTAACTCAAGGGGCCTTGAAGTCTCTGGGTTTAGGGTTGATCCTACATCCCTCTAGACTCCGTGAGAGCCCAGGCCTCACCCAGAGACTCCAAATACCCTTAATTAAGGAATATTCCTTGCACAATATAAGGAACCTTGCTATATTTTGAGGGATATATAAACCTCAACTAGGGCATTGGAGTCTCTGGGCACCCAGAACTCCAATGCACTTTCCTTGAGGAACATTCCTTAAAACCTAAACCATCTCAGGAACCTAAACCATCTCAGGAACCTCGTATATTGTAAGGAATATTCCTTGATTAAGAGGTATTGGAATTTCTGGCCTCTTGTATCGCCGTCGGGTCAATATATGGCTCAGTGCTACTCCGTACTTGAGGCTTCTGGGATATTCTGTGAGACCCCCAACTCCCACACTAAAGCTTCCCGAAGCTACAAGTACGAAGCAAGCACGCGAGGGAGCCTGCCCAGTTGCTCACAGTGCCCAGCAACAGGTGATCGCAGGTGCGGTAGCACCCATTCCTTGCTGGCTTAGGGATTCCGTAGGGTTTCGGAAACCCCGGGTTGATAATACCATCCCCTACTACTAAAACCCTCTGAAAGAGAAGAAAAAGAGACAACCCGGATAGTAAGCACAGGGGAGTCGAATTCAGCGATTGCACCCGAAGCAGGTCCAGCGTTGGGCTGGGAATCAAGCAGTTGGGTAGTTCTCTGAATTAGCATCCTTTTTTGAAGTACTATGATAAAAGTGCCGTATTTACATGGGGGGACCCCAAGAAAGGCACCGCAGTTTAACGAACTACCCAGCTATGAAGACCAAGGGGTGTACGACACCTAGGAACGAAAAGGGTGCCCTTGCGGTTAAAAGGGGCTCAGAAGGGAACCCAAGCCCTAAAAAAATGGACTCAGGGCCTACTCTGGGGGTCCTAGCTAGGATACTCAGGAGGAGGGATTAGAACCACCAGGCCTGCGCTGCATCCTGAGATCCAACATTCATGGCAGCAAGATAAGCCCTGTGAGAGCCCTGTGAGAGCCCTGTGAGCCCTGTGAGAGCCCTGTGAGAGCCCTGAGAGCCCTGTGAGAGAGCCCTGTGAGAGCCCTGAGAGCCCTAAACCCCAAACCCAAACCCTTAGCCCTAAATCCTAAATCCTAAACCCTAAACCCTAAACCCTAAACCCTAAACCCTAAACCCTAAACCCTATCAAGGCCCCGGCGCCCAACGCGCTAAAGTGCCAGAAATCCACCCCCTCTTGAGGCCGAGGCACGCGGAGAGTGCCGCGAACTCGTCTCCCGGAGAAAGTTGAGGGACGCCTGCTGGGAGGTTTAGGGTTTAGGGTTTAGGGTTTAGGGTTTAGGGTTTAGGGTTTAGGGTTTAGGGTTTAGGGTTTAGGGTTTAGGGTTTAGGGTTTAGGGTTTCGGGTTTCGGGTTTAGCGCTTAGGGTTTGGGGTAGCTAGAGGTAGGGTCGTAAGTATAGGCACCATTCTTAGAACCCCCCCCCCCCCCCCGCTCCCCCCCCCCCCGCTCCCCGGGACCTTCCAGCAAGAACGTCCCCGGCCCCGCCGAAGAAGGAAGTTCAAGAACAGCGCTTTGTGTCTTGGGTGCTTCCTAGAACCGGTTTAGGGTTTAGGGTTCAGGGTTCAGGGTTCGGGGTTTAGGGTTTAGGGATACCCCCTACCACTTATGTCCCTTGTATAAGGGCCCTCATTGTGGGACACCCCTCACTTGGTTCAAAGCACAACAAGGAGATCGGCTGTTAAAACCCAACAGGGGGTAAGTTAACGGAGTCTAGTTTGGGTGGGGTGGTTGACGAGCGAGACGAGCACGCAGACCAGTCCCCAGACTCTAAGCCCTGAACCTTGAGTCCTAACCCTAAGCCCTGAACCCTTAATTCTAGAAGCCTAAACCCTCAACCCTATACCCTATACCCTATACCCTAAAAACCCAAAACCCTAACCCCAAACCCCAAACCCTAAACCCTAAACCCAAAACCCCACACCCTACCCTAAGTCGCGACATCTGAAGAGCAGTCCCTCGCAGCCTGGGATTGCCACCACCGCGCCCATGCCGACCTGAAAAGAGGACGCGGAAGCCAGCGCTTGAGGGGCCAAGGATTTAGGGTTTAGGGTTTAGGGTTTGGGGTTTGGGGTTTGGGGTTTAGGGTTTAGGGTTTAGGGTCTGGGTTTAGAGATGTAGACAAGCATGCAACACCACATTCTCGAAGTGACGATACCCAACTCCTCCGCTGGGTGGCTATAGAACACAAGCAAAACGTTTGGGGTTTAGGGTTTAGGGTGTAGGGTTTAGGGTTTAGGGTTTAGGGTTTAGGGTTTAGGGTTTAGGGTTTAGGGTTTAGGGTTTAGGGTTTAGGGTTTAGGGTTTAGGGTTTAGGGTTTAGGGTTTAGGGTTTAGGGTTTAGGGTTTAGGGCGAAAGCAGGACAAGCCAGAAAGATGACTCAGATTTCATGGCAGAAGACGTTGTATGAGCAGATATCCGAATCAAAGTCCGGCCCTTTGTTGGGGCTCCTACCGTATATGCGGAGCCTTCTAGTATATTAGGTAGTCGAGAAAGACCATACTTGTGAGAACTCGCTATACTGGGCATACCACTGCTGCTGCTCCACAGCTACTCATCCCACCCGGCGTTTCTCGAGCAAAACTCTGGAGGGTTGGGCTTTTCTTACCCTAAACCCTAAACCCTAAACCCTAAACCCTAAACCCTAAACCCTAAACAAGGGAAGCTCAGAGCATGGAAAAGGGTGTCGACGAACCCTGCTCCAAACGTTGCGAACCTACTCGGGTTTAAGGTTTAGGGTTGGGGTTTGGGGTTTAGGGTTTAGGGTTTAGGGTTTCGGGTTTAGGAATTAGGGTTCCACCTGAAGCTAAACTTGAACTCCCAATTTAGACTCTTGCTAGCCCCAATGCGCCTCGTTGCCTCCATCGCCGATACCAAGCCTCATATCACATAAGGCTCTCTATTGTAGTCTCTTCCTCAAAAGCCGACCCTAAACCCTAAAGCCTAAACTCTCAGAGAACCAAAAAAAAGAAACACAATATCCAGACCAATTCCCAAGGACGACCCCGTTCAGGGTTTACGAAAAATGTCGGGCCTCTGAAAAATCTTCCTAAATAGGGTTGAGTGGTTAGGGTTTAGAGTTTCGGGGTGAGGGTTGGAGGGTCAAGTGTTTCTGGTTTAGGGTAGAGGATTTAGGGTTGGGGGTGCAAGGTCGAGGGTTTGGGGTTCAATAAGAGAATATACTAAACATCCCAAGACCCTACCCGGGTAAGCAGGGTTATAGGTACCCTAGGTACCCTACATAGGGTACTCAGTACGTATCGCTACAGAAATTATACGTAACCCTAAACCCTAAACCCTAAACCCTAAACCCTTACTGCACACAGGCTAGAATTCCATGTTGCAGCTCCGCGTTTTTTGGGGGGTAAGGCCACCCCTCAGATTTGGAACCCTAAGCCCCAAAACATTAAACCAAAACTTTTAAACCTAAATCTTCGCAAAATCCCCCAAAAACTCTCTCTAAAACTCCCAAAAAAACTCTCTAAACCTCCCTAAAAATTCACCCAAAAACTCCTTTAAAGCTCCTAAACTCCCTAAAAACCCTAAAACCTCCCTGAAACCCTAAAACTCCCTGAAGCCCAAACCATTTGTGTTTGGGAACTCGCCATCCAAAGTGGGGTCGCAGGTTCTAGGGTTAAAATAGGGTACTTCCGCAGTGGCTACACCTCTGTAGTGGCGTGCTGGGGCCGGGCACCGTAACAAGTTCCGGCGGTGTTGCATGAGCAGCCGGGCGTTCCCATTTTGTCGGAGTACTCGGCCCACCTGAAGCATACTTCTCTTACCGGCTCGACTGCAACTGAACGGCCGGCCTCGGCGCGCTGCGCGATGCGCTTTCGGGTGTGGCCAGAGCCTTCCTGCTGCGCCATCATCATCAGGCACGTGCAGCTACCCACCAGGGCGCAACAACGCCACATGACGGACGCGCGAAGCTGCCAGAGATGCAGGGTCTGTGCCCTTTTGCTTGCGACGAAACTTTAGGGTCCTTCTTATGAAGCAGGGGCCGGTAGGGTCCCAAAGCTTACCCACAGGCTCCTGCGTTGTACCCTTTTGGGGTAGAAAATTATGCTCGGATCCTCTAGAAGTAACCCGGAAAGGAACTACATTGGAGCCTTCACGTAAGCCCTAAACCCTGAAGGCCTACGGGGCTTGGTTCTCGCTGGGGCTGCTGCGTGACGGCCGTCGGGCTGACTTTGGCCTCGCGGCAGAGGCTCTCTCGCATTTGCGGAGTGTACCTGCGGCCGTGGCTCACCTTTCTAAAAAAAAAACCTAAACCCTAAACCCTAAGCCCTTGGGAAGCCTAAAGCCATCCCTAAGCCATCTCTAAATCCTGGCAGCCACACAGAAGACATAGCCTGAAAGCCCCCCCCCCCCGCCAAGACAGCCGCCCAATCCCCAAACTGCTGTGAAGAAGGGCTCAGAGTTTAAGGTTGTATAAGGGCAAAAAGCACTAAACTCCTAAGGAACCAGCAAGTGGCTTGGCTCCCTCAGCCCCTACCAGAAGCAAAGCTTTCTGAGCACTCTGAAGCACCCGAAACCTAAACCCTCAACCCTCAACCCTCGACCCTCAACCCTCAACCCTCAACCCTCAACCCTCAACCCTCAACCCTCAACCCTGAACCCTGAACCCCAAACCCTAAACAAACCCTTTGGCTCCCTGTGCAGGCCTCCAACCCCCCAGCGAAGAGAAACCCCTAAGCCCCGAAAGAGGCCTTTTCAATAAAGGCCTCTAAACCTAGGGTTTAGGGTTTAGGGTTTAGGGTTTAGGGTTTAGGGTTTAGGGTTTAGGGTTTAGGGTTTAGGGTTTAGGGTTTAGGGTTTAGGGTTTAGGGTTTAGGGTTTAGGGTTTAGGGTTTAGGCCTTGGCCTTGAACCCTAAACTCCAAAGCCATGCAGGAAGGGGGCTTCTGCTCCTCAGCATACCCCCGCACGCGACGTCGCATCTCCTGTCGGGTGCACGCCATGAAAGCATGGTTCAAGAGCTGGGTTTAGGGGTTTAGGTTTTAGGGTTTAGGGTTCAAGAGCTAATAAGGGAGGCCCAGGGCGTTCTTGAGACCAGTTGTTTTCTTTGTTTTTTCTTTGTTTTGTTTGCGCGGGATTAGAAGTATAGTTGTATAGGGGCCCTCTAAGGGAATACTATTCATAATAATTATGCGCCTCAAACCGAGACCCGAAACCCCAAAACCATGCCCAAGGCTTGCGAAACCTCTTCCCTAAGCCTTTCCTGACTAAACCCTAAAAAACATTAAACCCTCAACCCTCAACCCTCAACCCTCAACCCTAAACCCTAAACTTTCCACTAAACCCTAACCCTAAACTAAACCCTAAACCTCAAACCCCTACACCCTGTTGCTGTGCTAAGCCTCGTCACCAGGCCCCTCCCAATCGAGGAAAGGGAAGAGAAAGTCAATGGGCTCCGTCTCCGCACCTGCGGAGAAAGCAGGTTTAGGGATTGGGGTTTGGGGTTTAGGGTCTAGGGTTCAGGGTTCAGGGTTTAGGGTTTAGGGTTTAGGGTTTTAGGGTTTAGGGTTTTAGGGTTTAGGGTTTGCTGTTTGGGGCTTGGGGCTTGGGGTTTTTAGGGAGGGGGGGGGGCTTTCGGGTTTCACAGTTTGGAGGTTTTGGGGTTAAACCCTAAACCCTAAATCTTAAAGGTTTCAGAGTTTGGGGGTCTTGCGGTTTCAGAGTTTGAGGCTTTCTTAAGACTTCAGGGCTCATGGGCTTGGGGTTTAGGGTTTAGGGTTTAGGGTTTAGGGTTTAGGGTTTAGGGTTTAGGGTTTAGGGTTTAGGGTTTAGGGTTTAGGGTTTAGGGTTTAGGCAAGTCAGGTCAGCAGTGCTTCTTGCACAACTTGCCGATGTGCGCAGTGGCGTGCAAACCATCGATCACACGGCGGACATCCTCGGCGAGCTTCGGGCAAAGGGCTGAGTGGCCTCCGCCGCCCGTTGCGATAATGACACCATTGGGCTTCCTGCTAATGGCAGGCTTCGTCATGCACAATGCACGCAAAAGTTGGAACGTGCGACGCCAGAGAGCAGAGAACCCCTAAACCCTAAACCCTGAGCCCTAAACCCTAAACTACCCTCACCGCACCAAGGCCATGAAGACTCTCCATGAAGACCAAAACCTTCTCCCCTATCCCCCACAACACCCGTAACCCCTGTAAAACCTATAAAGCCTACATAGCCCTCTAACCTCAACCCTTTACCCGAAACAATTGCTGGGTGCCAGTAATGGTGTAAGCAACCGCAAATGAAGTTCTAAGTGCAGATACATGGTTCCTTAATAACCTTAATATGAGCCCTTAATAACCTTAATATGAGCCCTTAGTAACCTTAATATGAGCCCTTAATTGGGGACTCGATACAGCTTGTATACCCTACAAACCCAAGTGTACGTCACAACCCAAAACCCTACCTAAACCTTCTAAACCTTCTAAACCTTCTACACCTTCTAACCTTCTACACCTTCTAAACCTTCTAAACCTTCTAAACCTTCTAAACCTTCTAAACCCTCTAAACCCTAAACCCAAATTAAAAGCTAAACCCTAAACCCTAAACCCCAAACCCTAAACCCTAAACCCTATACCCTATACCCTGAACCTTACCTCAAAAAAGCCCGGAACCCGGACGCCTATGTCAACACCTCGGATGTTGCGGTATGGTGCCCCAAGCCGCTCCTGGGTCTGTTTAGGGTTTCGGGTTTAGGGTTTAGGGTTTCGGGTTTAGGGTTTAGGGTTTAGGGTTTCGGGTTTAGGGTTTAGGGTTTGGGGTTAAGGGTTTAAGGGTTTGGGGCTCAGGGCTCAGGGCTTAGGGTTGTGGACGTTGAGATCTTCCCGCTTCAGAAAGCAGATCTTCCAACCATGGGGGGAACCCCTGGACAAAGGGCTGCTGAGGATGCTAGAACTCGTGGCTTTGGGGTCTTGGGGGATTGTACGGCTGAGGGAACACTACGCCCCACAGCTGAAACCGAGAATTCTCGGCGGTGTAGGGTTTAGGGACCACCGGCAAACCCTGAACCCTAAACCCCTAAGCTGGCCTGAGCCCCTAAACCCATAACCCTAAACCCTAAACCCCTAAACCGCTAAACCCCTAAACCCCTAAACCCCTAAACCCCTAAACCCCTAAACCCTAAACCCAAGACCCCACTTGGAGGTTCACGGAGGGTTATACGTACCCTAGACAGGGTTTTCAGAGTCATCCTACGTACGGCCCTACTTATTTCTACCCACGAACCTCCAAGCAAGCCCCGAAAACCCCAAGCAGTAAACCCTAAACCCTGAACCCTAAACCCTAGTCCCTAACCCCTAAACCCTAAACCCTAAACCCTAAACCCTAACCCCAAACCTTGAAGCCCCCGGGTCTCCAGCGCCACCAACGCGTCGACTTCGGTGTCCAGCGCTTGGCCTAAGCGATGCGCCAGCAAGGCCCACCGGTCCTCGGTTGAGGTTTAGGGTTTAGGGTTTAGGGTTCAGGGTTTAGGGTTTGGGGTTTAGGGTTTAGGGTTTAGGGTTTTTAGGGCTTTTAGGGCTTTTAGGGTTTTTGGGGATTTAAGATTTTTTAGGGTTTAGGGTGCGTGTTCAGATGCCCCGCTGCGGCAAAGGGGACCCTCAATTCAGCCTTATTTAGGGCTTAGGGTTCAGAGCCTCAAACTCACCCTCAATTAAGCCTTATTTCGGGCCCAGAAAGTAACCTCAATTCAGCCTTGGTTAGGGTTTCGGGTTTGGTACCCTAAACTCTAAACCCTAAACCATAAACCCTAAACACAACATGTCCCTCAAGTCCACTCAGCCTTATTTACGGCCTCGGGTTTCTCCGAACCCTCCACGCCATCCCTGGACCCCCCAAGGCCTAAGCTTAAACCCTGACCCTACTGACCGGTTTAGGGTTTAGGGCTTAGGGCTTCGGGTTTAAGGTTTAGGGTTTAGGGTTTAGGGTTTAGGGTGTAGGGTTTAGGGTTTAGGGTTTAGGGTTCAGAGTTTAGGGTTTAGGGTTTAGAGTTTAGGGTTTGGGGGTTGGGGTTTAGGGTTTAGGGTTTGGGATTTGGGGTTTAGGGTTTAGGGTTTAGGGTTTGGGGTTTGGGGTTTGGGGTTTGGGGTTTAGGGTTTAGGGTTTAGGGTGTGGGGTTTAGGGTTTAGGGTTTAGGGATTGAGCCCGAAACCTGACATCCCAAGCCTCAGCCACTCGAAAGGCCTGGGGCCATGGCTTGCAGTGCTGTGCAAGTGCCTCCGCCCAAGGCCTGTGGCGGGCACTAGACAACCTAGCTCGGGTTTAGAGTTTAGGGCTTGGTTTAGGGTGCGATCCTTGACTCCGAACCCTAGAGAAAGGAGAGGTCTCGCTTAACGAGGGTGTCCTTTTTCCGGCTTGGGCCCACTCACCCACGCCCTATCCCCCCTAAAAGAAACAAACCCAACCCACCCACCACCCACCCACCCGTGGTACCCCCCCCCCCCGCCCCCCAAAGTCTCCTTCCACCCCTTCGCGGAGAACTATCAGACAGGGCGAATCTGGGTACGGCGTCCTAGAAAGGGACGGCATTTTTCACAGATCTGGACATGTGCAACCAACCTGTGCAAGCGGTTTAGGGTCTAGAGTATAGGTAACCCTAAACCCTAAGCCCTGTGCCCTAAACCCTAAACCCTAAAAACCCGAAGCCCTACGCCCTAAACCCTAAACCTAAACCCTATAAGCCCTAAACCCTAAACCCTAAACCCTAAACCCTAAACCCTAAGCCCTAAACCCTAAACCCTAAACCCCAAACCCCACCGACCTTGCGGCACTCCGCCATGACGGACGCGTCGGCTCCCGCGCAGGAGTCCTCCAACAAGGAGAACCCCGCAGAGCTGGAGGGGGAAGACTCTCCCATTAGGGTTTAATTAGGGTTTAGGGTTCAGGGTTCAGGGTTCAGGGTTTCGGGTTTCGGGTTTGGACTTGGGAGACTTACCCAAAGGCTCCTATGTAGTACCCTTCTAGAGTAGTGTACGAAAGCCCCCGAAAAACCCTAACCCCTAAACCCTTAACCTACTCCATACAGGAACTACATTCAAACCTTCAAGGAGGAATTCTGGCAGACAACCCTCCAAGCGATCCGCAACTCCGCCACCCCCCCCCCCGCCCAACAAGCCCAAGACACCTTGAATGAAGGAACGCACCTTGCTGTGTGTAGGGTAAACTCTTAACCCCTAAACCCTGAACCCTAAACCCTAAACCCTAAACCCTAAACCCTCACTCCTCAACCCTAAACCCTAACCCCTGATCCCCGAGCTTGGGGTCTACAGGAGGAACTCCCTCAAGCCTAAAGCAGCGGAATTCACAGGGAACGTAGCAAACAAGAGTGGATAGAGCAAAGTCCAAAACCCTAAACCCCAACAACCGCTAAACCCTAAAAACCCTAAACCGCATGAACTCTAGACTCTTAGACCCAAACTCGAAACAGAAAACTTTCAGCACCCACGCCCAAGCCCTGTTTTCGCCCTCAACCCCCCCCCCCCCTCCCACCCAGCCCTCTAAAAACCCAAACCCTAAACCCCAAACCCCAAACCCCAAACCCCAACCCAAACCCAAACCCTAAAACCCTAAACCAGCCCCCCCCCCCCCCCCCCCCCCCCCCCCCCGCCCCAAAAAGTCCCCGATGGCTGGGAGGCAGCTGCTGAACTTGAGCAGCGATTGGTGCATGTCTGGCGCAGGGAGGTCATGAGGCTTACTTGGAAGGCCTCTTGCCCTCAGTGAGCCTAAACCCTAAACCCTAAACCCTAAACCCTACTTCGTATCCCCTAGAAATGTCCCTTGAAGACGCCCCCGGAACTCATCTGCCTAACCCTGGTTGGAATTTTTGCAAAGTCAACAAGGGCTTGCAGGTAGGGTTGGGGAGGTGTTCATCAGGGTTTAGGACCTCTTAGGCCCCAAGGCGTGTATGGATTCGGGCTTAGGGATCCTTGTGATCCTTGCAATTTACCCTTAAACCTAAACCCCAGTCTCAAATCCAAGAGGTATATTCCTTACTGAAATTCGTGGGGTCTAGGCTTTTGTGCTTAGGACCCCCTCGGGCAGCTTCGGCATTGCTTGTGAGGCTTTGGGGGTTTAGGGGTATAAGGCTCAGGGTATTAGCTCTTGGGTTGAGGAGAATGGCGGGAATTTTGCGGGCTCGAACCCTCTAAGAGCCTCTGCAAGTTTGCTCACAAACCTCACAGCCAACTAACAGCCTCAAGGTGTACTTGGGAGCCTATTTTACCTACAGATCAGTAGCAAGTACCCGCTTTTCAGCAGGTATAACCCTGAAAACTGTTGGTAAAAAAAGGGTCCCATGTAGAGTTTAGGGGGAACACAAACTGTTTCAGGGCTGGCCCTAAACCCTAATCCCTAAACCCCAAACCCTAACCCTAAAGGTCTTTGTAGGCGAATTCTGGAGGCTCTACCCGCTGCCTGAGTCGAAGCTGGCGAAGTGGGCCATCATGGAGTCGTACGCTTTCCTTGGCTTAGAGTTTAGGGTTTCGGGGTTTAGGGTTTGGGGCTTAGGGTTTAGGGTTTAGGGTTTAGGGTTTAGGGTTTAGGGTTTAGGGTTTAGGGTTTAGGCTTTAGGGTTTAGGGTTTAGGGTTTAGGGTTTAGGGTTTAGGGTTTAGGCATTCCTTGGCTTAGGGTTCAAGAGGTCATCAGGAATCCCCGCAGGAGCTTGCAGCTCAACTGTTTGGTGGCCCTAAACCCTAAATCAAACCCTAAACCCTAAACCCTAAACCCTCTATACTGAGCCGTTGTTGAGGCCTCTGCAACTGTTGTCCATGCAGTGCATATTTACACTAGGCTGGCAAAAAAAAGCGCCAACATTGAGGTCTACACCCCTGAACCACAAAGTCAAGCCATACACCTAATGCACCCTAATTACCCTGATTACACCCTAAACCCTAAACCCAAACCCTAAACCCGAAACCCTAAACCCTAAGCAACCTACGTCCCCAACCCTATGCGAACGTGGAAGTGCCCCAACCCCAGCAAGGGACCCCAAGGAACTCTCAGACCCAAGAGTTTTGGGATAGTTTTGGGGTTTAGGGTTTAGGGTTTGGGGTTTGGGGTTTAGGGTTTAGGGTTTCGGGTTTCGGTTTAGGGTTTAGGGTTTAGGGTTTAGGGTTTAGGGTTTAGGGTTTAGGGTTTAGGGTTTAGGGTTTAGGGTTTAGGGGGTTTAGGGTTTAGGGTTTAGGGTTTAGGGTTTAGGGTTTAGGGTTTAGGGTTTAGGGTTTAGGGTTTAGGGTTTAGGGTTTAGGGTTTAGGGTTTAGGGAGGAGCGAGAAGCACCTTCAAAGACCGGCCGGTGATGACGGGATGTGCGTGGCTTCTTCGACTTCTTAGCATAGGTTTACAAGAAGTAGGGTTTGGGGTTTAGGGTTTAGGGTGTAGGGTTTAGGGTTTAGGGTTTAGGGTTTAGGGCTTAGGGCTTAGGGCTTAGGGCTTAGGGCTTAGGGCTTAGGGCTTAGGGCTTAGGGCTTAGGGCTTAGGGCTTAGGGCTTAGGGCTTAGGGTTGCAAAAAAAATCGACGATCATAGGACATGAGCCCTTCAGACGGCGCCCGCTGTGCTTCACGAGCTTCGTCGAGAAACTTTGTGGGAAACCAAAAACTGGGAATTAGCAGGAACAAACAGAAGTGTCCTGACAAAGCCTAAAACCTTAAGAATTCAACCCGAAGCCCGAAGCCCTAAACCTTCCTTGAAACACGCAGTCCTAAGCTCCAACCCCGCTAGGCCCTAGAAACCTACCTTAGGGAGCCAGAGATTAACTGGACTTTGGATTTGGGCAAAAGAACTTTCAGAGCTGCCCACCAGGGCATTTCCCCAAACTAGGGGACCCCTGATATACAGCACCTTAAACTAGTATAACACTGATTATAGGAACCCTAGACCCTAAACCCTAAACCCTGAACCCTAAACCCCTATTTTCGGAACCCCCCACCAAAGAAAACCCGAAGTCGAGATGCTGGAGCACCGGGCCGTTGTGCTCGTCGCAGAAAAGTGAGGCGCGGACACCTCTTATGGATCCCTTGGGGACTTTAGCTAGCTCATGGGCCCTTGGGGTCTCAACGATCGCTATAACTAGGGTTCAGGGTTTAGGGTTTAGGGTTTAGGGTGTAGGGCGTAGGGTTTAGGGTCCAGGGTTTAGGGTTTAGGGTTCAGGGTCCAGGGTCCAGGGTTTAGGGTTTAGGGTTTAGGGTTTAGGGTGTAGGGTGTAGGGTGTCGGGTGTTCCCCCTTATACTAACAGTCCTGAATAGGGATTATGATAGGCGGCACTGTAATCCCTAATAAGGACTGCTAGTATAGGGGGGAACAACCCAAACTTTAGCGCTTGTCGATTTTTTCTCCAAGGGTTCTTTAAGACCAAGCCCTATCATGACCAGGTTTCGGTTTCGGGGCTTCGCGAGCCTTAAGGCCTGTATGAGGGAAGAGTACTTAGAAAATTGCAAGACCTGCGAATTAAGGAACAGACCTCAAGCTATGGCAAAACCCTGATCGTGATTCGAGGTTGAAGTCCTACATAGCCCACACCCTTCGCCCTCAACCCAAACCCTGGAAGCACCCCAGAGACCTCAAAACAAAAGCCCAAAAGCTCTGCAGCCTCCATCCGAATAAATCGCAAGGGACGGTCACTTGTGGCACTTACAGGGTTTAGGGCTACAGGGGTAAGATGATAATGAGGGTACTTTTTTGGGGCCGGGGGGGGGGGGGTGGTTACTGTTATCAGGGAACCTTGAATCAAAGAAAGGGTAAAGGGTAGCATTGGGCTACCAAGTTTCCCGGGTCATTCTGAACTGTAATATTGCTGTCGAGTTATGTGCAACATGGGGCTTTGGGAGTGCGACAGATTGACCATCCCAAGCCCTAAACCCTCAACCCAAAGCTCTCAATCCTAAACCCTAAACCCTAAACCCTGAACCCTAAACCCTAAACCCTACATCCCAGTTACCCAACCGACTCTCTCCTTCCGGGGCGCCTCGTGCGGCCAACGCCCTGAGGACGGCCAGGGCACCCAGGGGGCCGTCCTTTCGTGCATGGGTTTCCCTACTCAGGGCTTTAGGGTTTAGGGTTTAGGGTTTAGGACTTAGGGTTTAGGGTTTAGGGTTTAGGGTTTGGGGTTTAGGGTTTAGGGTTTAGGGTTTGGGGTTTGGGGTTTGGGGTTTGGGGGTTTATAGGGTTGGGGTTTTGGGTCTAGGGCGTAGGGTTTAGGCTGGTTTGGGGGCTGGGGCTAGTAACTATCCCTAAGCCCCTATATATTGTGAGCTTTGGGCTGCCACCAGCTTTCCAAGACAAGCATCCGTCTCGCAAGAGCCGGCAGAGCCGTTTGGAGCCTCCCACCATGAGGCTGCAGGAGAGGCTGGGGGAATCCGAAGCCCTAAGCCCTAAAAAACTCTAAGCCCGAAGCCATAAACCCTAAACCCTAAACCCTAAACCCTAAACCCTAAAACCTAGGAAGGGCTCGAAGCCCCCTTAGTCCTTAACAGGGATTCTAAGAAGGGAATGCTATAATCTCTATGAAGGAAACATCCCCAAGGTTTAGGGGTTTAGGACTTGGGGTTTAGGGTTTAGGGGTTTTGAGTCTAGGGAGAGAATCCTAGGGGCTACTTTGGGCGACTTGGTATAGGGACTCAACATAGCGCCCAAGATGGCCACAGGTGCTGTGTATGTAGGGCTTAGGCTTTAGAGGGTTCGAGGCTCTTCTGTGTAAACCCTGAACCCTAAACCCTAAACCCTAAACCCTAAACGTCTTTAGGCCTTCGGGGCTTTCGGGTTTCAGGGTTCAGGCTCAAGAGCGCCACATTCTACTCCGGAAGGGTTGAGGGTTAAAGGTTGAGGGTTGAGGGTTTACTACTATTTACTTAAGAACCCACGAAAACTGAAAAGTAATAATCCCCACAATACCCTTGTAAGGAAGAATATGTTTTTCTTTTTTTTTTTGGGGGGGGGGGGAGGTTCTTAACCAACTGGTAGTTTAGGGCTCAGGGTTCAGGATTTCGCCGCGCCTTCCCCCCCCTCTCATGGAGGACGAAGAAGCCGCTGATGATCAGAACATGCTTCACCTGCGCGGCAGGGTTCGTCAGGAACCACGGGGATGTAAGGGAGCACTTGGTGGGGTTGATCCGAGTCATGAAGGGGCCGGGGGGGGGTTCTGCTTTAGCTAAACCCTAAACCCTAAACCCTAAACCTTCAGGGCTCGGGGTTCTCCACTTTAGCAGGCCAGGAAGTTTTAAAGTACGAAACAGATCCCATCATGTACGTCAACGTCAGACTTCCGATCCAAGGCAGGGACCTCCTGGGAATACGTATGATGCAGCAGCAGCATTTCGACTGTCGACGGAGGTTGCAATTTCAAATAGAAGGATATCCCTAAACCCTAAATCCTAGAATAGAACACCAAAACCACCTTGCATAAACCCCTAAGCCCTACACCCCACGAAGGGAGCTGGCCTGCGGTGCGCCAAGCAGTGCGTCCACAGCCCCGCGCAGGGACAACCGCCCCGATGGCGCGGCCTGCAGGGGTTTGTAGGGCTTGGGGGTTGCAGAAGGTTTAGGGTTTAGGGTTTAGTGCTTAGGGTGTAGGGTTTAGGGTTTAGGGTTTAGGGTTTAGGGCTTAGGGTTTAGGGTTTAGGGTTTAGGGTTTAGGGTTTAGGGTTTAGGGTTTAGGGTTTAGGGTTTAGGGTTTAGGGTTTAGGGTTTAGGGTTTAGGTTTAGGGGTTAGGGTTTAGGGTTTAGGGTTTTGGGTTTAGGGTTTAGGGTTTAGGGTTTAGGGTTTAGGGTTTAGGGTTTAGGGTTTAGGGTTTAGGGTTTAGGGTTCAGGGTTTAGGGTTTAGGGTTTAGGGTTTAGGGTTTAGGGCGGGGTTTCGGGATCTAGGGGGTTTTGGGGCTTAGGGTTTTGGTGGTTTGGGTTTAGGGCTTTGGTGGTTTGGGGTTTAGGGCTTTGGGGCCTGGGGTTTGGGGTTTAGGGCTTTGGGGCCTGGGGTTTGGGGTTTAGGATTGGGAAGGGGGGGCGGGGGGGGGGGGGGGTTCAGGCTTGGGGGGAGTTAAGGGTTCGGCTTTAGGGGCTTAGGGGTTTAGAGAATCAGCTGATGACGTATCGATGACTTCCGCCTGGTCTTCCGTGGCGAGTCCATGGACGTTGTCACTGCCGAGCTGCCCAGCGGCAAACAAGGACACCATATTGATACCCCCCAACCCTAAACCCTAAACCCTAAACCCTAAACCCTAAACCCTAAACCCTAAACCCTAAACCCTAAACCCTAAACCCTAAACCCTAAACCCTAAACCCTAAACCCTAAACCCTAAACCCTAAACCCTAACCCCTAAAACCTAAACCCTAAACCCTAAACCCTAAACCCTAAACCCTAAACCCTAAACCCTAAACCCTAAACCCTAAACCCTAAACCCTAAACCCTAAACCCTAAACCCTAAACCCTAAACCCTAAACCCTAAACTAAACCCTGAGCCCTAAACCCGCAAACCCGAGGCCTTGAACTCACCCACCAAATTCCTAAATGGCTTTGCCGGCTAAGGTGGCCTTCCGAAACCAGGATGCCCCTTGGCATGAACCAATCCACCACTAAAGTAAGCCACCTAAACCCTTAACCCTAAACCCTAAACCCTAAACCCTAAACCAGCTGACAAAAGATGGCAACAAGTACGAACCCCAAGGCCAAAACACTACACCTCGGAAACCCGGTGTGGGGTATCCAAGGGGTTTACCAGGGGTCCCCTTGTAAGGACTAAGGGATCATGTAACTACCCTGAGATAGAAGCCTATGAGCCCTAGACCTAAACCCTAAACCCTAAACCCTGAACCCTAAACCCTAAACCCTAAACCCTAAAACCCCTAAAACCCGAAACCCTTAACCCGAGCCCTAGCAAGGCGGCCTTCTGGTAGATCTTCTCGATATTCCGCCCTCATGGGAGGTGCTTGGGACCCTAAACCCTAAACCGTGAACCCTGAACCCTGAACCCTAAACCCTGAACCCTGAACCCTGAACCCTGAACGGCATGCTAACTTGGGGTCGAAAGGAAGACACTCTGTGGAGCCAGCTGGTTGAGGGTTTAGGGTTTAGTGTTAAGGGTTGAGGTTTATACATAGTCCCTCAATAGGGGTCCCCTACCTTCTTTGAAGGGCTCTGAGGTATGGGCCCTTGGGTTGCATGGCGTATATAGGTTTCCCCAATGAAGGGCCCATGTTCAGGCACCAGGCCCGTAAACCACCAACTTCTGGAAAGCCAAGCAATTAGGGTTCAGGAATTCTGGAACTGGACTCAGCAGGGCCAAGGTTTCGGACTTCGGGCTTAGGGCTTAGGGTTTAGGGTTTAGGGTTTAGGGTTTAGGGTTTAGGGTTTAGGGTTTAGGGTTTAGGGTTTAGGGTTTAGGGTTTAGGGTTAAAAGCCCTACACACCACACATGCACATCTCAGACCCTGCTTGTCGGCCGAGCCCCGGACCGCAGTAACTGCCGCTGTACTGGAAGCCTTTGCACAGTTCGCCGTGCTCCACTGGGCCACCTGGGGGTTTGGGGTTTGGGGTTTGGGGTTTGGGGTTTGGGGTTTGGGGTTTGGGGTTTGGGGTTTGGGGTTTGGGGTTTGGGGTTTGGGTTTGGGGTTTGGGGTATGTGCAGTGAAAACACACGCGTCACGTGCTTCTGTGCCAACTGAGACATTCCCTACGTTTACGGCTACGGATACCGGGTTTGAAACCCTAAACCCTAAACCCTAAACCCTAAACCCTAAACCCTAAACCCTAAACCCTAAACCCCAAGCCCTCGAAGCAAGACCCCCAAATCCGGCAACAATCCTGGACCTCGAGCCGACATCTCCAGCTGAGGAATGAGGGTTGAGGGTGGAGGGTTGAGGGTTGAGGGTCTAGGGTTTAGGGTTCGGGGTCTAGGGTCCAGGGTTTGGGGTTTAGGGTGCAGTGTTTAGGATTCAAAGCAAAAGAAGCTGATACCCTCAAGCACCTTCCTGGACGTAGTCGTCGAAGTCGACAGGGCCTTCGGATGCTCAGAGATTCTAGGACATGCCCAGTATCCATACGGGGGTTTAGGGCTTAGGGCTTAGGGTTTAGGGTTTAGGGTTTAGGGTTTAGGGTTTAGGGCTTAGGGTTTTTTACGTCCGGGAGAGCTTGGAGTTGGCTTTGGGGGCCTCAGGAGGTTCCTTTAGGGTTCTAGGGCTGAAGGGTTGTAGGGTTCACGGCCGAGGGCTTTGGGGGTTTTAGGGTTTAGGAGGTTTTAGGGTTTTAGTTCTTAGGGCTAAAACCCTAGGGGGGTTTTAGGTTTTAGGTCTTAGGTCAGATCGGACGAAGTCTTAGGGCTTAGGGCTTAGGGCGGCTTAGGGCTTGAGAGGGCTTCGGCGGTTTGGGAGATTCCTGCACCTACGTGCCAGGCGTCCTTGTCGCCATCGGCACAGAAGTGGCTGTGGTAGGCCGCTTTTTTGTTGCCTTTAGTGGCTGCCGTCGAAACTTCCTGCAAGGGCATGCTGTCTAATGCGCTCTCGCCAGCGGGCTCGTACAACTGGCTTGCAACGGAATCCCATGGATATAGCTTGGTTCGACGATCTGTACCGTCAGCGGCGGGTTCCTGCTAGGGATTATAGTACCCCCCTATCTTTTGGAACAGGGCGAATATCCCTTGAGGGCTTCGGGCTCCCAGGCCAGACTTCTTCCCCCATTTCACCCCTCTATATACCTTACATAGCCCCTACTGTACCTAAGTAGCCCCCAAAATAACCCCGAAATGACCCCTAAGGTCCCTTATTATAAACCCTGAACCCTAAACCCTACACCCTACACCCTAAACCCTAAACCCTAAACCGTTAAGGGTCCCTCCTTCAGTCCCTTGAATAGCACTCTCTCCACCCCCGATGACCGAAGCCTCCCTTCCACCCGGAGCCCAGGCCTTGAAAAAAGGAGCGCAGGCCCCCAGGCCTAACACTCGACCTAGCCCTAAACCCTAAACCCTAAACCCTAAACCCGGGCTTTAGGGTTTGAGTTTGGGGCCTGGGGCTTGGAGGCTTGGGGCTTGAGGCCGCACTGAGCGCGGCGCTGAAAGTGCAGGCGACCTCCATGGCCTTGACTTTGGCCAAGTCTGCGTCGCTGTGCGCCATGGCGCAGGCCAAAATCCTAAGACCTCAACTTGACTTAAAGCCCGAAGCCCAAGAAGCCAAAATACTTTTGGTTTTTAGGGTTTTGGGATTAGGGCCCAAAGCCTAAACCCCAAACCTTACACACACGTCCCCAAGCCCAGAAACCGAAGACCCCAAGCAGGACTTCGAGTCCGAGAAGTACGATTTCAAGAGCGGGGATTCCGATTTAGGGCTTAGGGTTTAGCCAGGTCCATATGCAGAAGGCGTGCTCGCGGTTTCGGGAGTTGAGTGTCTTGGGGTGTTGACGGCTTTTGCGCTTTGTTCAATGCCTTTGTCAGGCTATTACACCCTAAAACCTAAACCCTGAAAGCCTGTGCCCCCAAACGCCACACAAGGGCTGCAAGTCTCGCACTTCCAACAGGTGAGGCTCTGAGGAAGCATGGGAGCGCCGGATGGCAAACTTCGAAACAAAAGGGTCCACGGTTTAGGGTTTAGTGTTTAGGGTTTAGGGTTTAGGGTTCAGGGTTCAGGGTTTAGGGTTTAGGGTTTAGGGTTTAGGGTTTAGGGTTTCGGGTTTCGGGTTTAGGGTTTAGGGTTTAGGGTTTAGGGTTTAGGGTTCTTAGGGTTTAGGGTTTAGAGTTTGGGGTTTAGGGTTTAGGGTTTAGGGTTTAGGGTTTAGGGTTTAGGGTTTAGGGTTTAGGGTTTAGGGCGGAATCCGAAGCCCTAAGGACCTTAGGGGTTTAGGGTTTAGGTTGGGATGTTCCCCCTTCTACTAGCAATCCTTAACAGGGTTTATAATAGGGGGTACTATAAACTCTGTTATGGACTGATAGTATGAGGATGAAGATCCCAAGGTTTGGGGGTTTAGGATTTGGGGTTTAGGGTTTGGGGTTTAGGGTTCAGGGTTCAGGGTTCAGGGTTTAGGGTTTAGGGTTTAGGGTTTTGGGTTTAGGGTTTCCTCATGGTAGTATGGCTTTAGGGCTTGGGGTTTAGGGTTAGGGGTTTTGGGTTTTGGCTTTGTGAAAAAATCCTGATGCCAAGCCCTCGACCTCGAAACCCAAACCCCAAACCCTTGGTTTTAAGGGTTTGGGCTTTGGGCCCTGAACCCAAAAACCCTAAACCCTAAACCCTAAAACCCTTGAGGTACCACGCCGTCGGCTAGTTTAAGATAGCCGCTAAGGGCAATACTTCAACGAGATCAACGGCCCAGGTCAGTGGCCCATAATTTACTTAGATCAACCCAGTTTTGCAACAAGCACCATAAACCCTAAACCCCGAAACCTCGAAACCCCTAAACCCAAAAACCCTAAACCTTAGACCCTAAACCCTAAACTCTCACCCTACACGCCCTTATTCCGTTTGCTAATCAACTCATTAGGGGGTTCTTCAGAAGAAGGGTTTAAGGCTTAGGACTCCCAAACCCTTTTGGGGGTTCCTATCATCAGGACTAGGAGCTCTGTCTCCCTTTCCACGAGGCCTCTGGTGCTCTGAAAATGTTTGGAACTTGGACTCAGGGTTTAGGGTTCAGGGTTTAGGGTTTAGGGTTTAGGGCTCAGGGCTCAGGGTTCAACCGCCAAAACGAACTAGACGCGCCCGCATTAGATGCCAAATCAAAAACAAGATCAAATAAGTTCCCCCCAAAGAAAAACACGAAATGATTATCATAAGATGGTTTGCGGTGATGTTTTCGGGGCTAAAGTGTACTAACGATAGACTAGCGCCTTCTGATATTCGAGATGCGTACCCTTCATTTCATAACTTCTTATGTGAAGAACAATGCACACACACACACACCAAAAAGTACCCTAAACCCTTCCAAAACCCTAAACCCGAACAAATCCTGGAGCAGATGGGCTGGGAGTTTGGGGCTTTCGGATTGTAGGGCGCTGGGGCTTAGGGTTTCGGGGTTTGATGGTGGGGGGTTCAACCCCGGGTTGGGGTTTCAGTGGTCTAGAACCTTCATGGCTTCAGATATTCAGGGAATGTGGGGCCGGATGTAGGCCGTAAAAAAAAGTCACAGTCAAATGGGAGCTCTCAACATTCCACCCTAAGCCCTATAAACCCTAAACCCTATAAACCGTAAACCCTATAAACCCTAAACCCTATAAACCCTAAACCCTATAAACACTAAACCCTATAAACCCTAAACCCTAAACCCTAAACCCTAAACCCCAGACCCTAAACCCTAAACCCTAAACCCGACAAATCCCGCAACTTTTGGCGCTTGCTCGCCACATTGCTTCGACGGTTTCTGGGGCCGCTTTCCCTTCGGACGAGCTGCCCGACGCCTCAGCCTGACAAGGGAAAGAGCGTTTAGGGTTGTTTAGGGGTTGTGGTTTTGGGGGGTTTCGGGCTTGGGGTTTTTTGGGTTGTTTATGGGCTGCTTATGGGTTGTTGAGGCCCTAAACCCAAAACCCCTACAAGCACCAAACCGCACTTAAACCCTGAACCCTGAAGCCTAAACCCTAAACCCTAAACCCTAAAGCCTGAACCCTGAAGCCTGAGAGGGCTTTTCGGCTTTCTCGAGGCCCAGAGGCCCCCAAGTGACCAGTTCCGGGGTGCGGTTCTTGCATGGCTGCGGCATTTAGGGTTTAGGGTTTGGGGTTTAGGGTTTAGGGTTTAGTGTTTAGGGTCAGCCTAAACCGCTGCCTCATATTCACCTAACGAAGGCCCAGAACCCAACAAGTGCAAAAAGGCACTTGGAAATCGGAAACCTTGCGCTTTCTTTGTGGTAACGGTTGCCAGAACCCCCCCCCTTATGCGATTTGTAGGCAAGCTTGCCCAAGAAGAACATGCGAAGCTGGGGTTCTCGGGGTTTCGGGTTTAGGGTTTAGGGTTTCGGGTTTAGGGTTTAGGGTTTAGGGTTTCGGGCTTAGGGTCCCAGGGTTAGGGCTTAGGGTCAATGGGGCCTCAGGCGATCTTCACGCAGCACTCCTCGTCGGTGCTGCCCTGGTGCCTCAGCCAGGGCCCCCCGGAACTCTTAGGAGCTTCAATAACCCCCAAGCCCTAAATCATTCTAAGGGAAGGACTTAGGGAATGTGGCACCCTCTGAAATTTCTGAGAAGTTACTTAAGATGAGATACACATGTACCTGGTTCCCGAATTCCCGGATTCCCTACCTGGTTGCCAAGCAACCTGATAAGAAACTGGGTGCCCTTGTTGGCTGAGTGAAGTTCATAAGAGAATCTTGAGGAGGGCCTAAACCCTAAACCCTAAATCCTACTACAGCTACTAAGAGGGTTGTTGTCAAAATGCGTTCCCGAAATTGACGTTAAATCGGAACTCCCTCGGTGCCGCCTTATGTCCTGAAGGAAAAAGAAGCTGATTGAGATAGAGTAGCAAACGCGACATTTGAAGGATCCAAGCATGATTTCCTAGAAAGGGTGCTAACGCGGACCATTTTTCAGGCGCTGCTGTCGGACGAGTCGTCACAAGAACTGCTAGTGTTACTGCTACATACTGCTACTGCTGGAGTTCTGGCGCGAGCGAAGGTTTCTCAACTGTCGCCACTTGCGGGGCTCGAGCTCCAGCAAACATAGCACTCTCGGTTCTATGGTGTTCCTTTATGGTCTGCTATAGAGAAGGAATGGGCCATGGTCTGCCGGGGGAGGTTGCGTTGACGTTTTGCTAGCGCCGTGCTAGCGCGGCGCTAGCGCAAAACACTGTGCCGGATTTTCCAAGATCTGATGCTACGACGTGATGAACGACGAAAACAAGCCAGAAGCAGCAAATGTACCAAGTATAACAAGAATATCGTTTCTTTCTTGTCATCGTTTTCCTAGAAGAACCTATATACTGGCAACAGGGGCCCCGTCAATTTATAATGAAGAGGCGCGGGGTTATTACACCACCCCAGATTTGTACGCATATTTCGGGTGGTGTGCCTGGCTGGGCCTTCTCAATCAATCTCTGTTGGGTTCGCTTTGTGGTGACATGCGAAATTTAGAATAATGTTTGTTGATTTTACCTAGCGCGAACCTAGCGTTTTCCTAGCGCCACACTGGGGTTTTAGGGGATCCCCCTCGGTGCCGCCTTATAGCAAAGACATGAAAATAGACCGGCCACAACCAATTAATGTAAATTAAAGTAACTGAGCAGACACGCGAATTTTGAACGCAACCCAAGAACTGGCAAGACTAAGCCATCCGTGAACCATCGGGACAGAAACGGGTACACAAAAAGGCCGGCAAAACAAAGCGGACATGACCTTACACTACCCCTCTAGAAGAACCCCTAAAGCCCTTCAACCCCCTAAACCCACCTAAAATCCCTTAAGCCCAACTTATTTGGCGGCTTGCGACAATAGGGGGACGCCCAATATAGACCCCCAAATAGGATCTCCTTATAGCCTTATAATTAAGAAGGACCCCAATAAGGTAATCACCCCTAAGCTCCTAAACCCCCCAATTTCTGAAACTACCACCCCCCCCCCCCCCCCAAACCCTAAACCCTAAACCCAGGTCTCGCTGAGCTGCATCTTCGCGTTGGGACGGAGCTCAAGGCCTGCACACCGCAGCAGATTCAGAGAGTCCTTTCGTTTTCGGGTTACAGTTGGGGTGTTCACCCTTGTACTAACAGCCCTTAAAAAAGGGATAATAGTACACCCTATGAAAATCCCTATTAAGGATACTAACAGTCCTTAAGCAGGGATCATAGTAACCCCTATGATAATTCCTGTTAAGGACTATCAGTAGATACCAAGCTGAGAGTGCTCGGGCTTTCCTGTGTCTGCGTTTGTGTGATTAGTGCCCTGTGGGTCTGGAGCTTAGGCCAAACATGAAGTTCATGGGGACTAAGAACGCTCTCAAACCCTTAGCCCGGGTTAAACCCTAGACCCTGCTCCCCAAATTCGCCCAAACCCTGAAACCTGAACCCCAACTAAACTTAGTAACTAAACCCTAAACCCTGAACCCTGAACCCTAAACCCTAAACCCTAAAACCTAAACCCCAACCCTTAACCAAAGCCCACGGCCCAACTGACAAAGGGATCTACAAAGCCGTGCGAGTGTGCTGCCATGTCGAGTTCCCAAATTCAGAGCACGTTGTGCCAGCAAGCTCCGGGGGTTTAGGGTTTAGGATTTAGGGTTTAGGGTTTAGGGTTAGGGTTAGGGTTTAGGGTTTAGGGTTTAGGGTTTAGGGTTTAGGGTTTAGGGTTTAGGGTTTAGGGTTTAGGGCTTAGGGTTTAGGGTTTAGGGTTTTGGGTTTAGGGTTTAGGGTTTAGGGTTTAGGGTTTAGGGTTTAGGGTTTAGGGTTTAGGGTTTAGGGTTTAGGGTGTAGCATTGGTCAGCTGAACGCAAAAGTGTGAAGACATGCCCACCCCGAGGCCACCCAAACAATACTCATCACGAAACCAAACCGGAGCCAGCCATTCAAATCTCACATATCGAACATGTTCAGAGCACACTAAGATAAAACACTGCGAAAGTTTGGGATATGTGCGAGTCGTGAACACTTGCCGAACTTGAGGCGAGTTGTTGGCGATTTCTTGGGGGGGTCACTTGGGAACAGTGGCTGATTGGGACACTAGGAAGTCGGAGATCATCTGGGGCCAGAAGGCAGCATGTCGAGCACTGCCTGGGACTACTTTGAGGGGGCGCCAAGGGTGTCCCTTGACTTCGGAGGTCACTCGGGGGCACAGGCAAAGGATCCCCCCCCTCAGGTTTTGCGCAGGGGACGGTCTGGGCCGAAGGGCCCTCTCCCAGAAAATTCAGGGCGTGAAGAGTCTGCAAGTTTTGCAAGAATCCCCCCCCAGCCAAAGCCAAGCCAGCCATTCAAATCTCACATATCGAACATGTTCAGAGCACACTAGGATAAAACACTGCGAAAGTTTGGGATATGTGCGAGTCGTGAACACTTGCCGAACTTGAGGCGAGTTGTTGGCGATTTCTTGGGGGGGTCACTTGGGAACAGTGGCTGATTGGGACACTAGGAAGTCGGAGATCATCTGGGGCCAGAAGGCAGCATGTCGAGCACTGCCTGGGACTACTTTGAGGGGGTGCCAAGGGTGTCCCTTGACTTCGGAGGTCACTCGGGGGCACAAGGCAAAGGATCCCCCCCCTCAGGTTTTGCGCAGGGGACGGTCTGGGCCGAAGGGCCCTCTCACAGAAAATTCAGGGCGTGAAGAGTCTGCAGGTTTTGCAACAATCCCCCCCCACGCCGAAGTTCACTTGGCCAAAGAACGAAACTCACTAGAGCGGTCAAAGCGAGGGGTCGGACCTTTCAGGGCTTCCTGTCAGCTCCAGGGCCAGCCTTCTGCCTACTGGAAGGGTTTAAGACCCCCCTGCTTACTGGCACTGCCTCGGACATTTGCGTAAACTGGGAGGGTTTCAGGTCAAGGTCTGAGCAAGGGCAAGGCCAGGGCCAGGGCCAGGGCCAAGCCGGGGCCAGGGTTAGGGTAGGGGGAGGGCCAGGGCCAGGGCCAGACCCAGGGCCAGAGCCAGGGCCAGGGTGAGGGTCAGGAGCCAGGGCCAGGCCCACAGGCCAGGGCCAGGGCCAGGGCCAGGGCCAAGGCCAGGGCCAGGGCCAGAGCCAGGGCAGGGCCAAGGCAGGGCCAGGGCCAGGGCCACGGGCAGGGCTAGGGCCAGGCCAAAGCCAGGCGCCAGAGAACCAGGGTCAGAGCCAGGGGTTGCCAGGAATTGACCCTTTGGTACTAATATTTATCTGAGACGAGCTAGGCAACTCTAGCTAGGCGACCCTTTCAGGATTGTGCCTGGCAGGCTCTGCAGCCTAGCAGAGCCTGCCGCAGACCCAGGGCCAGGGCCAGGGCCAGGGTCAGGGCCAGGGCCAGCAGGGCCAGGCCCAGGCCAGGGTCAGGGCCGGGCAGGGCCACGGTTAATATTTATCTGAGACGAGCTAGGCGACTCTAGCTAGGCGACCCTCTCAGGAGTGTGCCTGGCAGGCTCTGCAGCCTAGCAGAGCCTGCCGTGGTCTCGCTGAGCGCTCGACTGCGCCTGCCTACCCCAACAGAGGTGAGAGGGGTGGCGATTTAGGGTTTAGGGTTTAGGGTTTAGGGTTTAGGGTTTAGGGTTTAGGGTTTAGGGTTTAGGGTTTAGGCTTTAGGCTTTAGGGTTTAGGGTTTAGGGTTTAGGGTTTAGGGTTTAGGGTGTAGCATTGGTCAGCTGAACGCAAAAGTGTGAAGACATGCCCACCCCGAGGCCACCCAAACAATACTCATCACGAAACCAAACCGGAGCCAGCCAAAGCCAAGCCAGCCATTCAAATCTCATATATCGAACATGTTCAGAGCACACTAAGATAAAACACTGCGAAAGCTTGGGATATGTGCGAGTCGTGAACACTTGGCGAACTTGAGGCGAGCTGTTGGCGATTTCTTGGGGGGGTCACTTGGGAACAGTGGCTGATTGGGACACTAGGAAGTCGGAGATCATCTGGGGCCAGAAGGCTCGAGCGCTGCCTGGGACTACTTTGAGGGGGTGCCAAGGGTGTCCCTTGACTTCGGAGGTCACTCGGGGGCACAAGGCAAAGGATCCCCCCCTCAGGTTTTGCGCAGGGGACGGTCTGGGCCGAAGGGCCCTCTCACAGAAAATTCAGGGCGTGAAGAGTCTGCAGGTTTAGCAAGAATCCCCCCCCCCCCCACGCCGAAGTTCACTTGGCCAGAGAACGAAACTCACTAGAGCGGTCAAAGCGAGGGGTCGACCTTCCTGTCAGCTCCAGGGCCTTCTTTGGCAGCCTTCTGCCTACTGGAAGGGTCTAAGACCCTGCTTACGTAAAACCCTCCTAACTGGGAGGGTTTTTTAAGGTCCTACCAAGGGCCAGGGCCAGGCCCACAGGGCCAGGGCCAGAACCAGGGCCAGGGCCAGACCCAAAGTCTGGCCAGCCACCAGGGCCAGGGCCAGGGCCAGGGCCAGGGCCAGGGCCAGGGCCAGGGCCAGGGCCAGGGCCAGGGCCAGGGGCAGGGGCAGGGCCAGGGCCAGGGCCAGCCAGGGCCAGGGCCAGGGTTAGGGCCAGGGCCAGGGCCAGGGCCAGGGGTAGGGCCAGGGCCAGGGCCAGGGCGAGGGCCAGGGCAGGGCCAGGGGTCAGGGCCAGGACAGGGCCAGGAGGCCAGGCAGGGCCAAAGCCAGGACAGGGCTCCAGGGCCCAGCCCAGGGCCAGACCCAGGGCCAGGGCCAGTGCCAGGGCCAGGGTCAGGGCCAGGGTTGCCAGGAATTGAAAAAGGATCCCCCCCTGCTAATATTTATCTGAGACGAGCTAGGCGACTCTAGCTAGGCGACCCTCTCAGGAGTGTGCCTGGCAGGCTCTGCAGCCTAGCAGAGCCTGCCGTGGTCTCGCTGAGCGCTCGACTGCGCCCGCCTACCCA
>CAJNDS010000668.1:1342313-1349813 GCA_905221605.1 Symbiodinium natans
CCGTGCCGTTGACGTCCGTGTCGCACACGAAGTCGTCGCCTTCAGTTTTGGGTCTGGGGGGTAAGGGTTTAGACACGAGGTGGTGTTTAGGGTTTAGGGTTTAGGGTTTAGGGGTTTGGGTTTGGGGGTTTAGGGGTTTGGGGTTTAGGGTTTAGGGTTTAGGGTTTAGGGGTTTAGGGTTTTGGGGTTTAGGGTTTGGGGGTTTAGGGTTTAGGGTTTAGGGTTTAGGGTTTAGGGTTTAGGGTTTAGGGTTTAGGGTTTAGGGTTTAGGGTTTAGGGTTTAGGGTTTAGGGTTTAGGGTTTAGGGTTTAGGGTTTAGGGTTTAGGGTTTAGGGTTTAGGGTTTAGGGTTTAGGGTTTAGGGTTTAGGGTTTAGGGTTTAGGTGGCCTTACGGCTTAGGTAGGGCCTAGGGCTTATGGGCTCTTGCATGGTGTTTTGTTGAGGGAGCTCGCGGCCCTAAACCCTAAACCCTAAACCCTAAGCCCTAAACCCTAAACCCTAAACCCTGAGTCAAAGTCTAAATTCAACCCCGGGGTTCCCCACCTGGTGCCACGTTTTTTTCAGTGCTACGGTTTAAGGGTTGAGGACGTAGGTGAAAAGGACTTAGTACAAGCCTGTCGTTGAAGGATGACTTTGCTGTACGTGTCATCGCCGCAGACACTTTTGGAAGTGGGAAGCCTTCCCTCCACGAGTGCGAAGTTGGACTTCTCACTGTTGGCATCCACAAGAGACCAAGTGCTGGTGCAAGAGCTTTTGCTGTGTGACACCAACTGAAGGGGTTGAATTTAGACTTTTGTGGGGTCCCTGAGTCTCAGGGTAGCTACAAGGGCTCTTTGCATATGGGAGGCTCTTTCAATCCCTCTCGAATACGGAGCCTTATATCCGGCGCACCCGCAAAAAGACACAAAGACACCACAGCTAAGAGGATTCCCCATTTACATCCTGAACCCTAAGCCCTAAGCCTAAACCCTCCAAAGCGAGAGGGGGCCCATACCACGGAAAAAAAAATAAGAGACCATAAACCCTGAACCCTGAACCCTGAACCCTAAACCCCAAACCCTAAACCCTAAACCCTAAACCCTAAACCCTGAACCCATAGTACGGGACCCACCAGCCCTGAGGTCGAGGGATGGGGCGGTCTGGGGGCTCATGGATTAGGGTTTAGGGTTTAGGGTTTAGGGTTTAGGGTTTAGGGTTTAGGGTTTAGGGTTTAGGGTTTAGGGTTTAGGGTTTAGGGGTTCTGGGGTTTTGGGGTTTCGGGGTTTTGGGGCTTTGGGGTTGTGGGGTTTTGGGGTTTTGGGGCTTTGGGGTTGTGGGGTTTTGGGGCTTTGGGGTTTTGGGGTTTTGGGGTCTAGGGTTTCGGGTTTAGGGTTTAGGGGTTTGGGGTCTTGGAGTTGAGGGGTTTCGGGGTCTTTTGGGTTTTGAGGTTCGGGGGTTTTGGGCGGGTTTTGGGGTTTTGTGTTTAGGGTCTAGGGCTCTAGGGTACCGAGGAACCCAGCCCTAAGGGCCCCCATGAAAGCCACGCGCCAATCAAGTGCACTTAGAGCCCACAGTAAGACCAAGGCCCCCAGCTCGAAACCGGCATGCCCGGACCCCGACACAACCTTAAATAGCCCTGAGTAACCCTGAACACTAAACCCTAAACCCTAAACCCTAAACCCTAAACCCTAAACCCTAAACCCTAAACCCTAAACCCTAAACCCTAAACCCTAAACCCTAAACCCTAAACCCTAAACCCTAAACCACAACCTTAAATAACCCTAAGTAACCCTGAATAACGCTCAACAACCCTTAAATCGCCCTAGATAGCCCTCAAGGACTCTAAAGAACCTCAAAGGACCCTCGGCCCTGAACAACTTTCCACACCCCGGGGCAGCTAGACCCAGGAGTAACCTGGAAGAAAAAGCGTGCCCTTTTTGGTTTCAAGTGGATTATGTGAGGGAACCCCAACCCTAAAAAAGGAAATAAGGGTCTACTCCGGGTCCTAGCAGCCCTAAACAGTAAACCCTAAACCCTAAAGGGTCCTAGAAACCTACACCCTGAGGCAGTGGCAGAAGATCTTGTCACAGCACTGCTCATGGGTGCTGCCTTGGATCTTATCCAGACCTGGCCATGGGACGCCGACGTAGGCTTCAGGGAAGGCTACAGCCCTATACCCTAAACCCCAAGCCCTAAACCCTGAACCCTAAACCCTAAACCCTAAACCCTAAACCCTAGCCCTAAACACTAAACCCTAAACGGCTTAGGATCTAGCGTGAGACAACCCGACAAATAGAGCGCGCTAAGCATGTCAAACCTCTGCGGCAGTCCTCAGAACCCTAAGCCCTAAACCCTAAACCCTAAACCCTGATCAAAAGAGAATGGTCGCCAGAGGCCACCCCGCAGCCCCAGACCCCAAACCCACAGCACCCGAAACACAGGGTTGAGGGCTTAGGGTTTAGGGTTTAGGGAAAAGGGGTTTAGGGTAGGGTTTGGGGTTTAGGGCCAGAACCCGAAACTACACCCTAGCACTCAAACCCTTGCACCGTAAACCGTCCTAAAATTAGGGGATTCGGGTTTGTGGCTTTAGGGGTTCATAATGCGAACCAGGTTTAGGGTTGAAGGCTTCATTTGGTTGACGGTTTAGGGCTTCTAGGGTTACCCTAAACCCGAAACCCGAAACCCCAAACGCTAGACCCTGAACCCGAAACCCTGGACCTTAGACCTAAACCCCCAGACCCAATACCCTAAACCCTATGCAGCGTGGCACCTTCCTTGCCCTTCCACTGCGTGGAGGGGTCGCAGATCTCGGCCAAGCAATACCTGCAAGGGATTGGGGCCCAGGTGTTTAGGGCGTATTTAGGGACGGTGAAACCCTAAACCCTGAACCCGAAACCACCACCCCCCCAGGAACAGCTACTCCTGAATTCTGTAGGTTTAGGGCTTCGGCTTGTTGTCAAGCTTTAGGGTGAGGGGGCCCAGGACAACTTCGGGAGGGAGTTCTAAGGGGGTTTATGGTTTATAGGGTTTAGGGTTTAGGGTTTGGGGTTTAGGGTTTAGGGTCTAGGGTCTAGGGTTTAGGGTTTAGGGTTTTGGGTTTAGGGTCTAGGGTTTAGTTTTTAGGGTTTAGGGTTTAGGGTTTAGGGTTTAGGGTTTAGGGTTTAGGGTTTAGGGTTTAGGGTTTAGGGTTTAGGGTTTAGGGTTTAGGGTTTAGGGCTTAGGGCTAGGGTTTAGGGTCTGGGGTCTAGGGGCCTTGTCTAAGGCGCCTTATCTAAGACTCCTATGCAGGACATAAGGGCACTCAGGGTTCTATGAGGGGTATATAGCTGCCCAGCTGAAATAAGCCTAGGCTGGGGAAGTAGGATATAGGGTTTCGGGTTTAGGGTTCAGGGTTTAGGGTTTAGGGTGTAGGGTGTAGGGTTTAGGGTTTAGGGTTAGGGCTTAGGGTTTAGGGTTCAGGAAAGGAAGTACGTAGGGTTCGTTTAGGGTTAGGATTCAGTTGAGAAGCCAAGCCGTACGCCCAGGGAGCCAAGTAGGCAATTGGGGAACAACTTGGCTGCACTTAGCAGGGTAGCTGTAAAATCTATTTTTTAGTTGCCTTATTCAGAAAGCCAATAAACCCCAAAAGGCTAAGGATCTAAAGTTACAGTAAAGCACCACAGAGCAGACCTTGAACAACAGGGGAGGGGGGGGGCTTAAGACTTGAGCCATCATATACCCTGCCTGAAAGCTAAACACAAAACCCTGAACCCTAAACCCAAGTCGATAAACCCTATGCCGGAAAACCCTAAGCCCTAATCCATAAACCCTTTTTTAAACCCAGACTTCTGAAGTCAGCTGGGAAAGGCCTTCGAAAAACTCTCTGCCTAGGCAAACGAAGTAATGCACATACAACTTGTTACCAACCCTAAACCCTAAACCCTAAACCCTAAACCCTAAACCCTAAACCCTAAACCCTAAACCCTAAACCCTAAGAAGACGAGGAGCCGCTCGTCGCAGCATTCCTCGTCGGAGTGGCCCCGGCGGTCGAGATTCGTCTTGCCGTGCTGCTGCGACTTGTGGACCTCATGGATCTTAGAGTTTGGAGGAATTCAGGGTTCAGGGTTTAGGGTTTAGGGTTTAGGGTCTAGGGTCTAGGGTCTCGGGTCTAGGGTCTAGGGTCTGGGGTCTAGGGTCTAGGGTCTAGGGTCTGGGGTCTAGGGTCTAGGGTCTAGGGTCTTCTTGAAGGCTTGCGGGTTGTGCATGTAACTTTGAGAGCTTTCAGGTTGAGTGGTCGGGTTCAGGGTTCTGGGGGCTTAGGGCTTGGGGGGGCTAAGGGTCTGTGCGCCCATTGACGGGCTCTCTGTTCCATAGGGTGTTCCTTAGTTCCTTACTTTCTTAGAGTACCAGAAAGGCTTCTAAGGGTTTAGGGTTTAGGGTTTAGGGTTTAGGGTTTAGGGTTTAGGGTTTAGGGTTTAGGGTTTAGGGTTTAGGGTTTAGGGTTTAGGGTTGAGGGGTCAGGGGTCAGGGGTCAGGGGTCAGGGTTCAGGGTTTAGGGTTTAGCTCAACCCTCCAACGCCGCCACGCCGCCCACTTCGTGGCGTCACTGCACTTCCATGCATTGCAGAACTTCTTCTCGCAGCACTCGTCATCGGTGCTGCCCTGGAGGCCCTGGGCGAGGTTGAGGTACTTACGGGCTCTTCAGCTGGTCAGTTCCCTAAGTTTCCCTAAACCCTAAACCCTAAACCCTAAACCCTGAACCCTGAACCCTAAACCCTAAACTCTGAACCCTGCTGGATCCCTATTCGAAAGCTGCCGTTCGTGTTTGGGATGTCGGCACCGAGGCTCGAGCTAAGACTTCAAAGGGGGGCACCCCTTTCCTGCTGAAACAGGCTTCTAAGGGACCATGACCGCTAGAAAGAGGGGCAGGCATAAGTATCCGGCTTAGGGTTTAGGGTTTTAGGGCTTCAGGGTCCCCCAAACCCACTTGCCCCCAAAACAACTTGCAGAGTTTTCCAGGCTGGGGGGGGGGGGGGATTTGGGCTTTGGGCGTTGAGAGGTTTAGGGCCTCTTGGGTCGGCGGCCTGAGCTGGAGGCTCCTAAATGATTTGACGAACTTACAAGGGCTAACCCTCTGCAAAAGGGCCCGTACTCATAGTTCAGCAGACGCACAAAGTGGCTCTCGGGTGGCTTCGCGTGCTGCTTAATCGTTCCAAAGTAGTTAGGTCTTAGGTCTTAGGTTTAATATTGTTAATATTTAGGGTTTAGGGTTTAGGGTTTAGGGCTTAGAGTTTAGGGTTTAGGGTTGGGATTTAGGGTTTAGCGTTTAGGGTTTAGGGTTTGGGGTTTGGGGTTTAGGGTTTAGGGTTTAGGGTTTAGGGTTTAGGGTTTAGGGTTTAGGGTTTAGGGTTTAGGGTTTAGGGTTGCGGCTTCCCCAAAACGCGAGACATCATCATGGGACTCTACCTTGGACCTCTTAGGTTGTATCCTTGGGTTTGGGGACCTCTTTCTAAAGGATCACCCAAGGGAAGCTAAGGGCCATATTAGGAGGGCTTAGGGTTTAGGGTTTAGGGTTTAGGGTTTAGGGTTTAGGGTTTAGGGTTTAGGGTTTAGGGTTTAGGGTTTAGGGTTTAGGGTTTAGGGTTTAGGGTTTAGGGTTATCCTTAGGGGTCCTCCATTGACATCACGCGATGGAAACTCAAAGCCCTCATGATGATGAAGGCCTCCGAACATTGCGACTGTGCTTGTTGCTCAACGATAAGCTACTAATTGCTTAAGAACCCCCCAATTAATAACAAATGATCCTCCGTATAAGGGCTAAAAAGTGATTTTCACGTTTTTTTTTCAAATTTCCTGGGGGGGGGTTCTTAAGCAATGGTAGTAAAGCCCCAACCAAGTGCACTTCTTCCCCAAAACCCATCTAGTAAAGAGGGAACAGGGCGCCGCCGACATTGCCACTCAGGATTTGGGTGTTTGGGGATCTAGGGTTGAAGGGCGACTCGGAGGTTCGTGGTACTTATACCTGTACTTATACCTGTACTTATACCTGTACTTATACCTGTACTTATAACTGTACCTATACCTGTACTTAGAACTGTACTTATGCCTGTACTTATTATACCTGTACTTCTACCTGTACTTATACCGGTACTTATACCTGTTAAGTTATACCTGTACTTCTAACTGTACTTAGAACCTTATTAGGGCACTTAAGGGGGCTTATAGTTGCTTCATAAGAACCTGCGAGTCGGGGTGTGGAGCGGAAGGGTACAGGGCCATCGGGGTCGGAGCAGCCACCCCAAACCCTAAACCCTAAACCCTAAACCCTAAACCCTAAACCCTAAACCCTAAATGCCTTCACCGGCTTCTTCTGCAGGTCGTCGCTGCTGCAAGAGTAGGTGTCGCACATCTTCTTCTTGCAGCACTGCTTGATGGTGCTGCCTGCAGGATGTAGGGTTTGGGGTTTGGGGTTTGGGGTTTGGGGTTTAGGGTTTGGGGTTTAGGTTTAGGGTTTAGGGTTTAGGGTTTAGGGTTTAGGGTTTAGGGTTTAGGGTTTAGGGTTTAGGGTTTAGGGTTTAGGGTTTAGGGTTTAGGGGTTTAGGGTTTAGGGTTTAGGGTTTAGGGTTTAGGGCTCCCCCAGCCCATAACTTTTAACCCCTCAACCAGAAGCCCTTAATACTAAACCTGCATGGGAACGGCGAGAGAAAGTACTTAATGATAAAGAAACTGCAGACGTAGAATGGCTCGAGCACATCACCCTTACCCCTAGACCCAAGCTGAGAAAGTCTTTCACCTCCTGCGCGGCCTTGCTTAAACCCTACACCCTAAGCCCTACATCTTAAACCCTAAATTCTACACCCTGAACCCTAAACCCTACACCCTAAACCCTAAAACCCTAAACCCTGGAGTTCAAGGTTTACCGGGTATGGGCTTTGAGGCAGAAGGTTTCAGTAGGCCCGGCCTCCTGAGCCCGAAAGCCTTCTTTCGCATTTGTTCTGTGCTTTGAGGTTTAGGGTTTAGGGTTTAGAACATAGCATATTGGCATAAGAAATACCATTAAGGTACTATATGTAAAGGAGTAAGTAATCCACATGCTTCTAATGCATTATCTGGATGTGAGAAAGAAGAGAAGCCGAAATGAATTTGAAAAAGATGTAGATAGAGAATTAATATCTGTCCATCGAAATCTTTACTTATAATGAAAGGAAAAAATGCTATTTTATTATTATTGGGATTCCTTAAAGGATTATTAGAAGATAGAAAATGATTAGATAAAAAAATATGAAAAAGAAGAAAAGCACAAAGAAGAAATGGAAATAGAAAATGAAAGACAAAGAACCTCTTTAATGTTGGTTTGTAAATATAATGTCCTCCACAAAGCCATTCTATTAAAGATGGAAATGGAGATAATAAATACACCATTAGAATGGAGATAACGTAAACACCATCCATAATATATTTCTCTAATTAAAAGAAAAGAGAAAAATATGCTGAATTAATATCTGATGTATAATGTAAACCTAAGAAGATTCCTGTAATAAT
>CAJNDS010000668.1:1354813-1759813 GCA_905221605.1 Symbiodinium natans
CAAGGGACCCCTAACTCCCTCCAACCCTCCAAGTGGGAATCAAAGACAACCACCCAAGAGGCGTACACCCCGGGTTTGGGGTTAAGGGTTTGGGGGTTTGGGGAAACCCTAGATCCCTCAACCCTAGATACCTTCAGGGTTCAGGGTTCAGGGTTTTGGGTTTAGGATTTAGGGTTCAGGGTTCAGGGTTCAGCGGGGTTTAGGGCTTAGGGTTTAGGGTTCAGGGCCCAATACCCCCAATACCTGAAGCACTCAGTTTACATAGCGTTCAGGGTTGAGCGTCCAGGGATGACTTCCTGGTTCTTTGCGGGGCTTGAACCCTAAACCCTGTACCCTCAACTCTAAACCCTAAACCCTGAACCCTGATCCCTGAACTATGAGGGAATGAGGTACCCTGTATCATCAAGGGTATGTATAGTGGGATATAAGGTCCCTAAACCCGAAACCCTAAACCCTAAACCCGTTTTTTGTTAACTGGGCTCGCTCCATTTTCAGCAAGCGTGACGGTGAACCGTCTTCCAGAAGGTTTAGGGTTTAGGATTTAGAGTTTAGGGCTCAGGGTTCAAGGTTTAGGGTTTAGGGTTTCGGGTTTCGGGTTTAGGGTTTAGGGTTTAGGATTTAGGATTTAGGGTTTAGGGTTTAGAGTTTAGGGTTTAGGGTTTAGGGTTTAGGGTGCACCCTGCATCCCTGGCCTTGTTGGAGCAGCTGTAGGATGCGCACTCCTGAGTCTCGCAGCACTCCTCCTGCAAGTTTGGGTTTCGGGTTTCGGGCTTCGGGTGTCGGGTTTAGGGTTTAGGGTTTAGGGTTTAGGGTTTAGGGTTTAGGGTTTCGGGTTTCGGGTTTCGGGTTTCGGGTTTAGGCGGTTTAGGGGGTCTAGCGGGTTTAGGGGGTAGCCTCTGAGCTTCTGATTCCCCCAGCGCCTAAACACCGACATGGGCTCAGGGCTTGGGATGTGGGGCCTGCGGCTCTCTGAATTCTGGTGCCCTTTGTCTCTGAATCCTGGGGTCCTCTGTCGGTGTGCCTTGAGTAATTATGGGGCTCCGTATCAAAGGTGGAAATTTCCAACTTTTGGGGTTCTTTCAGGGTTCAAAATTTATGGTTTCGGGCAGGAGAACGGACCCACTTCTGCTGTAGGAGGCCAGGAATCCTCTAAGCCACTAGAAATGATTCAAGACCCCACAGCATAGCTTCAGACCCTAATCCCAACACCCTAAACCCCTTGGTTATTAAAGGCCCAGCAGCCATAGCTTCATATTCGGTCATGTTCCGGACTTTTACGCCTTCGGCCAGTTTTGCCCGGCCATTGCATTTTTGATCGGGACCCCTTCTTTCTATGGAGGCTGAGACCAGCAGCATGTGCTGTTCGGAGTTCACCTACCAGGCAAAACAGCAGATGTTGGGCCTCCCAGGGTGGCGAATTCAGGGGAGTTAGAGCATTTCCCAAAGTAGGGCTACCCCTTAGATACCCCAAACATGCGTGAGCCCGCTTAGCAAGGACCGCTCAAGGAAACCACCATTTACTTGGAGGTTCATGGTACTTCCTAACCAATTATAACTGCACCTATAACCCTACTTATAATACCCCTAAAGGGCCTTAAAGGGCTTATCCCAATTATACGTAGGGTTTTATAAGCCCAGTCATAAGTGGTCATTAAGTCCCATGAACCTCCAAGTAGGGTTTAGAGTTCAGCTGCCCAGGGCCATCTCAGGGTTTCGCGTGCCTTGGAGGGCACAATTGATCCTTTGCATTCTGGGGGGGGGGGGGCGGTGTCCTTCCTTATGAAGGTACTGACAAGGGAACCCCTGTAAGAACCTAAGTACGTAAAGAGCAACCGAGTCACCCTAAACCCTAAACCCTAAACCCTAAACCCCAAACCCCAAACCCTAAACCCTAAACCTGCGAGGGTCAGGGTTTAGGGTGCCAGAGCGAGGTGATGCGCGAGTAAGCTCCTTGGTGCTTCCCAGGACAAGGTCTCCTCGGCCAGAGATTTCTTAGGGCCCTAGGAGTGTAGGGTTGAGGGTTTCGGGTTTTGGGTTTAGGGTTTAGGGTTTAGGGCTTAGGGGTTTAGGGGTTTGGGTTTTCGTGTAGGGGGAAGTGGGGAGGGTGGTGGAGGACTCTGTTCTTGGAGGGTGAAACTTCGGGATTTCAGGATGTCGGTCGGGGTTGGGAACATCGGGTTTTGTGGGGCTGCACCGGATCTCAAACAAAAACAAGCGGTTCGAAAAACCCTACAGACACCGATTGCTTGTGATGACACCCTAAACCGTGAACCCTGAACCCGCTAACCTAAACCCAGTTTAGGTTAGCGGGTTGCGTGTTTGAAGGTGTGCTGCAGGGCTTTGGCTCTCCGGTTTAGGGTTTAGGGTTCAGGGTTCAGGGTTTAGGGTTTAGGGTTTAGGGTTTAGGGTTTGGGGTTTGGGGTTCAGGGTTCAGGGTTCAGGGTTCAGGGTTGGGGTTGAGGGTTTATGCAGGACATCATGCGCACAATCTTGAAGCGCCGAAGTTCTCTTAACGAAAGACGACCAAGAACATGGGACTTAGGGTTGGGGGATGTCGGGCTCAGGGCTTGGGAGTTTGAATTTTAGGGTTTAGGGTTTAGGGTTTAGGGTTTAGGGTCTAGGGTTTAGGGTTTAGGGTTTAGGGTTTAGGGTTTAGGGTGTAGGGTCTAGGGTCTAGGGTTTAGGGTTTAGGGTTTCGGGTTTGGAGTTTAGGCCTTCGGGCTCCCCCCACCTTTGTCCACCCACTTCGTGTCTTTGGCGCAGAGCTTCTTGGGGCAATACCTGGCTGCGGGGGGCGGTTGAGGGTCCAGGCGTTTGGGTGGAGGCTTCAGGGTCTTGGGAGGTAGGGGCTACCCTAAACCCGCAACCCCTAAGGTTTAGGGTTTAGGGTTTAGGGTTTCGGGTTTAGGGTTTAGGGTTTAGGGCTTAGGGCTTAGGGTTTGGGGTTCCTCTACTTGAAGGTTCATGGCACTTACTAACCAATTATAACTGTACTTATAACTGTACTTATAAGCCCCTTGAGTGCCTTAATATGGTTACAAGTACAGTTATAAGTAGAGTTATAGTTGGTTAATAAGTACCATGAACCTTCAAGTAAGGGTAGATACATGGTCCCTTAATATGGGCAAAGGAAACTTCTTAAAAACCCGTTGTATGCCCAAAACAACCCAAGGGCCCATGAATCAGAGGCCTTTAAAGGAGGTAAACGACCATATTCAGGCCCACGTAACTTCCCTTAGAGGAAACCCCAAACCCTAAACCCTAAACCCCAAACCCTAAACCCTTTTGAAGGTCTTGGCTTCGGGTCCACAAAACGCGCCGGAGGCACTTGGGCACGCAGCAGGTGGAATTGTCATAGCCGCGCTTGGTGTCGAATTTGGCGACCTTGCGGGATTTGGGATGTGGGGGACTTGGGGTGTTCATAGGGGTTTGGGGATTTAGGGTTTAGGGATTTAGGGGTTTAGGGGTTTAGGGGTTTAGGGGTTTAGGGGTTTAGGGGTTTAGGGGTTTAGGGGTTTAGGGGTTTAGGGGTTTAGGGGTTTGTACGAGGGACCTTTATGTACTATTTGGCGCGTGGCTTGCTGCCTACCACACAACATACTTAATTTAAGAATTTAAGGAATTTAAGGTTGTTTTAAAATTTAAAAAAGCCCTTTTTAAATTTTAAAAAAACCTTGAATTCCTTAAATTCCTAAATACCTAATTTAGGAATTTAAGGAATTTAAGGTTTTTTTAAAATTTAAAAAGGCCCTTTTTAAAATATAAAAAATTTAAAAAGGCCCTTTTTAAAATTTAAAAAAACCTTAAATTCCTTAAATTCCTAAATAGCTAATTTAGGAATTTAAGGAATTTAAGGAATTTAAGGTTTTTTTAAAATTTAAAAAAGGGCCGGCCCAACAATTTTATTTACGCAATTTCAGAATTTAAGGAATTTAAGGTTTTTTTAAAATTTAAAAAGGCCCTTTTTAAAATTTAAAAAATTTAAAAAGGCCCTTTTTAAAATTTAAAAAAACCTTAAATTCCTTAAATTCCTTAAATTCCTAAATTAGGTAAATAAAATTATTCGACCGGCCCTTTTTTAAATTTTAAAAAAACCTTAAATTCCTTAAATTCCTTAAATTCTTAAATACCTAATTTAAGAATTTAAGGAATTTAAGGTTTTTTTAAAATTTAAAAAGGCCCTTTTTAAAATTTAAAAAAATTAAAAAGGCCCTTTTTAAATTTTAAAAAAACCTTAAATTCCTTAAATTCCTAAATAGCTAATTTAGGAATTTAAGGAATTTAAGGAATTTAAGGTTTTTTTAAAATTTAAAAAAGGGCCGGCCCAACAATTTTATTTACGCAATTTCAGAATTTAAGGAATTTAAGGTTTTTTTAAAATTTAAAAAGGCCCTTTTTAAAATTTAAAAAAAATTAAAAAGGCCTTAAATTCCTAAATAGCTAATTTAGGAATTTAAGGAATTTAAGGAATTTAAGGTTTTTTTAAATTTAAAAAAGGGCCGGCCCAACAGTTTTATTTACGCAATTTCAGAATTTAAGGAATTTAAGGTTTTTTTAAAATTTAAAAAGGCCCTTTTTAACATTTAAAAAATTTAAAAGGCCCTTTTTAAAATTTAAAAAATTTAAAAAGCCCTTTTTTAAAATTTAAAAAAACCTTAAATTCCTTAAATTCCTTAAATTCCTAAATTAGGTAAATAAAATTATTCGACCGGCCCTTTTTTAAATTTTAAAAAAAACCTTAAATTCCTTAAATTCCTTAAATTCTTAAATGCCTAATTTAAGAATTTAAGGAATTTAAGGTTTTTTTTAAAAATTTAAAAAGGCCCTTTTTAAAATTTAAAAAAATTAAAAAGGCCCTTTTTAAATTTTAAAAAACCTTAAATTCCTTAAATTCCTAAATAGCTAATTTAGGAATTTAAGGAATTTAAGGAATTTAAGGTTTTTTTAAAATTTAAAAAAGGGCCGGCCCAACAATTTTATTTACGCAATTTCAGAATTTAAGGAATTTAAGGTTTTTAAAATTTAAAAAGGCCCTTTTGAAAGTTTAAAAAAATTTAAAAAGGCCCTTTTTAAAATGTAAAAAAACCTTAAATTCCTTAAATTCCTAAATAGCTAATTTAGGAATTTAAGGAATTTAAGGAATTTAAGGTTTTTTTAAAATTTAAAAAAGGGCCGGCCCAACAATTTTATTTACGCAATTTCAGAATTTAAGGAATTTAAGGTTTTTTTAAAATTTAAAAAGGCCCTTTTTAAAATTTAAAAAATTTAAAAAGGCCCTTTTTAAAATTTAAAAAATTTAAAAAGGCCCTTTTTAAAATTTAAAAAAACCTTAAATTCCTTAAATTCCTTAAATTCCTAAATTAGGTAAATAAAATTATTCGACCGGCCCTTTTTTAAATTTTAAAAAAACCTTAAATTCCTTAAATTCCTTAAATTCTTAAATACCTAATTTAAGAATTTAAGGAATTTAAGGTTTTTTTAAAATTTAAAAAGGCCCTTTTTAAAATTTAAAAAGGCACTTTTTAAAATTTAAAAAAACCTTAAATTCCTTAAATTCCTAAATAGCTAATTTAGGAATTTAAGGAATTTAAGGAATTTAAGGTTTTTTTAAAATTTAAAAAAGGGCCGGCCCAACAATTTTATTTACGCAATTTCAGAATTTAAGGAATTTAAGGTTTTTTTAAAATTTAAAAAGGCCCTTTTTAAAATTTAAAAAATTTAAAAAGGCCCTTTTTAAAATTTAAAAAAAACCTTAAATTCCTTAAATTCCTGAAATTCTTAAATTAGGTAAATAAAATTATTCGACCGGCCCTTTTTTAAATTTTAAAAAAACCTTAAATTCCTTAAATTCCTTAAATTCTTAAATACCTAATTTAAGAATTTAAGGAATTTAAGGTTTTTTTTAAAATTTAAAAGGGCCCTTTTTAAAATTTCAAAAATTTAAAAAGGCCCTTTTTAAAATTTAAAAAAAACTTAAATTCCTTAAATTCCTAAATAGCTAATTTAGGAATTTAAGGAATTTAAGGAATTTAAGGAATTTAAGGTTTTTTTAAAATTAAAAAAAGGGCCGGCCCAACATTTTATTTACGCAATTTCAGAATTTAAGGAATTTAAGGTTTTTTTAAAATTTAAAAAGGCCCTTTTTAAAATTTAAAAAATTTAAAAAGGCCCTTTTGAAAATTCAAAAAAAACTTAAATTCCTTAAATTCCTTAAATTCTTAAATTAAGTAAATAAAATTATTCGACCGGCCCTTTTTTAAATTTTAAAAAAACCTTAAATTCCTTAAATTCCTTAAATTCTTAAATACCTAATTTAAGAATTTAAAGAATTTAAGGTTTTTTTAAAATTTAAAAAGGTCCTTTTTAAAATTTAAAAAATTTAAAAAGGCCCTTTTTAAATTTTCAAAAAACCTTAAATTCCTTAAATTCCTAAATCGCTAATTTAGAAATTTAAGGAATTTAAGGAATTTAAGGTTTTTTTTAAATTTAAAAAAGGGCCGGCCCAACAATTTTATTTACGCAATTTCAGAATTTCAGGAATTTAAGGTTTTTTTAAAATTTAAAAAGGCCCTTTTTAAAATTTAAAAAATTTAAAAAGGCCCTTTTTTAAATTTAAAAAATCCTTAAATTCCTTAAATTCCTAAATAGCTAATTTAGGAATTTAAGGAATTTAAGGAATTTAAGGTTTTTTTAAAATTTTAAAAAGGGCCGGCCCCACAATTTTATTTACGCAATTTCAGAATTTGAGGAATTTAAGGTTTTTTTAAATTTTAAAAAGGCACTTTTTAAAATTTAAAGAAGCCTTAAATTCCCTAAATTCCTTAAATTCCTAAATTAGGTAAATAAAATTATTCGGCCGGCCCTTTTGTAAATTTTAAAAAAACCTTAAATTCCTTAAATTCCTTAAATTCTTAAATACCTAATTTAAGAATTTAAGGAATTTAAGGTTTTTTAAAATTTAAAAAGGGCTTTTTTAAATTTTAAAAAAAACCTTAAGTTCCTAAATGCCTAATTTAGGAATTTAAGGAATTTAAGGTTTTTTAAATTTAAAAAAAAAACATCTTACTTGTTTGACCCCTCGAGGGGCCCACCCCATCATCCCCCATCATTCTTAAGGTAGGTTGTTTTTTTTTAGGGTGGCCTGTATCCTTAGGGTTGAGTTTTTGTTTGGTGGTAGCCAGCATTTTTAGGGTAGTCTGGACTTGCTGGGATAGCCTGCATGCTTAGGTTTGAGTTTTGTGTTTGCTGGTAGCCTAGATTTTTAGGGTAGCCTGGAGGCAGACCATGTTGGAATTTCATGCGATCGCGCTGAAACGCTCGAGGCATTTGTTTTGAAACTCCCGCTTTAGCAGCAATGCCTTACTCCAAGTGCAAGATGTGCCTTGTGCGACGCGACCGCTGCAAATGCGAACACACACCTATCATTGCATTAGCAACGAGCGCTACGTCTTCTCAGAAGAGCAAGCCGTCTCCACAAAGCACACGTGCTCTGGCCACCAAGAAGAACATCATGAAGTCCAAGCCACAGGTTTCAGCCAAGAAGTCAAGTATCTCGGACGCTAAGCCCGAGAGTGTTATCCCCGATACCGCGGAGCCTAAGACCGGGAACGTGCCGACAAAGTCCGAAGCCATCATCTTGCAGGAGATTGAACTGGAGAGGGTGCGCTTGGCGCGTGTACGTGCCGAAGCTGACATTTTGAAGGCTAAAGCTATCCGTGAAAAGGCGAAATGGGATCGACAAGACCAGAAAGCTCGTGAGGCGACTTGGTGGAATGGTTGGGGACAAAGCCGCGGATCATGGTGGCAGGCCAAAGGCAAAGCGAGCCACAGGGAGTCTGCTGAGCGGTGGAGCGGCGAAGCCCTCCGATCAGCTCAGAATGATGGGGTTAACTAAGTTATACCTTATCTGAAGCAAAATGATGAACGTCTGCATCCTTGAGCGCCCGCGCAAACCGTAAAAATAACCGTCAACAGCACTGTGTCCGAGCATGCAGGGTCGAGAGTCCCAGGGGGTCCAAAGGGCCTCAAAGGTCCAAGATTCAAGGGTCCACACTCCAAGGCTCCAAGAGTCTCAGGGTCCAAGGGTCCCAGAGTCACAGCGGGCAAGGGTCCAGAGGTCCAGGGGTACAAGAGTCCACGCTCCAAGGCTCCAAGAGTCTGAGGCCAAGGGTCGCAGCGTCCAAGCGTGCAAGGGTCCGAGGGTTCAAGGGTCCAAGGGTCCAAGGGTCCAAGGGTCCAAGGGTCCAAGGGTCCAAGGGTCAAGGTTAAGGGTTTAGGGTTTAGGGTTTAGGGTTTAGGGTTTAGGGTTTAGGGTTTAGGGTTTAGGGTTTAGGGTGAAAGGTCCAAGATTTCAAGGGAAGGCTCCAAGAGTCTCGGGGTCCAAGGGTGCGTCCTAGCGTGCAAGGGTCCAAGAGTCCCAGCGTGCAAGGGTCCAAGGGTCCAGGGGTCCAAGAGTCCAGGGGTCCAGGGGTCCAGGGGTCCAAGCGTCCACGCTCCAAGGCTCAAGGGTCCAAGGGTCCAGGGGTCCAGGGGTCCAAAGGTCCAGGGCTGGCAGGGCCGCGTGTGGTCTGGACGGGGGCCAGGAGCTTGGCGCGGATACGGGAAAGCGTGCAAGCAAGTTCGAACACAACAATTGTACCTGAACTGCAGGCGACTTGTCGCTTCGTGGGATGGGCGGGATGCTCAGATCAAAATTAGCTTAGCCACAGAGAAGAAAAAAAAAGCAATAAACACGAATGAGGCGCCGGATGCTCTCGACCGGACGGCCGGGCGCCAATTTGAAGTGTAGGGTTTAGGGTTTAGTCTCAGGGTTCACAGTTTAAGGTTTCCTACTCTGTGTCCTAGACTCTCTAGACTCCAAGACTCAGCCCCCAAGCCAAGCTCTCTTAGAAGTCGAGCCCCTATTCCAGAAAGAATAAGGCCTTGCACCCTCAACCCTAAACCAGAAGGCCCTGAACCCATCAGGAGGCTCCGGCCCACTATTCATCAGCCCTGAGAGGGGGGGCTGGGGTCTAGGGTTTAAGGTTTAGGGCTTACGGTCTAGGGTTGAAGGTTTCGGATGTAGGATAAAGTTTAAGAAAAATAACAAGCAGCCTCTCAGGCGACTCAACCTGCCTGGCGCTCAAAAGTGACAGGGAGAAAAGGGAGGGAGAGAAAGAGAAAGAGAGAAGGAAAGAGAGGCAGAGAGGGAGAGAGAGAGAGAGAGAGAGAGAGAGAGAGAGAGAGAGAGAGAGAGAGAGAGAGAGAGAGAGTCTAAAGTTCGCGACAAAAACTGTCAGGTGACCCAGCCTGCCTGGCGCCCAAAAATGACAGAGAGGAAGAGAGGAAGAGAGGAAGAGAGGAAGAGAGGAAGAGAGGAAGAGAGGAAGAGAGGAAGAGAGGAAGAGAGGAAGAGAGAGAATTGAAGAAAAAAACAATAACTGAGGTCGTGACCTACGGGGCGACGTCAGCTGTCGGGCACCCGTCGGCCGAACAAAAAAGAAAGAGTAAGAAAGAAAAGACAGCTCGCAAACCCTAAAATCTCTAATCCCCAAGCGTGGAGTGCGCAAGCCCGCACCTGCCGTGTAGGGTTTAGGGTTTTGGTCTAAGGGTCTGCGGTTGAAGGTTTTGGGCTTGTGGTTTAGGCTTTAAGTTTTAGGGTTTATGGTCTACGGTTAGGGTTTTTGCGGTTTAGGGTTTACGGTCCAAGGCCTAGGGTTAATTTCGAATGCAGAGTGTGCAATCTAAAGTTCGTGACAAAAGTGTCAGGTGACCCAGCCTGCCTGGCTCCCAAAAATGACAGAGAGGAAGAGAGGAAGAAAGGGAGAGAGGAAGAGAGGAAGAGAGGAAGAGAGGAAGAGAGGAAGAGAGGAAGAGAGGAAGAGAGGAAGAGAGGAAGAGAGGAAGAGAGGAAGAGAGAGAATTAGAGAAAAAAAATAACTGAGGTCGTGACGTACGGGGCGACGTCAGCTGCCGGGCACCCGTCAGCCGAACAAAAAAGAGTAAGAAAGAAGAGACAGCTCCCAACCCCAAAAACCTCTAATCCTCAAGCGTGGAGTGCGCAAGCCCGCGCCTGCCGTGTAGGGTTTAGGGTTGTAGTCTAAGGGTCTGCGGTTAAGGGTTTTGGGCTTGTGGTTTAGGGTTTATGGTCTAGGGTTAGGGTTTCGGGCGTGGGTCTATGGTTCAAAGTTCAAGGAAGTGAGATGCGCAGCCGTCATGTAACGCGCAACAACAAATAAGGTCGTGAGCTGCAGACCTACGCCAGCTGCCGGGCTCCTGTCTCCTCGACAACAGGGAACGAGTAAGCTAGAGGGATACAGAAACAGACAAAGGGAGAGAGAGAGAGAGAGAGAGAGAGAGAGAGAGAGAGAGAGAGAGAGAGAGAGAGAGAGAGAGAGAGAGAGAGAGAGAGAGAGAGAGAGAGAGAGAGAGAGAGAGAGAGAGAGAGAGAGAGAGAGAGAGAGAGAGAGAGAGAGAAAGAGAGGGGAAGGGAGGGAGAGTGAGTGAGTGAGTGAGTGAAGATCCCAAAACCTAAAACCCTCAATCCGAAATGTGGGGCCGACTTCACACCTGGCGGGTCGACAGAAACTTGGGGTGTAGCAAGAAGCTGCAAAATGCAGACAGACAACAAGAACAAAACAATGCTTTCAACAACCTTGTCGACAGCGGCTCATTAGGGGGAAAGGGAACTGTCGGCTAGTTGTGTTTCTTACAAGCAGCAAGCGCAGCATCTGTGTTTGGTGTGCTTGAATCTCAGCGGTCCATTGGGTGGAAAGCGAGATGTGATGACTGTCAAGACAGAATGCATACGCGCAGTTGTTCTTCCGATGCCATTGTGACTGTGGATCGGCAAATCTTGCATGAACCCCTACGTTACACGTGTGCGACGGTTGGCAATCGAGCTCCACACCCTCGAATTTCAATGTCGCCTGCGCGTATGGATGATGCAGGGTTTCGGTCATTCACACACACACATGCTCTTTCGAAGCATTGCAAGGACAGCAATGTTAAGATTCAGGGTTTGGAGGGGATGACCTGCGTAACAACAGTCTGGAGACATGGCAGGCTTTCGGAAACTTTGGTCAGACTCTGGTCTCTAGTCACGGCTGACGAAAGTCAACTTCCAGTGCGTGAGGACCATGTGTGAGGGGCCAGGGTTTCCCACCAATTTCGAATTAATTTCAAATCCAGTTGCAAGATCGCTGCTTTTAGAGGGAACTGCAATTTCTGCTCCGCTTTTTGAAAGCCCGGAACCTCTGAGATTTGTGTTTTATTGGAATTACGCGTAGAAAATGTAGTTTCCTCTTAACGGCTATCTTGTAACTGGATTTTGAAAGTATTTAGAAACTAATTTGAAACTAATTAGAAACCAGGGAAACGAATTTGAAACTTGAAAAACGTTGCATTTCTGCTTTCTGGCACTTGGCCACATCCAAGCAAGAGGAGAGCTTAGGCTTGAAGCTGCTCAAAGCACATCTCCGACTTTCTTCCCAAACGCCATTCCAGTAACAACTCTTGCCCAAGCAGCCATGCAGTCACAAGGCAGTAAATTATCTTGTCCGAGACAGTATGACTTCAAGATCTGACTTGACTGTAATTCGCTGTAGTGCTGGGAAACTTGGAAGCTAGGAAAACTAGACCAAAGCTCTTGAACCCTGGAATCTGAAAGCTTAGAATTCAAGGGAAAGGCGCAGCTACTGTCCCAACGTGCTGGATCCTAAGCCTGAAATCCTGATTCGAGTCAAGAAAACACTAGCATCCTCATCATAGGAAGCGAAAGGCGCTAGGACCTTCGCGAGGTCAAGCCTAGACCTCTGCCACGGAAGCCGGTAGCCAGGGCCTCGACCCTTGCCTGGGCCCTCCCCCCTCCGTCTCGCCAACAAACACGCGCGCAGATGGCCAAGCCTCTGCCGATGCCTGTGGCCTCCATGGCCTTGGCCCAAGAGCTCTGCCTGGGCCTTCCCCCTATCCCGTTTCGCCAACAAGCGCATGCGCAGGCACAGTCGTAGGTGTTACCAGAGGTGCCCCTCTCGGCTTCTCCAGAAGCACACGCTCGCACACCCCCTTGGCGCGTGGTCGCCTCAGCGTCCAGCACGACGCTTCATCACAAACGATTGCACCTTGGCCTGCTTCAGGTACAGCCCGAAGTCTCGACAACGCCTGTGAAGTTCTCAGAGACTGATTGCACAGAAAACTTATGTAAATATAAAAGCAGCTTTGTTTCCCTGCAAAGGCGTCATCAACACCTCCTTGGCGCGTGGCCACCTCAAGAGCTGACACGACGCTTCAAAAGGTTGTGAAACACCGCCGGCTGACGTGACGTTTGTCTCTCCAGCGACAATGCAGTTTGCCGGCCTTAGGTACGTCCTGAAGTTCCGGAAACCAAGACTGCTGTGAAGCTCTCAGAGGGTGGTCGTCAAAACGTAGCCCAACAAGAATGTCAGACTTCTGCCCAGGCGTTGGCCCCTCCCACTTGTGTAGTGGCTGCCTAAGCAGCTGATGCAACGCCTGCTTTTGCTTGTGCCGCCTGCACGGTCGAAAGAAAAGGTTTGATATTGGTAAGCCTCCGCTTACCAGGCAAAGGGTCCAGTCCAACCTGGCCCACCTCCAGGGTGGGTGGCCGCCTCAGTGGCTGTTTCCGAAGCTCAGCGCCTGACGCGAAGCCCACCTCTCCCAAGAACATGCATTTTCACCGGCTTCAGGTACCTCCTGGAAGTCCGAAGGCGCCGCCTGTGGAGCCCTCAGTGTAGCGAAACATCGCCACCAGCAAGTCCGAAATAGAATCAGCATTAGGCTCCTGCCGAGCCACTTTCTTCTTTCACTGAGTCCGCGTCGGTCTCAGAAGCCTACTCTCTCTCAAGAAAAGCGCGCCCTCGTACAACTTATGTGACTTCAGGCATCGCCTGAAGTTCCACAAGCAAAGGCCGTCAGATCCTCAGTGTATGTCGAATGAGCACGCTGCAATTGAAAAATACACTGTGCCCAAACACAATCATCGGCCTTGTCTCAAGGCGTCGCCGCTCCAGCGCCGCGTGCACGTCCCGGCATGATCGCGTGGGTTGCTATGTGGTTAGGTGGCTTAGCAGACGTAACGTAAGCCTACTACGTGGACTGATAAGTGACTTATATGTCCACTTAGTAAACTTACGCCTGATGTGTTAAGCCACCCTGACCACTTAGCAAACCGCGTGATCTTCCAAGACCGCAAAAAAATCTAGCCTAAGCCTCCGCGAACCAGGCAAAGTGTCCAGTCCAGCCTGGCCCACTGCCACGGAGGGTGGCCGCCTCAGTGGCTGTTTCCGAAGCTCAGCGCCTGACGCGAAGCTCACCTCTTCGACGAACATGCATTTTCACCGGCTTGAGGTACCTCTTGAAAGTACGAAGGCGCAGCCTGTGGAGCCCTCAGTGTAGCGAAACACCGCCACCAGCAAGTCCGAAAAAGAATCAGCATTAGGCTCCTGCCGAGCCACTTTCTTCTTTAAATGAGTCCGCTTCGGTCTCAGAAGCCTACTCTCTCAAGAAAAACGCACCACCACACAACTTCTCTGACTTCAGGCATCGTCTGAAGTTCCGAAAGCAAAGGCCGTGAGATCCTCATCAGTGTATGTCAAATGAGCATGCTGCAATTGAAAAATACACTGTGCCCAAACACAATCATCGGCCTTGTCTCAAGGCATCGCTGCTGGAGCGCCGCGCGTGCGTCCTGGCATGATCGCGCGGGTTGCTGTGAACGTAAGCCTACTACGTGGACTGATAAGTGACTTATAAGTCCACTTAGTAAGCTTACGCCAGATGTGTTAAGCCGCCCTGACCACTTAGCAAACCGCGTGATCTTCCAAGACCGCAAAAAAATCTAGCCTAAGCCTCCGCGAACCAGGCAAAGGGTCCAGTCCAACCACCTGGCCCACCGCCGTGGTGGGTGGCCGCCTCAGTGGCTGTTTCGGAAGCTCAGCGCCTGACGCGAAGCCCACCTCTCCCAAGAACATGCATTTTCACCGGCTTCAGGTACCTCCTGAAAGTCCGAAGGCGCCGCCTGTGGAGCCCTCAGTGTAGCGAAACATCGCCACCAGCAAGTCCGAAACAGAATCAGCATTAGGCTCCTGCCGAGCCACTTTCTTCTTTGACTGAGTCCGCGTCGGTCTCAGAAGCCTACTCTCTCCCAAGAAAAACGCATCCCCGCACAACTTATCTGACTTCAGGCATCGCCTGAAGTTCCGAAAGCAAAGAGCTCAGCGCCTGACGCGAAGCTCACCTCTCCAACGAACATGCATTTTCACCGGCTTCAGGTACATCCTGAAAGTTACAACGCGCAGCCTGTGGAGCCCTCAGTGTAGTGAAACACCGCCACCAGCAAGTCCGAAATAGAATCAGTAGGCTCCCGCCGAGCCACTTTCCTCTTTGACTGAGTCCGCGTCGGTCTCAGAAGCCTACTCTCTCCCAAGAAAAACGCACCCCCGCACAACTTATCTGACTTCAGGCATCGCCTGAAGTTCCGAAAGCAAAGAGCTCCAACGAACATGCATTTTCACCGGCTTCAGGTACATCCTGAAAGTCCCAATGCGCAGCCTGTGGAGCCCTCAGTGTAGTGAAACACCGCCACCAGCAAGTCCGGAATAGAATCAGCATTAGGCTCCCGCCGAGCCACTTTCCTCTTTGACTGAGTCCGCGTCGGTCTCAGAAGCCTACTCTCTCCCAAGAAAAACGCACCCCCGCACAACTTATCTGACTTCAGGCATCGCCTGAAGTTCCGAAAGCAAAGAGCTCAGCGCCTGACGCGAAGCTCACCTCTCCAACGAACATGCATTTTCACCGGCTTCAGGTACATCCTGAAAGTCCCAACGCGCAGCCTGTGGAGCCCTCAGTGTAGTGAAACACTTCCACCAGCAAGTCCGAAATAGAATCAGCTTTAGGCTCCTGCCGAGCCACTTTCTTCTTTCACTGAGTCCGCGTCGGTCTCAGAAGCCTACTCTCTCTCAAGAAAAGCGCGCCCTCGTACAACTTATGTGACTTCAGGCATCGCCTGAAGTTCCACAAGCAAAGGCCGTCAGATCCTCAGTGTATGTCAAATGAGCACGCTGCAATTGAAAAATACACTGTGCCCAAACACAATCATCGGCATTGTCTCAAGGCGTCGCCGCTCCAGCGCCGCGTGCACGTCCCGGCATGATCGCGTGGGTTGCTATGTGGTTAGGTGGCTTAGCAGACTTAACGTAAGCCTACTACGTGGACTGATAAGTGACTTATCAGCCATGTAAGTCGACTCAGCTAACCTCGCGCAAGTCATGCAGCTGACATAATGTCCCATATACTTTCGGGAAAGTTAATTCAGCTGTGTGACTTGCACGAGTTAGCTGACTCAGTATGTCGACTTAAATGGTTTATAATTCACTTATAAGTCCACTTAGTAAGCTTACGCTAGATGTGTTAAGCCGCCCTAACCACTTAGCAAACCGCATGATCTTCCAAGACCGTAAAAAATCTAGCCCAGCTAGCGCGCCAGCGGACGCAAACAGCCAAGGCCGCGAAGCGCTGCGAGCATGCTGGCTTGCCTAGATGGGTGCGTCACTGAGTGAAGGGCAAACAGTACGACTAGCAGCGACAAACATACCTCTGGCAGTTAGCAGGTCGCGACTGCTCTAGCTCGGAGCCGAGCTCGACAGCCGCAGCAAAAGAGTATACAAGAGTATACGTAATCGCGTGACTATGAGTTAGGTCCGAAGCCATGCAGACCGCCGCGCCACATGCTCAGCTTAACTCAAAAAGCGCGTGGCAAAAAAAACAAAATCTAACTGGTCGCCTCTGTCAGGAGCAGAAGCGACGCAAGAAAAGTGACGGAGTTTGGTGCTCAGTGCTGCAGTGACAAGATCTTGTGAATAAAACAACGGTTTTTTTTGAAAGCCATCAGACTCCGTCTTTCTCACCTTGCCCCTCTCTGCCCGCTTTTTCCTTTCAAAAATCCAACGTGTTTGAGGCTGCGCCTGGCAGCCTCATTGCTCAGTTCTGCCCGGATCTTTGCAACTGTTGTGTATGACGTGCTAATTACCGTCTGCATTTATAGACATGGTGGCTGGCTAGCCTTGACGTTTAGCTTGAGTAGCTTGCTGCGGCCCAGGCATGACTCCTGAGAGGGCATCCTGAGCGTGGCAAAGCAGCAAGTGCGAAAAGTGCATGCTTTAAGCCCGATTTACAAGGCCCTTGGTCTTCAACTACGATAACGGGCATATAAAAATATATGCAGATTGATGCTCAACCAAGAGCAGAAGCCAAATAATACACAAAGGTCCATGCCACTTAGGGGTTTAGGGGTTTAGGGGTTTAGGGGTTTAGGGGTTTAGGGGGTTCAGGGGTTCAGGGGTTCAGGGGTTTAGGGGTTTAACTCTCGTGCTCAGAGGGGCTGAAGGAGTCGCAGGGTTTAGGGTTTAGGGTTTAGGGTTTAGGGTTTAGGGTTTAGGGTTTAGGGTTTCGGGTTTCGGGTTAGGGTTTAGGGTTTAGGGCTTAGGGCTTAGGGCTTCGGGCTTAGGGCTTAGGGCTTAGAGGGCTTAGAGGCTTAGAGGGCTTAGAGGGCTTAGAGGGCTTAGAGGGCTTAGAGGGCTTAGAGGGCTTAGAGGGCTTAGAGGGCTTAGAGGGCTTAGAGGGTTTAGAGGGCTTAGAGGGCTTAGAGGGCTTAGAGGGCTTAGAGGGCTTAGAGGGCTTAGAGGGCTTAGAGGGCTTAGAGGGCTTAGAGGGCTTAGAGGGCTTAGGGGGCTTAGAGGGCTTAGAGGGCTTAGGGGGCTTAGGGCTCAGGGCTTAGGGCTTAGGGCGTGTGACGTCTTGTCTAGTTTTACTAAGTAAGCAAAACGCTTACCACACGATACGTCTTGGTATTGCGACTTAGGCCTGTTACGCCGAGGGGAGTCTGGTTTAGGGTTTCGGGCTTCCCTAAAGGTAGTTACATGGCCCCTTAACATGGGCGCTTAAATGGGGACCCCGTGTATTCTATACCTTTATACAAACCCGGAGGGCCCGTACTTCCGAACCCCTTAAAGAAGAGACGGGACCGCATTAAGGGACCATGCAACTGCAACTACCCCCCCCCCCTACAAACCCGAATCCTAAACCCCAAGCCCTAAACCCCAAACCCCAAACCCCAAACCCCAAACCCTAAACCCTAAACCCAAAGCCCTAAACCCATTTGGGCTTGGGAAGAATTCGGCCGCAAGAGTTTCGGGGTCTTTCCGGGGGCCTAAACCCTAACCCTAAACCCTAAACCCTAAACCCTAAAAGCCTAAAACCCAAAAACCCTAAAACCCTAAACCCTAAAAACCGAAAACCCTAAAAACCTAAACCCTAAACCCGAAACCCCGGATATGCCGCACACTTTCACCAGGTTTTTGTATATGCTGTCTGCAGCTGCGGGTCCGTCATGGCTCTCGCAAGCCTCTGCCATTGCCAGTGCCATCAGTGCCATTGCATAGTCACACCGTCACACTGAAAGCCTGAAGGCACCCGATGAGGACTCTCTGGAAATTGCCATCGGCATTTGTGATGACAAGGAGGCACACGATCACAGTGTCTCTCTCCATTGGGAAATGTCACCCATCAAAGACCTGCAATCCAAACCCTAAACCCTACAAACCCTAAAAACCCTAAACCCTAAACCCTAGCCTTAAACCCTAAGACGTAGGCGGCGATCGTAAACCCTTCAAACCCTCAAAACCTAAACCCCACACCCCTAAACCCTAAACCCTAAAACCCCTGAACCCTAAACCCTAAACCCGAACCCTAAAGCCTACAACCCTAAACCCTAAACGAGTAACGAAGGTTCGAAGTTGAGTCGAGATGTCAAGCTCCAGGTCCAACGCCATCACTGAAAGTGATGGGGTTTGGGGAGGCTCTAACGAGGGTCAGGTTTAGGGTTTAGGGTTTAGGGTTTAGGGTTTAGGGTTTAGGGCTTAGGGCTTAGGGTTTAGGGCTTAGGGCTTAGGGCTTAGGGCTTAGGGCTTAGGGCTTAGGGCTTAGGGCTTACGGCTTAGGGCTTAGGGTTTAGGGCTTAGGGCTTAGGGCTTAGGGCTTAGGGCACCAATCTTGTTCCGCGCCTTCGAGTACTTGGTTTCGGGCAGGCAGACTCCAGAGGCCTCCGTGCAGGTCCTGCGCCGCCGCCCATCAGGGCCGCAAACTAGGGTTCTTAAGGGTTTAGGGTTTGTGGTTTAGGGTTTGTGGTTTAGGGTTTAGGGTTTGTGGTTTAGGGTTTAGGGCTAAGGGTTTAGGATTCAGGGGGGGTATGTTCCATAGGTACCTATTTTCCGTGAATCCCCCTCCCTTAGCAACCCCATAAACACTACATGCCACGACCAGAAACCACGAAATCCCAAATCCCAAAAACCACCCCCCAACCCACCAACAAAAACTAGAATCCCAAACCCCAAAGACCCACCCCCCCCCCCCCAACAAAAAAACAAGATACTAAAGACAAGATTCAAATAACAATGATAAACAACACACACCCCCCCCCCCCCCGGCTCCCAGATTTCCAATTTTCAGGACCTTGCCCCCACATAACCCGGGCCTGGAGCCCTCAGCCCTGAACCCCAAACCCTAAACCCCGAACTCCAAATCCTAAACCCTAAGCCCTAAACCTCAAACCCCAAACCCTAAACCCCAAACCCTAAACCCCACCCCAAACCCTAAACCCTACACGCTGCCGGCCCAGACCCGTAGGGCTTGCAGCCTAACCCCTAAACCCCTAAACCCTAACCCCTAAGCCTAAACCGCCATGTTAAACCGGCCCAGAACCCCTAAATCCTACACACATACACTCACACACAAAACCCTAAACCCCTCAACCACTCAGAGTCAAAATCGGTCCACGACCCTTGCCGCTTCGAGGTTCTCTGATTCTATTCCGGGTTTTTGGGGTTTGGGCTTTCTTGGCGGTTTACGGGCTTACTTTCAGGGCTTAGGGGTTCAGGGATTGGGGGCTTCGGGTGTGGGGTTTAGGGTTTGGTTTAGAGTTTAGGGTTTAGGGTTTAGGGTTTAGGGTTGAGGGTTGAGGGTTGAGGGTTGAGGGTTGAGGGTTGAGGGTTTAGGAATTAGGGTTGAGGGTTTAGGGTTTAGGGTTTAGGGTTTAGGTTTTAGGGTTTAGGGTTTAGGGCTTGGTTGGTAGGCCGGTTCACAGCAGTAGCTGCAACCATGCAACCGCTTCCATGTGCGCATGGGACGGGGGGGGAGGGAGGGCGGGGACAGCGGCAATGTTTTTTTAGAGTTTAAGTTTAGGGTTTAGGGCTTTGGGCGTGTTTAGGGTCCGCAAATTGCGGACGCCTGAGGTTAGCAAGCTGCCGGCCGAGGCCGCTGCCTGAAGACGCAGCACCGAGCGGAGCTGAAGCCGAAGAGACCTGACCACACAGGAGCCGCAAGAACCGGCAACCTGAAACCCGGGTTTAGGGTTTAGGGTTTAGGGTTTAGGGTTCAGGGTTCAGGGTTTCGGGATGGCGGTTTAGGGTTTAGGGCTTCGGGTTGAGAACCCCCCTTACATCCGAAACTATGTCAAACACACGTTCTAGCTACTAAGTTACTATAGGGGCCTTTAGAATCAGAATAGGGTTTCGGGGGTCATGGAAGAATTTTAGTAAGTATTCTGACAACCCTAAACTTAAACCCTGAACCCTAATCCCAAATCCCTACACCCTAGCCCCTAATCCCTAAACCCTCAACCCTGAACCCGAATCAAGCCCTACAATCATATCAGTGGGTACATTTGGAGGTTCATGGGGGAATTACAAGTAGGGTTATGACTATAGTTAGGGTGCCTAAACCCTAAACCCTAAACCCTAAACCCTAAACCCTTTGACTCCCCATGAAGTATGGCGAAGGGGTAGAGCTCCATCTTGTCCTGGTACTCGGAGGGGTTTAGGGTTTAGGGTTTAGGGTTTAGGGTTTAGGGTTTAGGGTTTAAGGTTCAGGGTTTAGGGTTTAGAAATAGCCGAATACGATTTGCACAACCATTTCCCTCACTATGACGGAACTTGTCCCTCTTGGGCATAGTTTTGTCCAGTCATGTCATTCATGGCAATGTTCCCCGCGGATGACGACCCCAAAGTCACAAAAGTTTGCGATGCTTCACCACGGCAGTGACTTTGTATTGTACACGTCTTCTTGTCAGAACTCTCGTTGCTTTCCTGCTGCTATTGCCATGATCATTGTTTGACTGTTGAGCTATGCCTGACAAGGATATTACTGAGACTTGCTTTCATCCAGCTATGCTTCTCAATGTAGACACCAATACTCAAATACCCTTACTGCTTCCAATGTTGCTATGTCTCTGTGATGCTTACAACTACTGCTGCTACCACCGTGCACTGAATTTGGCATTTGTTCTGCTGCGCCTTCTTCTGATCACTATTGCTGTTCTTGCGACTACTTTGAGTTGCATCTACTACTGCTTTACGAGTAGTTGGTGTCGAAGCAGGCACTTGGATACGACCCCCCGCTCCACCGATGTAGTGAGGGCCGTTTCAGAGGAACACAGGCTCCAGCTCGGCCACCACACCGTCTCGTCCAAGCAGATGGTGTAGATCCGGCTGCCGTGCAGAGATAGCAAGTGGAGGACACTTTGGCAGTTCTGCTGCAGCTGGTCTCGCCTGGGCCTTCCCTAAACCCTAAACTCTAAACCCGAAACTCTAAACCCTAATTAAACCCTAAACCTTAAACCCTAAAACCCTCAACCCTAAACCCTAAACCCTGAACCCTAAACCCTAAACCTACACCCCCAATGCAACTTGCGGGTTCAGGCGCGGTGTGGTGCGGCAGGGCGCTTGCGGGGTTCAGCGCTTAGCGGGTTTAGGGTTTAGGGTTTCTTGCTTAGGGCTTAGGGCTTGGGGCTGAGGGCTGAGGGCTGAGGGATTAGGGCTTAGGGCTTAGGGCTTAGGGTGTAAGAGGTTACATAACCTGAACCCTACCCACTAGAACCCTGAACCGCAATTACTCTGTCTCGGAGACCGCCTTCGCCCTTCTTCTTCATGGCGGGCGCTGGGCAGTCGAAATTGTCGCACGACCTGCGGGAAGTCGCCGAGGAGGCTGGGGGCCACAACAGCAAAACCCCGAATCCCTACCTTAGGTCCCTAAACCCCAAACCCCCAAACCTTAAACCCTAAACCCTTAACCCTAAACCCTGTACAACACTAAACTGTAGAACCCGTGCAACCCCGGCCCTTGCGGCCCCTTTTTTATGTTGCGGGGGAAGGGGTTCACGGAGTTGCAGGGCTTTCGGGTGTAGGATTCAGCGTTGATTGTTCATTTAGTAGGGTTTTGGGGGGGTTTAGGGTTTTGGGTTTATGGTTGAGGGTTTATGGTTGATGCAGGGTTGTCGCGTTGAAGGGTTTGGGGTTTAGGGTTCAGGTTTTTTCTTTAGGGTTTACCTAGGGTCGTGGGGTTTCAAGGTTGAGTGGGAGCCTAGCCTTCATAAACCGTACCAACTCAGGGCCGCGCATGTGTGGCCTAGGGTTTAGAGATAGGGGTTTCGGGGTTTAGGGTTCAGGGTTCAGGGTTCAGGGTTTAGGGTTCAGGGTTTGGGGTTTAGGGTTTAGGGTTTAAGGGATAAGGATTAAGGGTTTAGGGTTTAGGGTTTAGGGTTTTCGGGGCCCAACAGAAGCTCATCCTCGGGCCCTGCCTGGGTGCCAAGCAGATGTTTTTGATGACGATCCTCGGATGGCGGCGTCCGAGCCCGAACCAACCCGAGACCTTTTGTTAGATTTAGGTGTAGGGGGGTAGGAGGGTTTAGGGTTTAGGGCTTAGGGCTTAGGGCTTAGGGCTTAGGGCTTAGGGCTTAGGGCTTAAAGAATTTTGAGGGTTTAGGGTGTAGGGTTCGGGGTTTAGGGTTTCAAGGGTAAAGGGTTTACAGGGTTTCAAGGGTTTAAGGGGTTGAATAATGGGTTTGAAGGGTGGGCTTAAATGGTTTAGGGCTTAAAAAGGGTTTGAAGGGTTTTAAGGCTTTAGGGTTTTGGCTTTGGATTTCTGGATTCGCTCCGCAGGGAGGTGTAATCGTAGTAGTCCCCCCTGGTCGGGGCTCGACGCACGCGAGCACCGAGCCACTTCATCATATCTTCCACCAACACATCCATTCCCCCCCCCCCCCCCAGACAGTCAGCAGCTCCTTCAAGCAAACCTCCAAGAGGACCAGAGCTACCCCCAGAAAGCTTACGGTTTCGAATTTAGGGCTTTGGGTTTACGGTTTCGAGTTTCGTGATGCCACTTTCTCTCACACACACACACAGAGACCCGACAGGAGCGCGAGCCATCCCTGCCGGGCCTGACAACTTAGAGGCCAAGTTGGCCCTCTAAAGTATCTGAAAAAAGTCTCGGATGTGATCCTCTTAAGCCCAATGGAGAGCAAAACTGTGAGAGTGTCTCAGAATACTCCAAAGGCCTACTTATTTCTGAAATTGAAACCGGGTGCCACCTGACGGAACCTTGAGGTTAAGCTCATTTTGCGGGTAAGACGCCTGCCCTGTTTGGGGTTTGGGGTTTGGGGTTTGGGGTTTGGGGTTTAGGGTTTAGGGTTTAAGGTTTGAGGATTAGGGTTTAGGGTTCAAACCCCGAGAATCCTGTGCCTGAACCCCTTGCAACCCTTCTCATGCCTCAATCCTAAACCCAAAACCCTCAACGCCAAGCCCCTGTGATTTCCTAGAGAGCATTCTAGGGACCCTTAGTACGTTTTTAAGGCATAGTCCTTAATTTAAGGCTATCCTGGTCTGTGGGATTGAGGGCTTGAGCTCAAGTTACAGGGAACTTCGCGAATACTCCCCACTAGAGCCTCCGGAAGGTTCCCTAGGTACCTACCCCCCCCCCCCCCCCCCCCCCCCCAACCCCCTCCCAAGAACTCGCCTCCCTTAAGGACCCTACAAACCCTTGGTAAGTCACTACAAACCCTAAGCCCTACACCCTTTGTCACTAGAAACCCTAACACCCTTGGTGGGTTACTATAAGCTCTAAACCCTACACCTGATGGGGCATTATGAGCCAACACCCTGGTGGGTTATTGCAAGCCCTAAACCCTACACCCTTGGTGGATTATTCTAAACCCTAAACCCTACACCCTTGGTGGGTTATTGTAAGCTCTAAACCTGTCCTAAATAGGGACGATAAAACAGAATAGGGATTCAAAATCGGGGGTACTATAATCCCCATTTAGGACTGCTACTATAAGGGGGCCTAAACCCTAAACCCTACAAGTTACGATTCTCCGGTTTAGGGTTTAGGGTTTAGGGTTTAGGGTTTAGGGTTTAGGGTTTAGGGTTTAGGGTTTAGGGTTTAGGGTTTAGGGTTTAGGGTTTAGGGTTTGTCTTCGGCCCGGCGGCTTGCCCGAGGTCCAGATGGCCGGCTTTTGGTACTGGAACTCTGCCTATGACAGCGAGGAAGGAGATAGGGTAAAGGGTAAAGGGTATAGGGTTTAGGGTTTAGGGTTTAGGGTTTAGGGTTTTGGGTGTTGGGTGTTGGGTTTTGGGCTTTGGGCTTTGGGTTTAGAGTTTAGGGTTTAGGGTTTAGGGTTTAGGGCGAGAAGAAGCCCCCAGCAGATCCAAGGAACGAGTCTATTCGCAGCCTCCCCCCTCAAACCCCCCTCAAACGCCCCTCAAACCCCCTCAGACCCCCCTCAAAAGCCCTAAACCCTTGGGTTTAAACCCCTGCATCCCCACTTAGGCGTCCAAAACCAAGATCCCTAAACCCTAAACCCTAAAGCCCTCAACCCCCTAAACCCTAAACCCTGAACCCTAAACCCCTCAACCCCTAAACCTGGCCTCAGCGCCAGAGAGCTCCACCTCGTCGCTAACCTGTGGCAAATTCAGAAATATGGGAGATGGGTTTGGGGTTTGGGGTCGAGGGTTTAGGGTTTAGGGTTTAGGGTTTAGGATTTTGCTACTTAGGCATGTGTGTCCATCGCTAGGAGCGCAATAGACACGGTGCCGGTTTCGGTACCTTCGGCTGTGATTTACAAGTCTTGGTCCCACTTAAAATCAAAATTCCTATATTGTTACCCACCAGAAACCGAAATCGGATAAACCCTAAACCCTAAACCCTAAACCCCTGCATGCGGTTCAGAAGCGTGCTGGTGGGCCTGCCCTTGCCATTAGCCGGTTGAGTCCGGCCAGTGCATCGAGCAATTTGGCTCGCTGCGCCTGTGGGCCCAGCACCCAATTCAGTTCGTCTTGAAAGTTAAGGACCTTCGCACTTCTGGTTGGAAACCTCTACGCAGCTGCTTATATGTAGATGTTCTGCTGCGAGGAGACCAGGATGAGGCGTCTTGCCAACTTCTCGGATGGCAGATTTGCGTGACTCCTGGTAGATGGCAGCCTCGATCAGCGTGGCATGCTGCAGCTCGATTCGGTCGAATCTAAACCATGGTTTTGGAAGGGATTTCCGAGCCCTCCAAAGTTGCTCCCAAATCACTCCAAAGTCGCTTTGGAGCGATTTTGGAACTTTTTTGGAGCGATTTCGAAGCGATTTTTGGAGCCGAGCCCCTAAAACCCAACTCTAATATAAGTGGAGCTTCATGTCAGGGTGAGGGGATTCCGGGCTGTTGCGGGGTTTGAGGGTTTGGCGCCTTAGAGGGCTTAACAGCGAATGTAGGGTGTAGGGTTTCGGATTTAGGCTTTCGGGTTGGGGGTTTAGGGTTTAGGGTTTAGGGTTTAGGGTTTAGGGTTTAGGGTTTCGGGTTTAGGGTTTAGGGTTTAGGGTTTAGGGTTTAGGGTTTAGGGTTTAGGGTCTAGGGTCTAGGGTCTAGGGTTTAGGGTTTAGGCCTGGATGTCCGTGTCTTGCACACCTGCCGGCACCTTGATCTCCAGGAACCCTCCTGAGCTGTGATTTACTCCTAGTAGGAAGTTGGGGAGTTGGGTTTTGGGTTTTGGGTTTTGGGTTTAGGATTTTGGATTTAGGGTTTAGGGTTTAGGGTTTAGGGTTTAGGGGTTTGGGTTTGGGGTTTGGGGTTTGGGGTTTGGGGTTTGGGGTTTGGGGTTTGGGGTTTGGGGTTTGGGGTTTGGGGTTCAGGGTTTAGGGTCTAGGGTTTAGGGTTTAGGATTTCGGGTTTAGGGCTTAGGGCTTAGGGTGTATTATATCCCAAAACCCTACACCCAAAACCCTGAACGCATCAAACCACTTAAGGGGCGAGACATGACTTTCTGCCCTATTTCCCAGAGACCCTTGGAGCAAAAATTCTCTGTAACTAGGGTCCTCCTGCTTGGAGTCTCATTATAGCAAGGCCTCAGGGATTGAGAGTTTAGGCTGAAACCCTAAAACCCTAAACCCTAGAACCCAAAACCCTCAACCCTGAAACCCTAGAACCCTAAGCCCCAACATGAAACCCTAGAACCCTAAGACCCTACGACCCAAAGACCCTAAGACCCAAAGACCCTAAGACCCTAAAACCCAAAAACCCTAAAACCCTAAAAACCCTAAAACCCTAAAACCCTGAAACCCTAAAACCCTAAAACCCTAAAACCCTAAAACCCTAAAACCCTAAAACCCTAAAACCCTAAAACCCTAAAACCCTAAAACCCTAAAACCCTACACCCTAAAACCCTAAACCCCTAAAACCCTAAACCCTAGAACCCGAAACCCATATCCCTGTGCAAAGCAGGGCGAGACTCCATCGGCGCCGCCTGAGGAGAAGCCGAAGACGCGGTCCACCTCCCAGGCTCGGGAATTGCTGGTTTAGGGGGTCGGGTTTAGGGTTTAGGGTTTAGGGTTTAAGGTTTAGGGTTTAGGGTTTAGGGTTTAGGGTTTAGGGTTTAGGGTTTAGGGTTTAGGGTTTAGGGCTTAGGGCTTAGGGCTTAGGGCTTAGGGCTTAGGGTTTAGGGTTTAGGGTTTAGGGTTTAGGGTTTAGGGATTAGGGTTTAGGGTTTAGAGATATTGCGTAGAGTAAGCTCCCGAAAGTTGGAACATGGTTTAAGGATGATTACAGCTGGGAATACCTGTTGTATACCTTTTGGGGTCTAGGGAAAGGATGTTCCAACCCCTTAACTAAGGAACATTCCTTAAACCATATAAGGAACCCTCATTTATGTTACGGAATCTTCTTTAATTCAGGGGTATTGGAGTCTCTGGGTTTGGGGTTAAGGGCTTAGGGCTTAGGATTTAGTGCTTTAAGGCTTAGTGTGGTAGTTGAGAATCAGAGCATCGCCTGTGTATGTCAGTAGGGTTTAGGGTTTAGGCTTTAGGGTTTAGGGCTTAGGGCTTAGGGCTTAGGGTTTAGGGTTTAGGGTTTAGGGTTTAGGGTTTCGGGTTTGCTAGGCATGTAGGTAGCTGGGTGGGTAGGTGGGTACTAGATAGAGATACTTGAACATCAGGCCTCTCTTGTGGCCCAGATGCTGCTTTATAAATATGTATAAAAGGATAACCAAATATGTGAAACGATTTCATCAACGGTCAGAATAGGGGAGGGGAACGAACCATCGACCGTAAGCCCAGCTTAGGGTTTCGGGTTTGGGGGTTTAGGGTGTATGGTTTAGGGCTTAGGGTTTAGGCTAAGGGCTCAGGGATCAGGGTTTAGGGTTGACACCTTGTTGGTGGCATGGTGCGGGCTTTGCTGATGGCGAGATGTCTCAGCGGCTGGAAACTCTGAGTGTGGAGATCTACAACCTCTCTTGCGCTCCGCAATATTTGCGCGATTGCATCCTTGTACTTTTTGTAGTGTTTGTATGAGTTGTGATTGTTGCTTGTGTTGTAGCCAAACCAGCCGCGAGCCAAAGACCCCCACGCAAAGCAAATAAGGAGCAAAAAGGAACCCCTCAAGGTAAATATCTGCACGGTGTAGGGCTTAGGGTTTAGGGCTTTGGGGTCCTGATAGGTAGGTAAATAAGGGTCCGAAAGTCAGGGCCCCACATGTGGCGCACAGACCGTGAGTCATACATAGGGATCTATTTGATTCCAATCGGTAGACCGCGTACCTTGTATGTACGTACAGGTGTCATATCAGTACGAGTGTTACAGGGGGAAGATATTGGCAACCCTAAACCCTAAAACCCTAAAACCCTAAACCCCAAACCCTAAACCCTAAACCCTAAACCCTAAACCCTAAACCCTAAACCCTAAACCCTAAACCCTAAACCCTAAACCCTGAACCCTGAACCCTGAACCCTGAACCCTGAACCCTGAACCCTGAACCCTGAACCAACCATTCAGGCTCCACACTTAACACGCACCCTAAGACCGGCCTTGCTGTCCGAGGAGAACGTGGCTTTCAGGATCCAGGGCATACCGATCTTCCACTCCGAGTCCTCCTTCCTGGGTTCGGGGTTTAGGGTTTAGGGTTTAGGGTTTAGGGTTTAGGGTTTAGGGTTTGGGGTTTGGGGTTTGGGGTTTGGGGTTTGGGGTTTGGGGTTTTGGGGTTTGGGGTTTGGGGTTTGGGGTTTGGGATTTAGGGTTTAGGCTTTAGGGTTGAGGGTTTAAGGTTTAAGATTAAGGTTTAGGGTTTAGGGGGTTTAGGGTTGTTAGTTGCTGTGGTTTAGGGTCGGTATCCCTACACCACACCCCGATACTCTAAGCCCTAAACCCCAAAACCCAACCCAACCGGTGTTCAGGATTGGCCGGGGGCTGGGTATTGGGGTGCAGTTGGTCGTCTGGCCTCCCTAAGCTCTCCGAAGCTTGCGAAGGTACCTACCCCCAGGAAACCCCCCTCCCTCAAGAACCCTATAGTTCATGAGTAGCTATAGGTAGGTTTATAATTATGGCAGCTATTGTCATGTTTCTGTTTAGGGTACCTATAACCAGAGACTTTATGGCCACCTATGAACCTCCAAGTTGTCACGACGACGGACTCCAACGGTCACTTCTTGTGTAGAAATCGATCCAAGTATGGGCCTTTTCCTCCACTATCGTATATTCCTTACCCAGTCAATGAACCCTAAACCCTAAACCCTAAACCCTAAACCCTAAACCCTAAACCCTAAACCCTAAACCCTAATTAAACCCGAAAAGGGAATCGGCACCGTCACTAACGGTCACTGCCTCAATTTTCAACTCTTCTTGTTTCTCCAGAGTCCCCGACTAGTGACGATGGTGATGGCTGTGACAGCTTTGATGGATAATGCGTGTGCGTCGGTAACGCAAACCCTCCACCTGGTTCTCCATGGCCTTGGCTTTCCTCTTTGGCCGAGAGACGATGATAGGCGATGGGAGTCGGCATATCATACGAACACAGAGACATCGTCCTCCCCAATTTCTGCGGCCCATTTGGGCGGCCAAATGGTGTTCAACCCCAAGCCCAACCCCACCCTCCCCCCAAAGAGAATGTAAAAAAATTATAAGACATAGGAGTTCAGGGCTTAGAGTTTAGGGTTTTGGGTTTAGGGTGAAGCGAACAAGCCCTTACGGCCCTTGAACCCTAAAGCCTCCTGAGCAGTGCGCACTCAAGCCCTTCCGGCCCTCACCTCAAAACCCCGCTAGAAGTCCTACTAAAACCCAACAACAACTCTTAAAAAACCGTGGCCCTCCTCCAAAAGCCCGCAAACCCCCCAAAGAAAACCCAAAAAGAGAACCGGAACTTCCCTAACACCCTAAAGACGCCCTAAACCCTAAACCCTAAACCCTAAATTTGCCCTAAGCCCCAAAGAACCTTAAAGAAAACCCCCTAAACCCTAAACCCTAAACCCTAAACCCTAAACCCTAAACCCTAAACCCTTAACCCTAAACCCTAAACCCTAAAACCTCTCCTAGAAGCGCCACATGCGGCCGGCCGGCAAAGCGGCGCGCAGCTTCTCCAGATCAAAGACCGAGTCCATCGGATTCCTGGACACCCCCAGGAAGACCCCCATGTTTAAGGCGAATGGTCTTGAGGTTTAGGGTTTAGCGTTTAGGGTTTAGGGTTTAGGGTTTAGGGTTTAGGGCTTAGGGTTTAGGGTTTAGGGCTTAGGGCTTAGGGCTTAGGGCTTAGGGTTTAGGGCTTCGCTGCCTGAACTAAGGAGTATTTCTCAGAAGGTTTTGGGGCTTCCGGCTACTGGCACCCTTATATGATTTACGGATACTCCAGAATTAATCAAGCCTTGCATTCCTGGGAAAACCACCCTAAATCCTAAACCCTAAACCCTACATCCTAAACCCTAAACCCTAAACCCTAAATCCTAGACCCTAAGGTTCAGAGTCGTGGAGCTTGTAGGGGCACCTAAGCCCACCACTCTCATCCGGCGAAGTGGTGCAGGCCAGGTTTAGGGTTTAGGGTTTAGGGCTTAGGGTCGAGGGTCGAGGGTCTAGGGTCTAGGGTTTAGGGTTTAGGGTTTAGGGTCGAGGGTCTAGGGTTTAGGGTTTAGGGCTTGTGTCTAGCACTGAGAATGGCATACCGTTGGCAAGCATCATAGAATTCACTGGAAGCTGCCAAGACTCATCGCCGCACCTCCATTCTCGTCGTCAACCTTGCTCCGAGTGCGAAAATAACTTGGCAGGAAATGCAGGAATCGCCCAAAATCCTAGCCTAAACCCTAAACCCCATTAGGGCTTGGGGTCTTGGGTCTAGAATCAAGAGATTGCCCGAACCCCCCATGTGCACCTTTAATAAGAGGCAAGAAGAAGCTGAGGGTACCATCGGGGGGATAGTTGGGCGGTTTCTTCAAGGGTTTGGGGTTCGGGGCTTAGGGTTTCGCGCTTGGGACGGGCCTGTTCTGGCGGGGCAAGAAAATCACGGCCGTGTCTCCGAAGCCCCTACTATAACCTGAACCTCGGTACGGTGCAGGCCCCGCGGGCTCTACGAGATGGACATCGGGTCCTTAGGTACTACTATACTCCTTTAGAACCTTAATAAAAGTATGTCTTTTAAATTTCCTCTTGGGTTTTATATACACAAAACAAAACTTGATTCCCAAGAAAGGTATAGACTAGGGGGATTTAGGATCTAGGGTTTGGGGCTGTTGGGCTCATAGTTTTGTGTTTTAGGGTCCAAAACCAGCACATCACACCCGGCGAAAACTGAACCACCCAAACCCTGCACAACCCTCCATTGTGGAGCTTAGGGTTTCTTAGGCAGTACAGACCCCGAACCCTAAACCCTAAACCCTAATAAGGCATACGATTTAGACTCCTGTAGTACCCACTCGCTGCGACCGCAGGGCGAGCACCACTTCTTTCGGCAGGGAGTCCGGATACCTGCACATCTTGACATCCCCGAAACCCCGAAACCGAACCTAACCCTAAATACGCCATTCGCGGACCACCCCCCCCCTCTCCCCCCGCCCTCCCCCCCATCATACTCCCCCCCCCCTCTCAGTGGTTTATGGTGGTTTCTGTGGTTCATGGTTTAGGGGGGTCGAGACCCCAGCACTTGAACTCCTTGAAAGCCTTTAAAGCCTTTAAAGCCTCTGCACCCCAAGCCCCTCAACCTCTGAGTTCGCGTAAGGGAGCAAAGGGGGGTTTAGGGTTTAGGGTTTCAGGGTTCAGGGTTCAGGGTTCAGGGTTTAGGGTTTAGGGTTTAGGGTTTAGGGTTTAGGGTTTAGGGTTTAGGGTTTAGGGTTTAGGGTTTAGGGTTTAGGGTTTAGGGTTTAGGGTTTAGGGTTTAGGTTGTAGGGTTTAGGGTTTAGGGTTTAGGGTTTAGGGTTTAGGGTTTAGGGTTTAGGGTTTAGGGTTTAGGGTTTAGGGTTTAGGGTTTAGGGTTTAGGGTTTAGGGTTTAGGGTTTAGGTTTTAGGGTTTAGGGTTTAGGGTTTAGGGTTTAGGGCGGCCTTCGTCTACATGTCAAGCTGCGGAGCTCTTTAGCAACTTGCCGACACCCAGAGACTCCAATAGTTGCCCCTCAGTTAGGGAATATTCCTTCAACCACAGAAAGGAACCTTCTGATATCTTGAAGAATATTCCTTAAGGCGCATTGGGGTCCCTGGGCACCCACACCCCCACCCCCACTCCTACATTTACGCTCTAGAAGCTTCCCTCAGAGGTGAGGGGGAGGAATAAATCCCATGAACCCTAGAGCCTACATCGAAACGCCCAAAGAACCAAAACCCTAAACCCCAAACCGAAAACCTCAAAAGCCTAACCCTACTCCCCGGCCTGTTGATCAGGCCCTTCGGGCAGGGGTTTGACTCCTCCTCCAGCTCCTCGCAGCCGCGACATTGCGGGAGGGCTCGCAGTTCAGGGTTTTGGGGTTTTGGGTTTCGGGTTTAGGGTTTGGGGTTTGGGGTTTAGTGTTTAGGGTTTAGGGTTTAGGGTTTAGGGTTTAGGGGTTTAGGGTTGTGGGGTTGGGGGTGGGGGGGGGAGGAACACATTATGGGTTTTCGGGTTGAGGGTTCGGGGTTGAGGGGCTTTAGGGGTGCAACCCTAAACCCTAAACCCGAAACCCTAAACCCTAAACCCGTAACCCGAAACCCTAAACCCGAAACCCCCCAAACCCCAAACCCCCAATTCCAGCACGCTACAGAGTCGGCAGCCGTCGAAGAATCTACTGACGAACATCGCGCGCGCGCAACGTGAAAACTTGAGAAGTACCATCGCCTCCCCACTTGGGTTTACTAGGGCCTTAGGGTTTACTCTACACCTTAAACCCAAAACCCGAAACCCTAAACCTGAACCCTAATATAGGTTTTAGGCCTTGCAGGGTTTAAGGTTTTTCGGGTGTAGGTGGCAACTACTTACAGTAAGTCCCCGAACCTCCTGGACCTTCAGCCCTAAACACAATGTTTAGGGTTTGGGGTTCAGGGTTTAGGGTTGAGGGTTTAGGGTTTTGGGGTTTAGGGTTTAGGGTTCAGAGTTCAGGGTTCAGGGTTTAGGGTTTGGGGCTTAGGATGTAGCGTTTTTTTGGAATTTAGGGTGAAATTGTACCAAAATTCCTTGAAGTGCAGTAGCCTTGAACGACAACCCCCAAAATGCCCACAGGGCACTGCCAACCCACTGTGGGAATGCTTCTCGAACTGTTGAAGTTTAGGGTTTATAGGGGGTTTTAGGGAACATAGGGGTTCGGGGTTTCTCGGGCTTACAGGGTTTAAAGGGCGTATATGGCTTGCTTGCAGAGTTTATAGGCCATATAGGGTTTCAGTGAGGTCCTCAGCCTCGTTGTCGGCCTGGCGAAGGCTTGCTCGAACCTTTCGGAAGGAGCTGGTTTGGCGTTCGAGGAACCCGAGCCCTAAACCCTAAACCCTAAACCCTCAACCCTCAACCCTAAACACCAACAAGACCGAAATATTGAAACCCCAGAGCCCGAAGGCTTAGGGGACCCCAGAACCCCAAGGCTCAGGGAGTCTTAGAAACGTTAAGGCCCCATCTTGGGGTACTTGGAGGTTCATGGCACTGGCCAAGCAATTTTAACTGTACTTATAACCCCACTTCTCATACCCCGAAAGGGCCTTATAGGGGTCATCCCTATTATAAGTAGGGTTATGTGCCCAACCCCTCCCGTTATACCCCTCATATACCCTATACAGCCCAAGGTCCATATTTCAGAACCCTAAACCCTAAACCCTAAACCCTAAACCCATATTTCAGAACCCTTCTAAAGGAGGTAAGGGACGACACTGAGGTCCCCTGCAATTCCCCTTAGGGCCCAAGGGGGACCTCGGAGCCCTGAGGCTTCGGGAACCCCAGAACCTCAGGATCCTAGCCCTAAACCCTAAACCCTAAACCCTAAACCCTGAACCCTAGGACAGTGGACCCCGGAAGAAGCCTAGGATCCGAGGATCCTAGGACCCTGGCACCGTCGGACCCTGGCACCCTGGGACCCTCGCAGATAGGGCAGGTGGTTCAGGGGGTGTAGGGTGTAGGGTTTCGGGTTTAGGGTTTGTGGTGTAGGGTTTCGGGTGTGTAGGGCAATAGGGTTTAGGGTTTACGAGACGAGCACCCCGAGCGCTAACTTCGGTGGAGGGTCGCCGTGGCTGCGGCGTTGCAACCCAAATCTGCCACCTCGAATAGACTACTACTCCAAATCACCGCAGCCGAAGTGGGGCTTCGGGCTTTGGGGTTTTGGGTTCGGGGTTCGGCGTTTAGGCAATTGGGTTTAGGGTCTCAGGGTTAGAGTTTAGGTTTTGGGTTTAGGGTTTATCGTTTGGGGTTCAGGGTTTAGGGTTTAGGGTTTCGGGTTTAGGGTTTAGGGTTTAGGGTTTAGGGTTTAGAGGGTTTAGGGCCTTGGCAGAATGCACCAGGACGGCGGGAAAGATCGCCACAAGGAGTAACTTCATCATGGTCGGATGGGGGAAATGACGTAAGAACTAAAGGGAGCACACGTCTGAGAGCCGAGAAGGCCATTGGAGCTTCAGGAAGGGTGGGTTTAGGGTTTAGGGTTGAGGGTTGAGGGTTGAGGGTTTAGGGTTGAGGGTTGAGGGTTGAGGGTTGAGGGTTGAGGGTTGAGGGTTGAGGGTTGAGGGTTTAGGGTTTAGGGTTTAGGGCTTAGGGCTTAGGGTTTAGGGTTTAGGGCAACTGGAGCACCTCACCGCCGAGAGCCAACAGGCCAAAAACAGGAGCCCTTTTTTTGTTTACCCCGAGGGTTGAAGGTTGAGGGTTGAAGGTTGAGGGTTGAGGGTTGAGGGTCCCCCCCCCCCCCCCCCCCGGGTCGAGCTCCATGGTCTTGATTGGCCGGGCAAACTTGTCCTTGTAGAGGCCAGACTTGACATTAGAGAGCGCAAGGTTAAACCCTAAACCCTAAACCCTAAACCCTACAGGCCCCAAGCCCCAAGCCCTAAACCCTATACGTCGCCTCGAGGCTCTACCAAAGCGGCCGAGCCGTTTACTTCTTTTTCACAGGAAGCTCGCCAGTTGGCCCCGGCGCATGGCGACTCCTGCTGGGGTTGAAAGGCTTGGGGTTTGGGGTTTGAAGGTTTGGGGTTTGGGGTTTAGGGTTTCTGGTTGGAGGTGTAGGGCTTAGGGGGGAAAACTCCAGATCTCCTGTTCCAGTGCTCCTAGCCTCAGGGAAACGCGAGGCGTTTCCAATGACCTTAAACCGCAAACCCTAAACCACAAAACCCCAAACGGCTGCTCTGGTCTCTAAGCCCTCCAAACGAATACCAAAGGCGGAGCTGGGTTTAAAATCTTAGGGTTCAGGGTTTAGGGTTTTAGGGTTTAGGGTTTAGGTTTTAGGGTTTAGGGTTTCGGGTTTCGGGTTTAGGGTTTAGGGTTTAGGGTTTAGGGCCCCTGAACCCGAAACCTTGGGAAACTTCTGGGCCCGGGATCCAAGGTCTAGGCGGCCTCGGGTTTAGAGCTTGGGGGGCTTAACACCGCGAACCTTCAACCCTAAACCCCTGTTTAGGGTTTAGGGTTTTAGTGTTTAGGGTTTAGGGTGGTTTAGGGGGTACAGTACCCTACATAGGGTTGAGGGTTTGGGCTGTATGGTTCAGAGGCTTGGGGCCTACTGTCGAGGTTTAAGATTTTTCGGCTGAGTTTGAATTCGGGGGGGTGGGTTCCTGCTCACCGTAGTAGACTCTTCGGGTTTAGCGCGCCGCAACTCCTGCTGATGCGAGATGGTGTGAATGCTCGTCTGGGCCATGTGCTCTGGCACCTCAGCATGATGAGATCCCCAACACCAAGGCCCAAAAAAAGCTTCCTGAATTTAAGGCCTTGTTTGGGGCTATGTTGCAACACCGAAAGCAGCTCACAACCCTAAAGTGTTAAGCCCGAAGCCGCCTGGGCATTCTCGGGCTTTGAGGTTTGGTTTAGGGTTCCCCAACCCTAAATCTTGTCCCTAAGCACTCTTCTTCTCAGCGTCATATGGCCGGGAGGAAACTGCCACGAATAAACGCGGTCCACTCCGGCAGCAGATGAAGAACACGTCTACTGTTGTCGCTTGTTGTGCGCTGACAAAACCCCACAACCCCAAACCCTAAACCTCAAACCCCTAAACCCTTAAGGGGTTCGGGGTCAAGGTTTAGCGCAAGCTTCTACACCACAAGCCGGTCAAGTCAGAAAACCCGAACCCTGAGCTTTATAACCAGAAAGCCCAACACTCCGAACCCTTTCCACCAACCAACAGCTCCCAAACCCTTTTCCCAAACCCTTTCAGCCTGCGCGCTGCCGACTCTCAGTAGCCCTAAGCTCGAGAGCCCGAACGTTTAAACGCCATACCTTAGCACCCTGGGACTGAAAAAACCATACCCTTGAGCGATTACTACCCAACTTTGGCCAAGCCACGATCTGGCATGTGTGGGCCCGGGGCCACAGTAGCTGCCACAAGAGTGGCTGAGGCCCCGAGGGAGCTGGCCTCTTTGGGCTCAGTGGTTTTAGGGTGTATAGACTGCCGTAGAGGGTTTTGGAGGGTTTTAGGGGGGTCACAGGGCTAAGAGGGCTTAAAGGGTTTAGAGGGTCTGGAGGGTTTGGAGGCTTACAGGATTTAAGTTTAGGAGGTCGAGAGGGTTAGAGGGTTTACATTGTCTAGGCGGTTTAGAGGGTTTGGAGGGGTGAGAGGGCTTAGAGGGTTTAAGTTTAGAGGGTTAGGAGGTTTGGAGGGCTTAGAGGGCTTCAGAGGGTTACAACATTTTCCAAACACATCACGCAAAAAAAAACACAGCACAACCGAACTCAAATAACAACTCTCCCCGGACCGCTGACACAGCACGGCATACCACCGCCCCGCGTTCTTCGTCAATTTCAACACAATCCCCAGCAACTTCACAATATCCATACCCCCCCCCCCCCCCCCCCCTCCCCCCCCCCCCCCCCCCGGAACCCTCTTATACTTCAAGGAATATTCCTTCCATTACAGTAAGGTGTAGTGGAGCCCCCTGGTTTGAGGCAGAAGCAGCGACAGCAAGCGTCGGGCAGAAAGGATGCCCCAATGGCAAGGGGGCTTCGGGTGGCCGAGAAGGCCTGGGGTTTCGGGTTCGGGTTTGGGTTTAGGGTGTAGCGTTTATCTGGGGTCCAGATGTAGGGTTTAAGGTTTAGGGTTTCTGGAATTTGTAAAGGGTTTCTGTCCAGAGTGTTTTTTTTTTTTTTTGGGGGGGGGGGGGGGGGGGGTTGTCGGATTTTGTTTTTGCCTGGCCCTACTTGGGCAAGGGGGGGGGGGGGGCTGTCTCTTGAAGCCTTTGTAGTTCTCTGAAGGACTCTTGCAAATTACAAGTTTTGTAGGGGATATGGGGTACCTCATTCCCTCATGCCCTACTAAGACTAGTCATAGTCCCTTATTCCCTCATTCCCCACTAAGCACCAGCAAGTTTACAAGCTTAAGGCTCCCAAACAGTTTTGAGGGCCCGGCAACCACGGTTGCTTTGACCGTGCGGCTGCCGGCAGCCTGAGCGTCGACGTAGGGTCTAGGGTCTAGGGTTTGGGGCTTTAGGGTTTTAGGGCTTAGGGCTTAGGGTTTAGGGCTTAGAGTTTAGGGTTTAGGGCTTCAGGGTTTAGGGCTTTAGAGTTTAGGGTTTAGGGCTTCGGGTTTAGGGTTTTAGGGTTGGGGGCTTTGGGCGGTTTGGAGTTCCAGCGTTTGGGGTTTGGGATTTCAGGGTTCAGGGCTTGGGGCTGGGGATTCCGACGCGTTTCAAGACTCCCAGCTTAAGGTTCTCTAGCGCACTTCCCAGAGACTCCCATACCCATGAATTAAGGACTGTTCCTGAAACCATATCAGGAACCCTCTTATACATTTAGGAATACTGTATTCCTTTCATTAAGGGGTATTGGAGTCCCTGGGTTCACCAACACGGGAATGAAAAGGCGGAGCCGCGAGGAGTGCAGCCTTTGCGGCCGATGCATTTGTGTACCCCTTAAACCCTAAACCCTAAACCCTAAACCCTAAACCCTAAACCCTAAACCCTAAACCCTAAACCTTGGAGGTTCATGGCTAGCTCTCAGTAGCGTATGAGCTATAAGCATCGTTGCCATATTTTTTCTCAGTAGGGTTCTGGGTACCCTAATTAGCGTGAGAAGTAGAGTTGCGATTATTATAACCCTGCTTATATCTAGCCATGGACCTCCAAGTACACTCCTTAGCCGTGGCGTAGGACGCGGTTTTTCCAGCCAAAATAAGGACACGGTGTTCTTGCTACATCTTCCATGGTCGCGCTTAACCCTTCGGAAAACGCTCACCAGCGACACCTCCAGCTCCGTCCACGGAAAAGAACAGAAAACAGAGGAGGTTTGTTAGGGTTGAGGGCTTGGCATAGTCTGGGGCTTATTTGGGTTTAGGGCTTCAGGTTCGCCCTAATAAATCCCTGACAAAAACCCTACACACCTCCAGCACAAGCGTTTTTTCGACATTCAGGGCTGAACACCAAGCATACCAAGGCGAACTTCAGTGGTACAGGGCTTAGGCCTTAGGGATTAGATTTGAAGTTTAGGAATTGAACATGCAAAAAAGGTGCACCTGCAACTCCAACCTACCACCAGCTTAGTCGTAGGCACCCCTTGCGTAGCGGCTAGCACACACAAAAAGATCTGTGGGCAAATGAAGTCCCAGGCAGGTCCCGAAGCACCCTAAACCCTAAACCCTAAACCCTAAACCCTGAACCCTGAACCCTAAACCTCCCAGAGCTTCAACGGGGGCAGCTCGGATGCCGCAGAGCCGCTCTGGCAACGTGCTCCTGCGACGACACAGCCTGCGACCGGGAGTCCAGGGACCCCAAGACTCATTCAGGAATACTCCTTACACCTTAGGGTTTAGGGTTCAGGGTTCAGGGTTCAGGGTTTAGGGTTTAGGGTTTAGGGATATAAGGAACCCTATTATTATTATTCTAAGGAATATTCCTTAGTTAAGGGGTATTAGGGGTCCCTGCGGGTCCCATCGGAAAAGGAAGCATGGGGCTTGGGGATTGGGGTTTAGGGTGCTTCAGGACCTACCTGGGACTCTAGGGTTTGGGGCTTGGGGGTTGGGGTTTAGGGTTTAGGGTTTAGGCTTTAGGGTTTAGGGTTTAGGGTTTAGGGTTTAGGGTTTAGGGTTTAGGGTTTAGGGTTTAGGGTTTAGGGTTTAGGTTAGGGTTTAGGGTTTAGGGTTTAGGGTTTAGGGTTTAGGGTTTAGGGTTTAGGGTTTAGGGTTTAGGGTTTAGGGTTTAGGGTTTAGGGTTAGGGTGATTGTTTTGTTTCCTTGTTTTTGTTTAGGGGGCGAGGGGGGGAGGTGTGGTGGTCCCTCAAAAGCATTCTTCCCATGGGCGAAATTTGCATTGGGATTAGGGACCCACAATATGGCCCATAAACTTCAGCGTTTTATCCACAAATCTTGGGGTCTAGGTTTTGGTGCATGGGCCCTTAGTATGGGCCCTTAATCGGGGAACCCTTATATAACCTCTATATACCCTATAAAACCCAACTTCACAACCCTTTAAGAGAAGCTGCGGCTCTTACGCCCAGATCCTGATGTCTAGGGTTTAGGGTTCAGGGCCCGTGGGGTTTGGGGTTTAGGGTTTAGGGTTTAGGGTTTAGGGTTTAGGGTTTAGGGCTTAGGGTTTAGGGTTTAGGGTTTACATTTTTTGTCGCGCTTGCCCGTGTGGTCAGCTCTCCTCAACCACCCGTGCGCAGAGAAATTGTTGCATAGACTTGGGATTTTTAAGGTTTGCGCTTACCGGCTCGGAGTATCCCATCTTCCTCCAAACCCAAATAGCACCCACCGAAGCCTGACCAACACCCAACACCCGCACGAAACCCTAAACTCCAACTTAGCCCTAAACCCTAACCCTAAACCCTAAACACTAAACCCTAAACCCTATACCCTAAACCCACGAAGAACGCGGCTCAAGCCTTGGCGAGGGCTTCCAAGGCTTGTAGGCTGGGGTCCTGCATGACGGCGAACGAATTTTGACGCGGAGGGTCCGGGCGAGCTCGTGTTTCAGGCTTTAGGGTTGAGGGTTCATGAAGTCATATACCTCGGGGTGTTCGCCCTCTACTAGCAGTCCTTAATAAGGATTCTACAGGGGGTACTATTAATCCCTACAAGACCGCCTGAACCTAAAAAGCAGGCGCGGGCCCTGCAAGTGGAACTCGAGGAGCCCTAAACCTAAACACCCCAAACCCCAAACCCTGAACCCCTAAGCCTCTAAACCCCTAGACCCCAAACACCTTTCGTCCACATGGAAGCACACACTGGCTGTAAGAAAGAAGCGTGCGCGTGCGAATGCGAAAGAGGCATTGTTACGCGTGCACGAGCGTCAAAGTTTCACCCTCTCGAACTTCCGAACTCCAAACGTTCCAACTCGAGAAACTCTCAAACTCGGAGCGGTCAAACTTTCAAACTCGTCCCGCTTCAAACTTCTAGACTCGCGCACTCGAACGGGCGTCAAACTATCATTTCTGAAAGCTTGCACACGTGACCGTTTAACATTCAAACTCGAACGGGCTTGAAACTTCAAACTCTCAAACTCCAGATCTTGCGGCGTCGACACCTCCCCCACGGACGCATGACCTCAAACAAGCCCGAAACTTCAACTGTCAAACTTTGGCATTCTCTAAACTCGACTGCGGATCAAACTTTGGAGTTCGAGAAGCTTCAAACTCTCGAACGCACAATCTCGAAACCCCCGGTCGGACTCCAAACTTTTCAACTCTGATATTCAAAGACAGGATGTCCGAAAAATTAGAGATTGAGCTTGAGAAGAAACTCTCGAGCTCGAGTTTTGAATTTTCGAACGCACGAACTTTGAGGAGATTGAAACTTCATTGCGTGAAGTTTGAAAGCGGCTTGCATTCGCGCATTTCAGTTGCCGAGCTAACACCCTAAAGCATTAAACCCTAAACCCCCCCCCCCCCCCCCCCCCAAAAAAAAAAAAAAAAGCACAGACCCCTCAACCCAAAACCCGTAAACTCCGAAATCCCTAAACCCCGAAACCCCGAACCCCTTAACCCCTACACTCTCCTAAGCCCCCAAAACCCCTGAACTGAAAAATGTTCCTGAATATGAACCTCTTAAACCCAATAAGGGCAAATAGAAAATGCCCCAAGAGCCTTACATAGGGGCCTTAATAATTAAAATAGGGTTTTGGGGGGTAATTTTTAGTATGACTATTTAGGGACCATAAGGGAACATTATTAGTAAGTGTTCCGACCCCTACTATATTTCCAAGAAGTCCTGCTGACTTCCCTCAATTCCTGGGTCCCGCTGCGGCTGCTGCGCCTTGGGTGAGGGTCCGGGAGGTTGGGGTTTAGGGTTTAGGGTTTAGGGTTTAGGGTTTAGGGTTTAGGGTTTAGGGTTTAGGGTTTAGGGTTTAGGGTTTAGGGTTTAGGGTTTAGGGTTTAGGGTTTAGGGCTTAGGGATTCTGAAGGTTTCGGGTTTAGGGGTTTAGGGGTTTTGGAGCTTGAAGGGCTCTAGGGATTTGAGATTCAGGGCTTTAGGGGTTTAGGGATTGAGGGGTTTAGGGGTTTAGGAGGCTTAGGGGTTTTGGGGAGGGGATGCGCTAGGCGGGTTTAGGGTTCAGGGGGCCGCTGGTTGCGCTTCAATTCCCCTGAACCCTAACTAAACCCTAAACCCGAAACCCTAAACCCTAAACACAGCGAAAAGGAAACCTCCCCCCAAAACTCCTGCCATGAGTCCTGAAGCGGTGCTTCGGCGAAAAGGACGGAATGTATAAGAGTTACCCTAAACCCTAAGCCCCAAACCCTAAACCCTCAACCCTAAGCCCCAAACCCTAAACCCTAGACCCTAGACACAATACCCTAAACTCTAAACCTGTAAAGTCAGGGGCATGCGCCCACGGGAGCATGACTTAGACTTAGCAAACTCCTGGTCCCTTACCTCCTTTAAAGGGCTCTGACGTATGGGCCCTTGGGTTGTATATGGTATACAAGGGGTATGTATAAGGGCTCCCCCTTTAAGAGCCCATAGTAAGGGACCATGTAGCTACCCGAAGACATGGAACCCTACAAACCCCCTATCCAAGCCCTCCAAAGACCTTGTAGAGCCCAATAAGCCCTACAAAGACCTAAAGACATCAGCCCTAGCCCCTGTGTGGGCTTGGATTCAGGGATTCAGGGGTTTGGGGGTGGTTTGGGGTGGTTGGGGGTGTTTAGGGGTGTTTAGGGGGGTTCAGGGGTGTTTCGGGGTGTTTCGGGGTGTTTAGGGGTGTTTAGGGTTGTTCAGGGGTGTTCAGGGGTGTTTGGGGGTTTTTAGGGGTGTTTAGGGGTGTTTAGGGCTGTTTAGGGGTGTTTAGGGGTGTTTAGGGCTTCGGCTCCCAGAACTGTGGGGGTGCGGGCTCTTTCTTCAAAGCAAAGTGGGTCACCAGTGCAGGGCAGAATTCATCCGAGCCACGCCCTCTTGCTGCACACCTGAAGAGTGGCTTAGGGTTCCTTTAGGGTTTAGGGTTTTGGGTTTAGGGTTTAGGGTTTGGTTCAGGGTTTAGGGTTTAGGGCTTAGGGCTTAGGGCTTAGGGCTTAGGGCTTAGGGTTTAGGGTTTAGGGTTTAGGGTTTAGGGCTTGTAGGAGGGTTAGTTTTAGGGATTCGGGCTTTTGGGGTCGGGGTTTTGGGGGGTTTTGGTTCAAAAACTTGGGGTGCTTCGAGTGACGGCTCTTAGGGTAGTTACATGGTCCCTTCGTATGGGCCCTTAAACGGGGACCCCTTGCATACCCTATACAAATTAAGGGCCCACACATCCATACATCAGAACCCTTTAAAGGAGGTAAGGGAGCATTGTGAAGGGCCCATGAAACTACCCTTAGGAAAACCCTAAGCCTTAATCCCAAAGCCCTCATGTGACCCCTTCTGAAACCCTAACCAGAGCCCCGCAATCCCCCCCAACCTGAAACTCCAAACAACCCTGCAGCCCAAAAATGAAACCCTTTTGTTGCAACCTGTAGAATCTTAAAGAAGCTTGAAGCTTTAGCCCCCAAAAGCCGAAAACCCTGAACGCCAAACCTTGCAAAGCCCTAAACCCAAAACCCCGAACCCCAAGCCCTAAGCCCTAAGCCCCAAGCCCTAAATCCTAAATCCTAAAATCTAAACCCTAAACCCCAAACCCCAAACCCCAAACCCTAAACACTAAACCCTAGACCCTAAACCCTAAACCCTAAACCCTAAACCCTAAACCCTAAACCCTAAACCCTAAACCCTAAACCCTAAACCCTAAACCCTAGCCCTAAACCCTAAACCCTGCGTTCCCAGGCACCCAGGAGGGCCCCAAGCGCGCCAGGCGCTGGCGCTGCAGCCGGCAGAGGCCGTCGCCTTCTGTGGGAGCTTGCGGGTTTAGGGTTTAGGGTTTAGGGTTTAGGGTTTAGGGCTTAGGGCTTAGGGCTTAGGGCTTAGGGCTTCGGGCTTCGGGCTTCGGGCTTAGGGCTTAGGGTTTAGGGTTGCGTCAGTGCGCGCGCTTTTGTGTTTAGACTTAGGGCCGCCCCATCGCGCCGGTGCACAGCGCAGTAGGCCCAGCCTGCGGCCGGAAGCCTTTAGAGGGCCTGCAGGGGCAGGGGCCTTCTAGGTTTAGACGTCTTAAATTTGAAGGCCTGAATCTTGTAATCGTGGGGCATCCTCAGAATTCGGAAATAAAAAGTAAGCACAGAGTTTAGGTGACCTTAGCTCATCAACAATAATCCCTATACTGCCCTAAGAAGGAAGATTGTTTTGTATTTCTGGGTTCTTGGCAAATAGTAGCCAAGATCCCTATATGGATAGCGATCTACATTAGGGGCCCTTCTTGGGGTCCGACATGTAGTACGGCACCTTATATAAAGGACCCCCAAAAGGTCTCCTAATTTAGAGAACTACCCATATAATAGCCGTTCAGCATACCTGTCCCAAAACATTGTTGTAAGGACTCCCCTCTTATCCCGTAGTCCATCCCTTCAAAGGACCTTTCGAACGACCTCCTAAACCCTAAGCCCTTAAACCCTCCCATAGAAGCCGCAATCCCGTTCTAAGCGCGGCCTTTGCTTCAGCCACTTGGACCCGTGATGGCTCAGGGCCTCTACCTCCGGGCGCTCATCTGGACCCCTTAGGGTTTACGGTTCAGGGTTTAGGGTTTTGGGTTTGGGGTTTCGGGTCTGGGATTTAGGGTTGAGGACTTGGAGGTGTCTTGCCAACCCTACAAAACCCTAAACCCCAACCCCTAAACCCAGTCAGATTCGGGTTTTTGAGGTCAGCCCCTCGAACACCTGAAATGGCTCCAAATGACCTAAGCAGACCCTAAACCCCAAACCCTAAACCGTAAACAACATCACGAAACCCTGAAACCTCATTCCCAAGCAGCCTGAACCCCAAGCACCCGAAAGCAGCCGCACTCGCAGGGTCTCAATGGGTGCGAATGGCGGCCCTGATGCACAGATCTGCAAGCTTCAACTCAAGCCACCCCAGCACGCTAAACCCATTCGGGTTTACTGTTTGGAGAACAGGGTTCGGGGGTTGAGGGGTCCCTAGACCCTAAACCCTAAACCCTAAACCCTAAACGGGTTTAGGGCCAGCCGAAGCCCCCCAACTCGCCCCGCCCCCCCCCCCCCCCCCCCTGACAAATCCGGGCCGCTGGTGGCTTTGGCCGGTCACTCCAGCTCAGCTCGTTCTGCAGGGCCCTCAGATCCCTTGGATGCTGGAGTTATAAGGTTTAGGGTTTAGGGTTTAGGGTTTAGGGTTTAGGATTTAGGGTTTAGGGTTTAGGGTTTAGGGTTTAGGGTTTAGGGTTTAGGGTTTAGGGTTTAGGGTTTAGGGTTTAGGGTTTAGGGTTTAGGGTTTAGGGGCAAGTATTCCTGAAATGAGCCTCTTCAACCCAATAAGGGAAAACCAGAAATTTTCCAAGGGCCTACCGAGTTTCTGTTTCGGTTAGGGTCCCTAACACCCCGAAGCACTTAAACCCCTTCAACCCACTCTTAAATGCTTAAGCCCTTGAGCCCTTGAGCCCTTAAGCCATTAAGCCCTTAAGCCCTGAAGCCATGAAACCCTAAACCCTTACACCGAAACTAAAGGGCTAACCGGCGAACCTTCGGGACGGACATTGTATCCCTAAACCTCAGACCCTAAGCCCAAAATGGCTATTAAAGGTTATTTGCTCGACTCCTACAGGCGATTGCCGGGCAGCCAAGTGGCCACAATAAAGCCCGAAACACAACCCCCACCACCCTGCACCCGAAAGCCTGGACTTCTGTTGGTCTGCTGCTTGGCCTTAGCACGTTACTCACAACCCAGAAAGGGGGGAAAGGGCACCACTAGGCAAACTAGACTCTGGGTTTAGGGGGTCGTTGCGGGGGGGGGGGGGGGGGGGGGGGGGGGAGGATTATGGCAAAAGAGGTTTAGGGCTTTGGGGCGTAGGGTCTCAGAGGTCCACAAAAAGGATCTACAAGTAAGTCTTCATCGACTACCCAAACCCTGAACCCCAAAAACCTAAACCCTGACCCCCAAACTCTGAACCAAAAACCTGCCCAAGCTTCGCCAAGTTCTGCTCCAGCTGACTTCGAGGCATGGATCGCTGGAAAAAGTCCTGGCAGTTTTTTCAGGGGTTAGGGGTTCCGGGTGTAGGGTCTAGGGTTTAGGGCTTAAAGGACTAGAGGACTTACAGGAGAGACTTTTAGAGGTTGTAGGGCGGAGGTGGTTTTAAGATTTTAAGGGCCGTATGATAGCCATACGGTGAATAGAGAAGATTGGTCCGATGACAGAATGGAACAAAGGGCGTGGTCTTGGGGCTTCTTAAGAGCCAAAGAGTTCTCAATCTGCGGGGCTGGCCCTTATCCATAGAGTTGTTCCAAACAGTGCTCCCTTTCTGGGGCCCTGTAAAGGGACTCTCTCAAAGGAATCTCTGAGGGGACCTCAAGAAAGGTCGATTCGGGCAGTGAGGGTTGTTGGGGCTCTCTTCGCAACCTGTTACCCTAGGGTTGTTGGGGCTCTCTTCGCAACCCTAAACCCTAAACCCTAAACACTAAACCCTAAACCCTGAACCCTGAACCCTAAACCCTCCTGTCTAGGGGTCCCTCTACGCAGTCAGGGCCGGTCCTTTCGCAACGCTGCTGCGCGCACGGGGACGCCGGCGAGGGTTTAGGGGTTTAGGATTTTTGGGGGTGTTTTAGGGTTTTTTAGGGTGTTTTAGGGTTTTTTTTCCGGGCTTTTTGGGGTTTTAGGACTTTTTAGGGTTTTTTAGGGTTTTAGAGTTTTACGGTTTCGGGCTCAGGGCTGAGGGCTGAGGGCTTCTGAAAAAGGTCCCTACAGACCCTAAACTTTGTTCTGACTGCAGGCTAGCATCCAGGCAGCAAGCTAGATAGTATCCAGGACGCAAGCTGGAGCCAAGACCAAGCATCTGGAACTGCATGGGCTGGCTACCCCACCCCCGCAAGAAAACCAACCCACAAACCCTTGAACCCCGAAATAGGCCGCAACCCAAAACCCCAGACCCTGAAACCCAAAAAACAAGCCCTAACGCGCAAAAACGCCAAACCCTACACCCTGAACACCCTTGAAACCCTAAACCTTGCACTGCCAAAACACCCAGGCCCACCCAAGCTTGAGGAACATGTCAAAGCTTCAGGGAAAGCTTCAGGGCCTAGGGTTCTGGGTTCGGGCTCAGGGTTTAGGATCTAGTGTTTAGGCTTAGGGTCATGCAGCCAACCCTCTTTGGGGAGCAGGGTTTGGGCGTCAAGCCCTAGGACGAAGAGATTTTCTCCCAGGCGCCCAAGAAGCTCTGCCTTCTCTCTTTTTTTTCAGTCTCTTTGCCTGCAATGGTCCGCGCTGCTGGCCCCATTCTGTATAGGCCAGGAGGATGAATTCGGCGACCGGGTCGGTCTGAGCTATTCTCAGCGCGCAGGTGCGTGGTCTGCAGCGGGTCCCCAAAACGATGTGGGCCCGAAGTCTGTAAAGAAGAGCGACGATTTGGCGACAATAACGGTGAGTTTCGACTAGGAAGCGAAAGAAGGAAAAGTCGGTGGCAAACGCAGCAACATTATGTCAAATGTAAGCTGAACCGAGACGCTACAATGATACAATGCTGCGCGAGACTATGGAAAGCGAACTGTGCACATGTAGATAAAACCCTCGGACATTCCTAGATATGACCTCTGAAACCCAATACGGGAAAATGTCAAAAACCCCAGTGGCCTGCCTATAAGCTGTGAAGTACGAAAAGCCTGAACTCTACCTCCATAGACTAGACACCAAACACCGCAAGCCTAGACCCCTAAATCCTCAACCACCTAATCCCGAAACCCCAAAACGTTCGACAGCCCTACCACTCTCAAGGGCGAGGGGGCAGACTAGAAACCCCTGTATAATCATAAAAAAAGATAGAAAGAGAGAGAGAGAGAGAGAGAGAGAGAGAGAGAGAGAGAGAGACCCAAATAGGGCCTAAACCCGAAACAAAACTAGCCCCCAGAGACTCACCCCACCCAACCCCAACCCCGACGTTTCCCGAGACCCATCCCTAAACCCTAAACCCTACACCCTAAACCCTAAACCCTAAACCCTAAACCCTAAACCTCTGGAAGCCCACGTCAGACCACACGGAAGTCAGCCTTCTTCACTCCTCATTCTGCTCAGGTGGCGTCCAGGGCTCCAAGAGCTCCTGGGTTTAGGGTTCATAGGGTTTAGGGTTTAGGGTTTAGGGTTTAGGGTTTAGGGTTTAGGGTTTAGGGTTTAGGGTTTAGGGTTTAGGGTTTAGGGTTTAGGGTTTAGGGTTGAGGGTTTAGGGTTTAGGGTTTAAGGTTCATAGGGTTCACAGGGTTCATAGGGTTCATAGGGCTCATAGGGTTCGTAGGTTCATAGGGTTCACAGGGTTCATAGGGTTCATAGGGTTCACAGGGTTCATAGGGTTCATAGGGTTCATAGGGTTCACAGGGTTCACAGGGTTCATAGGGTTCATAGGGTTCACAGGGTTCATAGGGTTCATAGGGTTCATAGGGTTCATAGGGTTCATAGGGTTCATAGGGTTCATAGGGTTTAAGCTTCCTAGGGTCTAAAGTTCATAGGGTTTAGGGTTCACGGGGTTTAGGGTTCGTAGGGTTTCGGGTTCACAGGGATTAGGGTTCATAGAATTTAGGGGTTCATAGGGTTTAGGCGTTTAGAGGTTGCAGGGTTCATAGGGTTCATGGGATTCATGCTTGGAGGTTCGTGGGTAGTTCTAAGTAAGGTTTAAAAGTACCTCTAAGTACAGTTACTATAGTTCTAACAACGTTTAGGGCCCACAGGGTTTCTGGTTAGGGCGCCAAGGGGGCGGGGATTGGAGTTGAGGGTGGTCTAGGGCTTAGGGGATTTTAGGGTTTGAGACGGTTTGAGTTCGCCTAGAAGCCGAAAGTGAATCCCTGCAAGCCTCGTGTAGGGGCTTATAAAGAACATAGTGCCTGTTTTCCTCTTTTTTAAACGGGCGGGGGCAGTACAGCGAGTTGCTTAAGTTCATGGCATCAAAACCCGACGAGGCCCTGACACCTTAGTATCACTCAGCTCCCCTAGACCCTAAACCCTAAACCCTAAACCCTGAACCCTAAACCCTAAACCCTAAACCCTACTAAGCCCTTAACCCTAAACAAACCCTAAGCCCTAAACCCCCACAGGGTGCCGCCGAAGGGCTGCGAGGGAAATGGTGTGTCCGCTACAGAGCTTCTTGGAGCGTGCCAGCTCCTGGCGGTCTGGGGAGCCCCGGGATTGCTTATGTCTGCGGTTTAGGGTTTAGGGTTTAGGATTTAGGGTTTAGGGTTTTTAGGGTGTTCAGGGGGTTTAGGGGGTTTAGGGGGTTGGGTTTAGGGGGTTTAGGGGGTTTAGGGGGTTTAGGGGGTTTGGGGGGTTTAGGGGGTTTGGGGGGTTTGGGGGGTTTAGGGGGTTTGGGGGGTTCAGGCTTTCGAGTTTCGGGGCTTAGGGTTTAGGGTTTAGGCTTCAAAATCAAAGTAAACTGAACCCCACCCCCAAACCACCACAAGGAGAAGAGGAAGGGCACCGTACTCATACAGAACTCGCTCTCTTTTGACGGGAGCTTGAGCCAAATCGTCAGAGCGATTCAGCTTGCTGCTTTCTGCTTCCCCCTGCTACTTTCTGCTCCCCCCTTTGGTGAGCCATCCCGCAGCTTTGCTGGCAGTTGACAAGGGCGAGACAATCTTTACAAGTAGCAAGCAGGACTCGCAAAATTTAAAAGTTTCCAAATATTTGTCCGTATGCTTCCGTGTGTTCCGGGGCGCGTACGGGAAGTCTGTACGGATAGTATTTGGTAAATGCACAGTGCTCAGTCTCGTTCGGTGGCCAAGGCATGCATTCTTACCACGAGTGCTCTGTGGATATTACGGCAAAATGCCTTTGAATTCAGGGTTGCCGAAGTCACAGGAGTCTACTAAGGACAAAACAAGGAGCACATCATTCCGACGGGCAAAGTGCTCAACATGCCTGCGTGCTCAACTTCTCGAGAAGAAGGAGCTTTCGCTCTGCGACAACGAAAAGGCAACAGGGATGCTTGAGAGGACGAAGCAATGATGGCAAGTAGTAAGTTAAGCAAGAGCTGGCGCGTTTACCGCTGCACAGTCTCACTCAGTGATACCAAGCATGCTTAGAGCTGGCCCCCATTTAGGACCTGGCAGAGCCTTGGTGAAGACATCAGCTGCTTGTCTGTCTGTGGAGACGTACTCCAGAAACACGTCCGCTGAAGCAAACGCATCATACAGGCCATTTAAATCCAACTTGTGAGTTTTACTTACATGTCGGAGTTTAGGGCTGTATCCATTTCGAATGACTTGGATGGTTGCAGTGTTGTCCTGTTTGCATCGCAGGACTACAGGCCTTTGAAGGATCATGGACAGGAACTCTTGTGTAGGCAATGCGTCAGAAAAGAAGCTTTGAGCCAAGCTGATGGTCTCAGCTTCGGTAGTGCTTCGACTCACAGCTGTCTGTCGCTTTGACATCCATGTCACTGGGAACCACGTCCTGGGACCAGAGACAACTAACAACCCCCCTGATGTGCTATAGCCATGCTCGAAAGAACCCCCGTGATCCGCATCTGTGTACAGAACGAGCTCCAGGGCTTCGCCAGGGTCACCCACACGATTGGACATGCGGAAGTGGGCGCTGGTCCAAACATAGCTCATCAGTCTGTGAAGGCGTCGGTCATCGTTGGCTGACCAACATGTTATCCGGCGGCTGAGCTCGGATATCGGTCGCAGCAAGTCCGGGCGTGACAAGCGTGCTAGCCACAGAACTTTCATAAGAACGCGCGGGGCACTCCCTGCCAGAGAGCCATTTGCCTCCCACCCGTCTTCGGGCAGAGCAGAGTCGACGAGGAAAGGGGTAGGCACTGGCTTGAAGGACGTGAGGCCGGTCAAGGAGAGGTAAGTGTCACAAGCAGATTTTGCGAAGTCAGTCATGTCGTAGTCAATGACTGTTTCTGTTGAACTGCGTTGGACTTTGTGGTCTCTGCCAAGAACGCGAGAAACATCAGCAGGCTCTTCAATGTTCAGCTTCCTTTTGACTTTGTCCCAGAAAGGAGAGTGGGCTGCAGAGGGTCCGCTTAACATCATATCGTCAACGTACAAAGTCAAAAGCAGCTTATCGCGCTCAAACCAAAACGATGACGGAAAGGTAGAGGACTCTTTCCCTCCAAGCTCAGCTGCAACTTGGGAAAACCGCCGGTGCCAGTGACCACCGCTTTCAGGGTGGCCATACAGGCTTTTAAAAAGCCTGACGCAGGGTCTGCGCAAATGAGCGAACTCCTTTGGGACCAGTTCGGCAGGGAGCTCTACGTACGTCGGGTGCTGTGTGTCCAACCAACTTTGAACGTATGCTTTTACTACATCACTTTGAGTTGTCTTGTGGCTTGACAAAGCACCATAAAGCAAATTGAGGTTCACCCCGCTGATGCTTGTAGGCGTCACCCGGATTTCCTGGAAAATCGCGTAGTCTCCGCACTCGTCCCGAACATTGTCCCCTCTGAAGACAATCCTAGCTTTTAGCCGTTTGAGCTCTGGATTTTCAGCATGCTTCCATGACATGATAGTCATTAACTGGCCAACATGGATTTTCCGGCCGGATTCCCTAGCTTGTTGAAGCAGTTCGTTCCGGGGAATGACTTCGTCATAGTTCCATGTGCCTTCTTCTAGCAAACCTTCTGCCTCTTTCTTTGCCTCAGCTAAGGCTGCAGGATCTTTGACCCAGGCTCTTCGGTCGATAAGCTGATGGATAGCACTGAAAACGTAGGGAAACTCAGGCTCTTTGGGGACATGCTCATGCTGAACGAAAGTCTTGCAGGGCATGGCGGGGACTTTGCTGTGAAATTTTTCAGGGAACAGGTGTTGAAGCACAAAAGAGCACATAGGGCGAGGGTACATCGCCGAGTTCGCGGTGTACTGACCTTCAATTGGCACATGCTTGTAGTCTCTTGGATGCATGCAACGCTTCGCGTCGAGAGCAACAGCAAGGCGCTCGCAGGAAGTAACTATACGCCAAGGCTTCCTATGAGGCAAACCGAAAGCGCAACCGTGGCACACGGCAGTGTGCAGCCCATGTTCGGCTATGAACTGCTGGAGCTCATCCAAATTCCAGCCGGAGCAAGAGTCTGGCCATTCAAAATGAACTCTGCCGTGATTACGCAAAACGATTCGAGCAGCAGCAAGAAACACGCGCAGCAACCGACAAGATTCTGCTTGGCGCGCACGCAGTTTTTCCTGAAACTTAGCCCCTAGCCTTTTGCAGTTCATGGCATTCCATTTTGTCCATGGAGTGCAGGGCAAGGAGCCCCAAAGGTCTACGCCTTCAGACTCAGCCAGCTGCTGCAGAAGCTGGTTGACGTGGTCTGTGTTCAACATGTCGCCAGAGGCTTTAGTCAACCTCACGTGCTGCACACCTAAACTTTCGCTCAGTAAACCCATGTTCGAGTTTTCGGAGCAGCAGAACTCGTACAACCGACCGTACCCGGACTTTTCATGGATTTTGGGCGGTGCAGATTTGGGCAAAGGTGCAGGCTTAGTGTTCCCGGCGCGTTTTCCGCTGCACAGGTAAGGCTGTGCCTTGGCCACTGCCGCAGGAACTTCGTCCTTGATGAAGAACACAGTTTTACCAGTCCATTCACCCTCAAGGGTGGTACTGCTGTCGCCCCCACGCCAATTCTCCGTGATGATGCTTTCCCTTTTGCCGGAACGGAAAACGACATGTGTCTCCCTGTGAGGGATGAGGCTTTCGACTCCAACTGGACAGGACTTCACACGACCGGGCGCGAACAAGCGAACTCTTGGTTGAATGTGATAGCGGGTAAGCGTGTCACCTTCAAGAACCCACGAGTCATGAGCACGGTCGACACCTGTAGGAACCTCAAACACAGTGTCGGCAATGTGTTTCGCGAAGCGCGCTCTGCACTCTTCGCTGTGGCGATTGGTGCCATCCACGCACGATAAGCACCCAGGGGTTTCCCCGAAGGCATGCAAGCGGGCAGCAGTGATGCGAAATTGCATGTTTGGCGGGCTCTCTGCAGGAGCGGGCGACGGAAGCAGTTCGACGACTCGGCCTTCGATTTCCTCGCTCACAACTTCGTCAGGGACTTCAAGTTTTGTTTCGAGGCGTAAATCACTCCTCTCTCTTGCAAGCATCAATGGAAACGCCGGCCCTTCTGGAGGCTGATAAACCGTCATTGCGGTTTGGGGAACAACTTCAACCTTCCCGGCCAGCAAGTCTCTAACTTGCTCTAAGGAGAAAACCTTGTAAACACGCTTGAAACCACAACCAGGCTCTATTCTCCAACCAAGAAAAATGCCAGGCAACGTCTTAAGCGCAACTTTCCAGGTCAACTTTGCTTGAGGGCGGAAGAAAACCAGCGACGCGAACGGGAACTTTAATCCAGGAAACGGTTCGCCATGTAAGCTTTGCCACGGAAGGTCAAGCGAGATGGCAGTTGCTGCGTAACGCAAAGCTAACGGCCACAAACTTTTGACCTGACCCGCCTGACACATAGCACACCGGGCAATGTCTTCAATGGTCCTGATATGCCGGTTGATGAGAGCGGTGTGACGATAAGGTACTGTGGTCGGGTGGACAAGCTTTAGCTCATCAGCAGCAGACTCAAGTTCCTTGGAGTTGTCACTGTACAGCTCTATTGCATCTCTTCGACCAGTGAAATGACGAATGTCTCTCGCACAGTTGCTGGCAGATTTTGAAGCGGAAGGATACGCGAGGGTAAAGCCTGTGAGATCGTCGACAACGATTAAACAAACCCTCTCCCCCCTGAAACCAAACAAGTGCTTGTCTAGGCGACCCTTGGCGATAATAACGTGGTCAGCATGCAGCCGGTCTCCGAAAGCTTTGCTTGGTTCATCGTCTGTCAGCGAGTGCGCAACCTTGACAGCCCTTGCAGGCAAGGAATCCTGTTTGGACTTTTGGCAAACGCTGCAAAACTTGTTTTTCGGAATGTGAGTGATTTGGTGCTCAGCACTGGCAGCGATTTCTTTCAACCTTTCATCGCTAGTCTTCTCCTCATGTTCCAGGAGCGGCTCACCAACATCAACATCAAGGCCAGGCAGAATGTCTGCAACAGGAGCGGGCTCAACACTAGCATCAACCGGCGGCAGGCATGTGAGAAATGCGAACCGTCTCTTTGAAAATTGGAACATTTTCGTGCAGCTCGTCTGCGTATCTGCGCTTGTCCTTGGGGCAAGTTAGCTTAAGGGACTTAAGGTCTTCGACCAGGAAAGGCTTGGCTTTGCCGGTGCCGTCAGGGACCCAGAGAAAGGCTTTGCCTTTGTTGTTTACTAGATCACCTACGGACATTGCCCAGGGGCTCCCTTCTAACAGGTAAACCTCATCATTGTTCATGATGCTACCCTGAACGCGCACAGAGTCTGTAGCAGGACGGTCGCCGCCACCTGTGGCAAACGTGACTGGCTGGTCACTCGCAGAAACACTTTCTCGGAACGCAGGCACTGAAGAAACGTCTTGCAACGAACCTATGTACCTGCCAGCACCAGTGTCGCCCAACCAACTTATGGTAGCAGTACCGTCTGCGTTCGTGACAAACTGCGGCGAACATGGCACAGCGCTTGTGAAGCCTGAGATTACTCCGGGCAACGCAGGCTGAGCCAAGTGAACCGCTGCTGTCATGAACGTGAGCATTTTTGACGCAACAGACGAACGAACGTAACCACACAACGAGCTGTACCCTACACGCTTAAGCTTGCTGGCATCTGGCGCGGTTTCCGCTGCACAGCTGCGGACAGAACCAACCTTAGTGACATCTGGCGCGGTTGCCGCTGCACAGTTGCGGGCAGAACCAACCTTACTGACATCTGGCGCGGTTTCCGCTGCACAGTTGCGAGCAGAACCAACCTTACTGACATCTGGCGCGGTTTCCGCTGCACAGTTGTGGGCAGAACCAACCTTGCTGACATCTGGCGCGTTTTCCGCTGAACAGTTGTCTCGGGCTGAGCTTGCTTGCGCTTCTGGGAGTGCACCCAGGCTGAGAACGGCACAAGCACCTGCCGCGACCTTAGCCTTAGCCTTTGGCTTAGGGGCGGTCTTAGGGTTGGGGTGAAGGGCATTGGCGTCGTGCGAGAAGGGGCAGTTAGTACGGAAGCAGGTCCCAGTTGGGAAGAACAGGCAGGGCGTGCGGGCCTTCTCTTCCTTTGTCATCTCTCGAGCTGGTTTTTGTTGCTGACTGTCCTGAGGCTTCGCCTTTGCCTTAGCCTTCGGCTTTGTCTTGGCTTTGCTTTCAGGGACAATCGGAGCAGCAGTGGAAGATGACGAAGGCTCGGTCGCATCAGGCTTCCCACCCTTTGCTTGCTTGTCGGGCTTCTGCGGCTTCTGTGGCTTGTCGGGCTTGTCTGGCTTCGCTGGAGCACCACTGACTTTCGCTGAGAGGCTTGCGGTGATGGAGGCCTGGTTAATGTCATGCTGCGCTTCATCTATCGCTTCATTCAGCTTCCGAAAGAGCCATGTGAAGGACTTGCGGTGAGAGCTCGCAGATGCAGAACGAAACTTATCGATCTGGAGCTGAAGCAACGGCACTTTCTTAAGTTGCTCATAGAGGAATGAACGCAAAGCAGATTGCGAGGGCGTCTCGTCCTCTTCAAGGGCACCAAGAACGTACTCAACTCGATCCCTAAAGTTTTCTAAGTCCTTTGGAGCATGACCACCAAGCTTCAAACTCAGCAAATGCTGCTGCGTCAACGTCATTCCACGGTCCTTTTGCAGCTTGAAGCGTTTTATCACAGTGTGCAACAAAACGCGACCCTTTGGCTGAAACCCCTTCCTCAAAGCCTTCTCTTGAAGTGCCTGAAACTCCAGCAAAAACTGCGTACCTTTGGCTTGTTCTATCAGCTTTGCTGCTAGAATGCGGTCTAAGACTGGAAAGGAAGTAGCCTGACCAAGGTCTGACGCTGACAGCTGCTCTATGTCACGCAGCCACTGATGCAGCTCAGCTTCACTGCCTTTGCAAAACTGCGTGACGACTGAAAACAAATGGTTTCGGAATGGTCTGATATCTGCGGCGGACTTCGGAAAGATGGTCAACTTGAGTTTGTCGTACTGTTTTGTTCGCATCGTTCTCTTTTCATGCTCATATGGATCCTTGCCTTGAGCTGTGCATCTGCCGTCAACATGCTCCGCTGGGGATTTCGAATCGTCTGAACTCGAAGATAAGCTATCTTTCCCGACGGATTTTGCCGACGAAGAAGACTGAGACGAGCTTTTGGCGAGTCTAACGGGGCTTGCTTTAGGCGTAGCACTCGTCAAAGCTTGAACCTGATCCTGAAGCACAGAAATAGCTTGCAAAACCATTGACATCTCTGTGGAGACCCTTTCTGTTGCGATTGCTGCGGGTATTCTGACACCATGATTCCTCGAAAATGCATGCGTGTCATGGGTTTTACCTGCTTCGGTCTGCTGGAGCAAGCTCGCGCCTGGCGCGTTCTCCGCTGCACAGGGCGTTGGAGCTGGCGAAGACACCGGGAAGCCTGCAGCATTCGAGGATGAGGGTCGCAAACGCTCTCTCTCATCCAAGGTTTGACGTGCTCTGGCTAGCTCTTGCCTAAGCCTTTCCGCCTCTAGCCTCTGTGCTTCTGCATTTGAACAAAGGGGTTCAAACTGAGCCCTCATTTGCTCAATAACAGCAGCCTGTGAGCGGACTACTTCACTCAGCTCGCCCACTTGCTGTTGGAGTGCTTGCCTCTGGACTTCGGCTTGTGCAACCAAGGCATTCCTATCCCTCTCAACCTGTGCACCAACCTCTGTCATCAATGACCTCACTTGCTCATGATGCCTGCGCTCTGCTTCTGATGCTGTAGCGGCTGCTGCTTGTGTTGCTGCTGCATCGGCAACCTGAGAAACCTCCTGAAGCGTTGCGCCTACATTCACAGCTCTAGCATCAACTGCTTGGAGATTGAAAGTGGTGTAGGTTCTAGCATCAGAGGCCTGGGCATTGAAAGCTTGCAACAAAGGTCTTGGCACTACGTGGGGCGGGAGAGAAGGGATAGGCGACTGGGAAGTTACAGTAGAGTTTGCGGAGTCTGACGTTGATGCCCTGGCGGGGGTGCTATTCGCTCTAGCCACACCAGCACTAGGCACAACTGCCAAACTGGGAACATTCCGATTAGGACTACGAGTTCGGCCCCTAGTCAAAAGTGAATTTGGGTCATTTGAGTTCAGTTCTGAGCTTAGCCCAGAACTGCTACTCAGCTGCAAATCAGCTTGACTCGCCATGTTTTCAACGTGCGGCTGCACTCAATACCCCTGGCGCGTTTGCCGCTGCACAGGGTTCGTGACACAACTCACTCGAGCAATCGGTCGTGCGGCACAGCTGTGAGAGGATACTCCTGAGTCACCTGGTAACACCAAATCCCTTTTGACCAGCAGTCGTTGATCACTTCCTCGTTGTCGTCAATGATGCAAGGGATTTCCAAGGCCTGGCAAACAGCACTCTTGCCGCGAGGACCGGCCTTTCGTGTCACCACAACGGTTGCTGAGAAAATCTTCGGAATACCGGACTCGATAAGGCTGTTGACGTAGTTTGATGCACTGTTCCTCCCAACGTATGTGACCAACACGGCTCCAGCGCCAGTTGAGTAGACACGGTTCAGCCAAGCCAGATGTTCTGTTGGAACAACCAAGCCTTTGGTGGCCGGAACCCCTTTTCCAAGACCCTTCTTGTACGCGTTGCGCTCGGTGATGGCCAAGGTGTTGTAAAAGTCTACTGCCACTGCCGTTGGAAACACCAATCCCTCCCCGTACTCTTCGTCCACACGCGTGATGAACTTGTCCTCTGGCGCTGCAGTGGGCAAGATTGTGCTCAGCGGATGTATGGCGAAGTCTTGAGCAGGGAACTGATCAAGGCTGACAGTGTCCACAATTCGTAAGTTGTTCGGAGGTTGGCGAAAAGTCTCTGCTGCAACCGACGGGGTACCTGAGTCCCCCACTGCTATACTTTCTCCTGTGACTTCGACCTCGGAGTCTGACTCTTCAACCTCGTAGACAGGATGCGGGATCGTCACAGTAAGACCTTGTTGTATAGCAGCTTGTAAGATTGCTTGTTCTTGGCGAATCTTCCTTTGTGTTCGCTTGCCTCCGCGCGGGTTGTTCTGCAGCGAGCGTTTGCGCATGCAAGGGCGAGCCTTGAAGAAGTGGCTACGCTTAGACACCTAAACAACACCGAGGCGCCGAACACCGAGAATCAATACGGCTGATAACCCAAAGTAAACTGAACCCCACCCCCAAACCACCACAAGGAGAAGAGGAAGGGCACCGTACTCATACAGAACTCGCTCTCTTTTGACGGGAGCTTGAGCCAAATCGTCAGAGCGATTCAGCTTGCTGCTTTCTGCTTCCCCCTGCTACTTTCTGCTAAAATTCGGGCGTCCCAAACCCGCTAAACCCTAGGCCACAAACCCCCTAAACTCTAAACCCTAAACCCTAAACCCTAAACCCTGAACCCTACAAGAACTCGAAGCCCCCCCTAAACCCTAAACCCCAATCCCCGTAAACCCCAAACCCCCAAACTCTAAATCCTAAATCCCTGAAAAAGCCTAAACCCTGAGCCTAATCCCCAAACTCTAAATCCTAAATCCCTGAAAAAGCCTAAAATTCTGGGCCCCTAAACCTCAAAATTTAAGCCACTAAACCTTTAAATAAACCTAAAACCCTGAGCCCTAGACCCAAGACTCTAAACCCTCACCCCTAAACCCCTAAATCAGCCTAAATCAGCCTAAAACCCACAGCACTAAAACCTTAAGCCCTCAGCCCTAAACCCTAAGCCCTCAGCCCTAAACCCTAAGCCCTAAACCCTGAACGCCTAGCCCTAAACCCTAAACCCCTACATAAGCCCCCAGGGGCCCCAAGCCTCACCCCTGGGCTGCTTGTGGAGGTTCATGGTACTTCTTAACCAATTATTGCTGTACTTATAGCTGTACTTATAACCATATTAGGGCACTTAAGGGGCTTGTAAGTGGGTTCTAAGCACAGCTAATAGCCCTAAACCCTAAACCCTAAACCCTAAACCCTAAACCCTAAACCCTAAACCCTAAACCCTAAACCCTAAACCCTAAACCCTAAACCCTAAACCCTAAACCTCCAAGCGTCCTCAGAGAGGCGGCTCATGCTGAGCCAGTGCCTCGGGGGCGGAGAAACGACGGGAGCTCTCACCACCCCCGGCTCTTCAGGGAGAGGGTTTGGGGTTTAGGGTTTAGGGTTTGAGGGAGAGGGTTTGGGGTTTAGGGTTTAGGGTTTAGGGCTAGGGTTTAGGGTTTAGGGTTTGGGGTTTGGGGTTTAGGGTTTAGGGCTTTAGGGTTTAGGGCTTAGGGCGTTCAAGGCATAGGGTTCGGGGTTTAGGGCTTGGAGGTTTGTAGGACTGGGGTCGAGAGGATGCATGGCTCCGGATGCCCCCAAGAGCCTCATTTCCGCCCACGTTTCAGGGTTCAGGGTTTAGGGTTTCTATTGGGTTTTAGGCTGATTTAGGCTCATTTAGGCTCATTTACGCTGATTTAGGCTGATTTAGGGGTTTAGGGTTTGGGGTGTAGGGTTTAGGGTTTAGGCTCCTTCTCAAAAGGCCGGGCCAACTCCCGGAGTGCTGAAAACCCTAAACCCTAAACCCCAAACCCTAAACCCTAAACCCCAAACCCTGAACCCTAAACCCTAAACCCTGAACCCTAAACCCTGAACCCTGAACCCTACGGGCGCCCCCACATGCAGGTGCCCAGGTTCGACTTCGTCTCGAATGGATCCTCGATGTTGGGTCCTGCAATGGTCACGAGCTAAACCAAAAACCCCAAACCCTAAACCGTAAACCCTTAGCCCTTAAACCCTAAACCCTGACAGGTACTAGGATACTTGGCTTTTGGCCTTAGGGTTTTAGGGTTCATGGTTCTACAGTCGAGGCCTTTAAGGTTCAGGCTTTTGGGCTCAGGGTTTGGGGTTAGGGACTAGGGATTAGGGGTTAGGGTATAGGGTTTAGGTGTTAATGCTCAGGGTTTAGGGGCCAGGGTTCACACTTGCAAATAGGACTTAAGGCTTCAAAGCCCGAAACCTCATGTGCTTTCTGAAAGTTCAGTTAGCCCCCCTCAGACAGCATCAGTGGCTTGATAGAGAAACAAATAGGGCTGAGGGTTTAGGGCTAGGGCTCTCCAACACTAGTAAGGTCTTCAGCAGACTATTGTTGCTGTCCATGTACGGTACAGGAACTATAGCACCCCATAAACCTTTAGGGTCCCTAAACCCTAAACCCTAAACCCCAAAAACCTAGCAGGCTAAGAACGCAGGCGCGGTCCGTGCTGCTTCGTCTTGCCGTCCTCGCAACACAAGGGGATGTTTAGGGTTTAGGGTTTAGGCTTTAGGGTTTAGGGTTTAGGGTTTAGGGTTTAGTGCGTGAGGTCGGGTAGTTGCTTGCACTACGCTTTGGCTCCTCACCAGCCAAATGGTCTCGCACTTGTTTTCTGCACTGATGTTCGCCTTCAGTCTCCGTCTCGTGCACCCGGGCGGTTTCCAGTTACGCTATTGCGCTTACTTCCAACCTATGAGTGACCTACACTCTAGGGATTACTTGAGCCAACATGGTGAACAGGCCACGGCGTTCTAAGGTGGTTTCCCCGATGTGCGGCGGAGCCGACACAAAGGGGTTCCCAAAATGTGCTGTGGTTCGGGGATCATTCACACCCCCCACGGCTGGGATTTGCAAAAATGCTAGACGAACTTGCGTCACGAACATACAATGGTCCCAGTTAAAAGCGACTTAAAGTCTGGCCGTTCTCCACTGTTTTGCTCTCTTTGCCCGAATTGATAGATGTGAGACAGACTCTCAGCTACTGAAGCGTTCAATCCCATCCTTTGTCTGTACAAAGACTTGCTGCTCACGGTTGCGGAATCATGGGCGCGAAAGGCCCTGAAAACATGTCAGCAAATTGCTGATCCATCACATTGCGTCTCCAGAATGCATGACTGAAAAGCAGTAGCATCGGCCAAGTTAGCAGAGCATAACCCATACCCACTCGGCTACCACACGAGCTGCGAAGAATCGCACATTTCCCTCCAGCGAGCGCATTGGCACATTGCCCCGCTGCTGCTATGCAGTGGCCAAAAAGAGAAATAGCATCGGTGGATATAATGACGTACTCCATCGTATCATCTGTTGCATCCATAGGGAAAAGAGGAATCAAAACTGAGAACGCAAAATGCTGAGCCACAACCAGATTTCAGGAATACCATGGATTCCAGGGGATGACATACCGGAGGATCCGAGTGCATCATTCACCCTTTCTTTCCCGATCCCTTTCTCGAATGACCGCGAGGATCTTTGGGAGCAGCTTGAGGTGTCCCAGGATGAGAAGTCTTGGGCTTCGGCTGACTCATGCGGGCCTTCGCACGTGCCGGCATGTCCGTCTCGTCTGCTTCAGGATGACGAGATCCTCCCGACGAAGTAACCGAAGGTGCGGATGCTGAAGGGTCATAGGCAAGGTACAAAGCCGACGCCTTTGGATTCTCCAAATACTGTGTGGGCTTCAACTTCAGGATGCTCATGTCCTTCTTTTGATCACTCAACCATCTGTCCAGCTTCTTGCTGTACTGGTTGGGTAAAGCGCACCCCGAATCCCTCATCACCAGAAGGTTGTTAACGCTCACCTTCTGCGAGTCCATCAAACTGAGCAGCTGGATCGGGTTGATGTATTTGAATGCCGCGTGGTACGGGATCTCAGCGTTGGGTTTCGTGTAGGAATAAAGCCTCACGTTCAGCACCTGATAGATGATTTTGGCCATGAACATGTGGACCCTTTGCCCGGCTTCAGCAAATGCTTTCGGGTCCTCGGCCTCATCCGGAATCATGGGGAGGTTGAAGCTCTCCTTGTTGTATCCCAGCTGGATCGCCCCACGCATGACGTAGAAGACGAACTTGTTGGCGTAATAACGCTCAATCATGAACTGCTGGTTCTCCACAGAGCTGGCATACTGCCTTACCTCGTCTTCCATGAGGTCTCTCGGCAACGCCGTGTCCTCATCGATGGGGACAATTGGCCATGTCCCAGATGCGTCGTGTCTCATGCCTGAGGCGAACTGGTCCTTCATCTTCTTGTATGGAGTCATGATGATCTTCTCGAACAGATTCCATTTATGGACCAACACGTACGCAAAGAAGGCGTCGAGGTGACAGTACAACCTGAAGTTGTGGTCCACGCACGCTGCATAGTCCGTGTCGATGTTGACGTTGCACTCCAGCGCAAGGCGAGCTTTCCTCTCGTTTCGATCGCCCAACGTATCGCCTTCCCTGTCTCCAACCAAAACGAATGCTCGCTGATTCTGCGCATCCATCTCCACTTCCTCTTGGTTGGGAGCCTCCATCTCCACATCGCGGTACATGTCGCGAATCTCGTCGGGGATCTCCTCGGCCTCAGGCTCCGCCACGCTTTCCCGTGGACTATTTGCCTCCACATCCCCTGCTGGATTCTGCACCCCGCGGAGCGGAAGCGCATCCTCCTGAACAGGTTCTGAAGTTGGCTCCTCTTCCACGCCAATCTCCACAACTTCGTTGTTGACGACGGCGGCGGCCTGGTTGAGTGCCTGGCGGACCACTTCCGGATCAATCCTTTCGGGTTCCGGATTGGCACGCACATGCTGGATCCTCCCCATGGACAGGAAAACTCTCCCACACGTGAGGCAAATTGCGAAGCTCGCAGGGGTATGCCTGCCGCAGCAGGGGCAAACCCTCAAGATCAGCGGATCGCTTGTGGTGGTGTGAGTCGTCACTCGCCGGAATGTCCTTGAGAGAAACTGGAAAGCACGCTTGATGATGTTTCCAGGAACGGTGTCGCCCGCCTGCTCAATTGCTTGCAAGATCTCGCGCCTCTCGCCTTCATGCGGGCCAGCGTCGGTGCCTTCCATGGTGCTGACGAGGTCTTCCACCGAAGGTTTTGGTGGTTCACGATCTGGATTGATGCGTGCGTCCCCGTACCCTTCGACCATCTCCTTGGACAGCTCTTTGGAGTACACCTTGAAGACTTCGCTGAACTCGAAGTACCTTCCTTGGCTTGGCATGCAGATCCAAACGTGCTTGACGGCCTCGAATGGAATTTGCCGCTGGACGAGAAACATTCCATTGATCGTGATCACTGCGTTGTAGCGCATGAGTTCATAGGCTGGAACGTACAATACTGCAATTGGTGACCTCGGCCTTCCGGGAATCCTTGTTCTCACCGTCTGATTTCTCGGATCCCATGGCGGGAACGTCCCGAAATGGCTGTGGACTCGACCGCCTGACGCCCCTCCACCTGGAAGAAGTCCTTTCGCCACGATGTTGGCGAGAAGCTCTGGGGCCGTGGTGTGATACCCCCCACCAATCTGGTTGACCAAGCTCGTGGTCAAGTGGCATGCGACCCGGTCGTCATTCACCCGCACCAGCGAATTGGAGTTGCTGGAGTGTCCACTTGTGGCCCTGATCGCCCACGGCTGCACCCAATTGTCGCACCGGCGAAGGGTACCGGACGTGATGTCATGCGTCAACCTGTGCCCTCCGAGTTCTTCAAGTTGGGCACGCTGGGTTGCGCCGACGCCCGGAGTGCCGTCCCACGGCGTATCAGACGCTCTTTGTCCAGGCTTGGGCGCCACGATCTTGATGCCCAGGAATTGAAGTCTAATTCTCCCATTGGTGCGGTACTCGTAGTACGCGTAGTCGATCAGCATTTGAATTCTTCTCTGATACTCCGAGTTGTCGTCTCGAGCTGAACTCCTTGCGTAATACCTCCCGCTTTGCCAGAAGTTCTCCAAGTGGATGAAGTCTTTGAGCATCACCCATCCTCCGGTGTCGCACGGGATTGTCGGGAGCTGATTGTGCATGTAATTCGTTTCTCTGTTTGCTAGGCGGTGCCTAAGCAAACGTTGCACATCATAGCCCAGGGATTTGATCCTGCGATGATAATCCCGATTGCGATGGTTGTCATTTGAGGATGTCGCGGGAACCAGGGCCGAAAAGTGCCTGTGAGCGAACCTTGCACCCTTGATGGGTAGGAGCCGGAGGTCCCCTCCGATGACCAGCTTGCCGATGTTCACGTACCCCACGTTCGAGGAGGGATACTCATCGATGTCGCTTCGGAGAGGGTGTGTTGCAACGTCTCCTCCAACCTCCTGCTCAATCAATCGGCGCGTTGCATCCTGCGATCGTAATCCGATCTCGTAGATGCTCTGCCCGCCGACCCACGATACGTCCTCGATGGACTTGATGATGTCAAGGCAAGACTTCGGCTCGTGGTAGCGAATCTCGACGAATGAACGAGCATTGCCGGCGTTGTTCGCAATCCACCGCCTAGGAGCTGGCGCAGCTTTGGGCTCTGGAAGATCAGGTCTCGGTTGGGGCCTGCGTTTGGGTCGAAGCATTCTTGTCGCAGCCTCTTCTGGTTCTTCATCGACTTCGATCACGACCACTGTAGGGTCCTCAACTGAGATTGATGCTTGACGCCGTCTTGGCAGCGGGCCTCTGGAGTCCTCCGAAGACGCTGCAGCTCCAGGCTCGACGCTTTCCCCATCCCCACCCGGAGTATCCGAAGCGGTTCCTGGTACTTGCGGAGCGCGAGCGGCATCTCGCAAATTCTTCTCTGCCCATCTCTGGAAGATCTCTGTTGGTGGCGTACTGCTTGACTTGTGCATCTTAGCCAGGCTTTTCCCAATGATGCTGAATGCTTCGTTCACCACCAGAGCGTTGTACCCCCCATTTGCTTCGCAATTTCGGGTGTTGTGGCCATAGTTGCCGCAAGCAAGGCACATGCTGGGTGGTTGCATACCAGCGGTTATGCGTAGGGCATTGAGTGCTCGGACGTAACCTTCACAAGGACGCGATATCTCACCCAGCTCGGTCTCGTTCGGTTCTTGCATGGTGGGGATAGAGCTTGCCTCGGGCACGCCCATATCATCATCTTCCTGCCCCTCAGGTTCCACGCCGGAGGATCCGAGCGCTTCTCCTTCATGGGCTTGATCTTCACCTTCTGGTTCTCCACCACGAGGTTCTGCACTGGGGACGGGTGCTGCGGAGAACTCTTCAGGTCGTTGATCTTCCGGAGAAAGGGTTCCGAGGACTGGCTCCTCAATTGGCAGGACTCGATCGACAAGGACCGCATGCCATTCTCCTTGGAGTAAAGTGTTCTCGTACTCCATGATCTGCTGAATCGTCTCTGCATCATTTGCCCGGGGAGGACGACGTTTTCGATTCTCCACGGCAGTAATTCGCACCGCCTCCGCTGCAGCAAACCGATAGAAAGACCGTTCGATTCCTCGAAGACAAGCGAGATGATCTTCGTACGATCCCCAGGCTTCGAATGCCGAAGGATACCTGCATGCGATTGTCAGGATGCCGAGCGCAACCTCCAGGGTGTCTCCCATGAGCTCGGCGGCCGGGTCGGCATTGCCATTGTACATGCCTTTGACCTCGTCCTGATCGAAGATGCTATGGAGGAAGCCTGCATAGGCTGCGTTGCCTGCATCGTACAAGGGCAAGAGGCAGGCCATGCCGTCCACCGTGTACCCGAAGTCCCACGACAACCGTCTCCCCTTCGCCCATCTGGTGTATTCGCTGGCTTGTTTGGTGTTCAAGCGCAACCCAGCCGAGGACGAGACGATTTTGCCATAGTTGGTGTACGCGACCTTCGAGCATGCAAAGATGTACGATTTGAGATCCTCTTTGGGAATCACTGGGGATCCATCCTGGTACACAAAGTCATGTTTCTGAGCAAATATGGCGCACCCTGCAGCATGGCGTTCTGACTTCCGAACCTCCTCCCATTTGTTGACGCCATAGTCCTTGTCCCACATTGCTTTGAGCGAACAGAAGGGACAATACGCTGGAGATTGGATTGGTCCGAACTCGCCTTGGAAGGAGTTCTTCAGCTTGTTGAACTCGTCGACGCATGCCTGACACACATGGAATTGGCCACTCGGGGCAGTGGGATGCTTGCTGATGAGGCCCTCGATGTCAATCCAGTAGGTTTCACCGTCGTAGAACGGTTCTGGGCTGACCATGGCGATGTCCGCATCCACCCAAGTCATGTCCACGCCTCCGCGGATGCCCTCAAGCTCCGATGCCCTCTCCACGACTCGTTGATGTCGTTCTTGCGTGTCATCATTGGCCGACGCGGTCCGAACGTCGTCGCTGCTCGACGGTGCAAAGACCGCCTTCGCATCCGCAGTCTCCATGTTCACGGAATCCAAATGAGGTTCGCAATCGCCCATGCTCTCTGGGGGTGCCATGCAAAGCGTGATAATCTTTTCTTGCAGCAAATGTTTGTCGAATGCCGCCACCGCCAAATGCATCTCCTCCGGATTGATCCGGAAATTGTCGCTGCCCTTGTGGAGAGTCACAGCAATTCGAGCCCACAGCAGTGATGACGTGAAAACAATGCATCCCCTTGCTCGGAGCTCCACTGCGATCCAATCGATGGCAGCCCATGGCATCGCTGCACCAACGTCCTTCCCGATGAAACGGGGATCGTCGTTGAGGGTCACAATCACGGCACGTTGCAGAAGGTCTGACAAGTCCATGATTGGATCGACGAACCACTTTCGCATGTTCTCGGGAGTCGCATTGCCATGCTCCCAAACCAGGAGATCGTTGATGGCTCTGAACGACAAGTAGACGTGCGCGGTGACGTCGATGCTCTGCCCGGGACCTCTCCATTCTCGGACTGCATCTCTGGCTTTGGTGGCAACGACTTGGAATCCTTCAGGTAGGAGTGGATCGAGGCTTTCATCAACGGTCTGGCAGTACGAATGGGCATCATACCATCCCTTTTCTTGGAGCTTGCTGGCCATCGTGTAGGTCAAGCGGTTCTTGGTTTTCGTCCACACCTCGAAGTCAGCCAGGATGATTGTTTTGCTGGATCGCACCGCTGTGACATCGGGGGTACTTGCCTGACGAATGGAAGCGCTGAACTTTCTCAGTCCAGCCGTCAACAAGGCTCTCTGCTCCGGGCTGCTGTTGAAGTGGAAAATTCCCAGCTCTCCCGTAGCCGTGGATTGCATGACCGCCGCAAACATTGTGCCAGGAGTTGGTAGCTGACGGATTGTGCACAAGAAAACCTTCTCGTACAGCACCTTGTAAAGTCGTAGCCACTCCACATCCCCTTTCTTCATGAATGTTGCCATGTGAAACGCACCTGCGCGATTCGACTGGCTCATCCCGTAGAGCTTGGCAAGGTGTGTGGTGACGCGCCGAAGGTAAACTTGCTCGCTGCTGGTTCCAAATTTCCCGTTGATCTTGGGTGTCTGATCACGTGCGGGTAGGACATCTGTAGGATCATCTTTGTGTACGATGATGGTTGTACCCAGCTGCACGCGATGTCTGGATTGGAACTTGACGAACTTCTCCATGTACCCATCGGGAGTAGGATCCAGATACCAGCGAACTTCATCGGGTTCTCCTTCTGGTTGGGCAGTTGGCTCAGCTCCCCGAGGATCGGAAGAACTGGCCGCGGTTCCCGGTTGGGATGCCGCGGAGCGGACATCCTCCGGTCCCCGCTGCCTCTTGGCGGATTCACCTCTTGCTTCGACAAAGGATGCGCCCGTTGCCTGTCTTGGTGATGGCGTAGACGTCGATCTGTTGGCAGGATGATCCTCTTCCACGAAAGGAGCCGGCCCTTCCGGAACGGATGGGGATGCAGGCCCTGCGGGATGTTGACGTTGAACATTCACCCAAGGCGGGTGCGAATTCAATGCCGGAGGAAACACCGTGCCTGTTGGATCGGGCTTCAGGTACGGCGGCTGTTCACGTCCTTCGGAGTAACACTCGGCTCGCAGGTTCGTGATCTCGGACATCCAAGACCTGTGAGTCCTGTACATGTCGTGGACCGCCCTCAAGACGTTCTGCTCGGCAGCCAGCTGGTTCCACGAGCTGTGTGAAAAGGAAGCTGGTAACCCGAGACCGGTTGGTGGCGGGGCCATGACGACAGTTGTCGCATTCACCAACGACTCCCTGAGCTCGGCTCCGGTCGTTCTCGATGGTTCCGATGGCCACACCGTCCGACTGTCGTTGAGGTATTCGTGGGCTGTATGCAAGGCGACCGACAACCCTTGGAGGCTGTTGACTGCATGAGCGACCGCCGCGGACACGTTCTCCGGGGGATCGACCACGATCTCGATCAGATCCCACACATTCATCTGCGTGTGCTCGGCGACCTGATTGTGACTTCTCAAACAGTAACCCACTTGCTTCGCCATTGACCAAATCAGCTCCAGCAAATCCCAGAAGTCCTGGGTGAGAAGCATGCATGGTAGCCCTTCACGACGGTTGGGGAGGTTCTCGCGAAAGTAGGAATTAAGCCGCATCCAGTCGTTGTACCTAGTCACATAGATCCACGGACTCTTGGTAACGACTGTTCTGCAAATGACATTCGGATCAAGATATCCGTCCATAGTGACCACCGTCAAACATGGATATTGAGGATCCAAACGCCCTTGTTCAGCATCTTGAACCAAAACGTCGACGAACATGTCAATGTTCTTGAAGAGGTCAATCTCAATGACGTGGTCCAGAAGCTCCTGCAGCACCTGTCGAGTCGAATCAGTGCTTATCGCAGTCTTGACAACCTTGATAAACGTTGTGACATGGCTAAGGACTGTCTTGTAGCTCTCCGCACTCCTTGCTGGCAATAGGCTTTCCACCACACCTCGAAACAGCTCCCGAACTCTGACTTCAGGAAAACCATATGGGCTGGATGGTGCCGCAACTGCCGCCAAAAGGATAGCTGGCACTCCAAATTCCACCCACGCAGCAATGTTCGCATTCGTGGCGACCATGCCTTGCTCCAATCGTCCAGGAAGAGGTTGCCCTCTCAATGATCGCAGCGCATGACATGTCGTGCGCAAAGCAGTCATCCCATTGCCAACGGGGATGTTGATGCCCGATCTCTGGTACGGCAGGGAGAAGAGGTCTTGAGGTCGCGACCATGGAACATGCGGAGGAATGGGCCTCTGCTGTTGTCCGTCCATGCTGGTTCTAGGACCGGCGGAGCCGAGTCCCTTCCCCAGATGCAGATCCGAGCCGGCGGAGCCGAACCCCTCACTGCACTTTGGATTAGGGTCGGAGGATCCGAACCCTATTCCTGGTGTAGGACAAACGATTATGCAAGTACCTTGGAACTCATGTTGCACCTGGCTTTTACTGCAACGCAAACTGACATGAACAAGTACACATGAAGCTGCCACATGAACACTCTGAGCAGAGCCCCTGCGGATATTGCGAGCTTCATCACGCCATGCGTTGTGCAACAGCTTCGCCATGTGTGGTGTGTAGTTTCCTGCTTCCTTGAGCGCCTGACCTCTTGGTGTGCCATGTTCATGTGTGTTGTCGCACGTGACCCCCTTGAGGTTCAACATGGTTGACACATTTGTGGCGATACACCATGCTTTGAGTAAAGGAATGCCGTCTTTGTCAACAACACCCATCATGCAACCGTCAATTCGCACAACACGCAATGAATGCTGCTTTATTAGGGCTTGAACTTCGGGCCAACTCCAACACAAACAGGTTTTCGGCAACTCAAAAGCGATTTTGGGGGAAAATACCGCCAGCTTTCGCAAAAGGCGTTTGAGAGCTTTGAGTAAGTCCCTAAATTTCTTCCGATGCTCCTTTCCCTTTTCAGTTTCACCCCCCATTTCGTTCACCTTGATCCAGTTGGACCCCCCAGTGCACGGAAGAGAAGCAAACACAAGAATCGGACATTTGGGATTGGATTTTCGGAATCGTTCCGCCTCCTTGAGGATGTTGCTTTCACATGCCTTGGTTTGGGCTTGGAGAGCTTCATGCACGCGCATGACGTGAGCTCCCCTTGTAGCACTCGAGGATTTACCCAAGCTACTGTCCTTAGAGCAACAGAATTCAATGATCATCCTGTCCTTACCCGACGGTAACTTCTCAACAGAACTGCAGGCCTTGGGATCCCCAACCTTGGTGTCCCGTTCAGAAAGCATTTTCAACAAGAGGCGTGACACTTTACTGGTTCTCTTTCCACACTCATCCCCGTGAGTCTCGACTGTTTCACGCGATGCGTGATGATGTTGCATGCCGCACACATCCTTCATGCTTTCAGGGGCTTTGAGTCCATGAATGAGAAACTCAGTAGCTTCGTTGACATACATGATGTTCGGGGCCCCGCTTCCCTGTGGAACGCAGATCCTCCGACCGTGGCAGCAATCAGCAATTGTGAATCTCTCCCACTTCATGCATTCAACTATGTTCTTGTACTGTGCCGACTTTCGAAACTTCGGCTTGTCAGGAACCTCGACGATAGTAGTCGCCCCTTTCTTCCGGGCCTCAAAGACTAAATCAATGACCTCCCCCCAGGGGTAATCTACGACGCCTCGGTCCTCATAAAAGCGTTCTCTAGGATCAACATCAAGCCAAGAAGCTCGATTCAGCGCCCCTGCTCCTATGAACAGAACGTTCCGACGATCCTTGAACGACCATTTAATGATGTCTTTGCAGTACTGGTAGGCGCCGCGTGCATCCGCTTCCGGTACGCAGACGATGTTGACGTCCGGCGGTGCATACGTTTGCCACCAGTTATCCTCTTCCAGACCTACGAGCAACCACACGCGAGGGCTACTGCTTCCGACTTCCGAAGCTTTGATCGTCATGGAAAATCCTACAGCCCCGCTAAGCGAGTCACCCCGTGCCTTAAACATCTCCTTCCCGTGCTTGTCCTGGAAAACGACTTCATGATTACCAGTCTCAGCACGAGTCACCTCGATGAATTCGGGCACGAATGTAGATTGAGGAAAATCTGCTTCTTTTGCGGCGCGCGCAACAGCGATGACGGTAGATTCGAGCGCAGGAATTTCGTTGAGATCACCCCCCATGCCTTCAGACCCAGCGCGAAAAACACCCCCATACCCCCCATGGGCGGCGCGGACCACTAAGTCGCACACTTGCCTACAGAGCGCGGGCGAATCGCGAACGCGACAGCGCGAACAGTCGGGCAGCGAGGACGCAGACACGGCAGGCGACGCGGTGCGGTGCACACGCGTCGTCGCCGCCGAGCCCCGTTGGAAGTGATATTGAAACACAGCGCGCTCGACATACCGATCGAATTTCTGAGGTTCCGACGGGATAGGGACCTCATCCTCGATACGATGCCATTGCCCTTCACGCAGAATCCACGTGGACCGCAAATACTTCCCCGGTCGCAAAGCACTGGGGACGCCGCGGAGCATGCGCGGGAACTTCACCACCAAGATCGGATCAGTACTGTCCGTTTCCTGGACACCCTCCTTACTGGACAAACCGGCCCTATACAGCTCCTGGGGCAAGATAGGTGTTTGCGTGTAAGGAAAACATGGAACCTCGTTCTTAAACGAGTAGTGCTGATGACCTTTCTCATCAGCCGATTGTTGGTGTGTAGCCTTCATCATGTCCATGACCTCAACGCTCGAAAGCATCGTGGGAGGCATGATGTTAATTAGCTGACACGCGTGAGCCCAGGAGACGTGGTCTTTAAAGGCCTTCGTATGGATATCGGCCGCCATTTTGGCGGTGACCTCGTAAGCCAGAGACACGTACCCCTCCTGGAACACCTCGTGCATCCACGCAATGCAGATCCCGTGTGAGCGTTCCAAATGGCGCATCGTCGGGTTCTTGCCTGTGCGGACCACGCCGATCATCGTTTGATTGTCATCGTAGAACACGAAATTAGGATCTTTGCCCCCAATCAAACGCCACAATGTGATGGCCGGAATGCCAATACGCGACATCGCATAGTCCGCAGCCACAATTTCCGCTTCGGGAGTAGAGTGGCTGGCGCAACCCTGTCGCTTACTGACACCTGCCAACGGGAACCGTGTGTGCGGTCCCTGAATATGCATGTGAGCCCCCGAAGTAGAACGCAAACTCTCGCCACAACCAGCGTAATCCGCATCCGCATACAACCCTATGGAAGTAGCATCCATGGAATCGCCGACCCATCCGATCATCTTATGACCTTTGGACTGATGGACGTAGCACATCAAATGATGCAGAGCCGCATCCTCTTTCTTGGACCACTTTGTAATGCGTCGCGCAAGATTGTTTATGCTTCGCAGCAAATCAAACCTGCAAATTCTTGCAGCATAGAGCAACTTCATGAGGATGCTCGCCGCATGCGGGGCAAGAGTACCCCTGTCTGCCTCATCGAGTTCCGTTTCCTGTGGGCCCTTAGGAACCGGTGGTGGAGGTAGAAGCCGTCCGCCCTTATCGACAGGCATTGTATGTCCACACCATTGACACCGATGGCTTGCAGCACCTGGATGACACGGTGCCCTAGCCGGGTGATTTTTGGTTTCTTCAACTGGACTGGGAGATGGTACCTTCTTGAATTTGTCCACAGGAAATCCCGTGGTTTCACAGTACTTTTGCACTGTCATTTCGAGATAGGTTTCCATGTCATAAGTGACAGTTCGCACCTTGGTGTTGTCGTGAAGTTTAGCCTCTCCCTTTGAGATTCGACATCCCAAATACAAACCAAGCGGAGTTTCCTCCTCAAGACGAAGTTCCTTGCGAAGCATGTTCCACCCCTTCGGGAGGTTCTCCGCCGGACCGGCGAGCTTCAGGTCGTCGACATAGATGACCAATAGGAGCTTCATTCCTGCATGGAAGTAAAGAGACGGCCATTCCTCACCAACTGGTGCAAAACCCATCTTCTGGACTGCGGTGTGACAATGTTGTTCCCACATTGCACCAGCGTCCGGATGCCCATAGAGTGCTTTCACGAGCCTGCAGACTGGTCTGCGAAATTTCCTCCGGTTCACCGAAGGATGCCAAGCCTCGTCTGGAAGTTCAACCCAGCACGGAGTCCCCGTCAACTTAGCCTGAATGTAGGCCTGGATAGCATCCGCCATCTGAACGTCGTTCCCGGGTAGGCACCCGTAGAAGTCGGCCCAACGAGACGCATCAAAGGTTGCCGGAGAGTTTCCGAGGTCCTGGAACAGCGCCGCCTCCATATTCTGATCTTTGACTTGATCTCCAAGCAGCACACCTCTTCCTTTGAACTTCCTTGCAGGGTCCCCTTCTTTGAGTTGATAGTTCTTCTCATAGATGAGACCATGCACTCTTGCCATGTGCACCTTCGCGTTGGACTTCTTGGCTTCTCTGACCACGTCGTCATACTCCCGCACTTGGCTAAAGTCGAAGACTTCCTGATCCCACAAGCCTTTCCATTCTTTCATGAACGCCTCCATGGCTTTGGGATTCTCGTACATCTCCTTGCGGTTGACTGGACGTGTAACCATGGCGTTGAAGCACGGCGCTGCACATGCGAGCTTCTCTCTGTGTTTCTCTTTGGTTGATGACACACATGGCATGCGAGGAGCTCTCAATCCGAACTCTGCCAATTCACTTGGAAGAGCAGGCAGCACATCGTCCAGAAACATTTCTGTGGCAATCTGCGTCACCTGTTCCTCGCACCATGTCCATCCAGTAGTCGTTCCCGCCCTGAAGTCCAAATCGATCTTCTCCGCAGGCACGACCTTGGGAAGTAGTGCCTCCAACGATGCAACGAGTGCGTCTTTATGCTCTTTGCCTTTCTTCTTCTCCTTGGCCTCCTTCTTGCGAGCCTTCTTGGCCTCCTTCTCTTCGACCTTCTTTATCTTCTTAAGTTCGATCTTCCTTCCTTCGCTTCCGAGCTTGTGCCATTCTTCGGGAGTGAACTTGCCCTTCGGACGTGTGGAGGGTAGCAATCGTCTACCATCACTCCCAATCTTGAACGGAGCCCCCCGCTTGTCGATCTTGCAAGGTTCGCCGTCGTCATTGATGTAGACACGACCGTCGCCGGGAGTACCGAACTTCCAGAACTCGGGTTCCGGTCCGATGAGTCCAGCTTCCTTGAGCTTTGCGATGATGAATGCAGGGTCGGTCTCGTCAATGTCCGGAATGGAACGCCCAGTTGGACCGCGTGATGACGATGCAGGTTCCCCTTTGCCGTCCGGAGGTTCCGAAACGGTTTTGGGGGGAGTACCACGCTTAGTTTCCCTTTTGCTGCTCGGAGGATCCGAAGCAACATCCGGTACTCCTTCGCTCTGTGGTACACTTCCTGCACTGTCGAGAATGGAGTCGCCAATCAATCTGAGGGCTTTGGCATCTTCAGACTCCAATGCTGGTCCGTCGCGAGGTTCACCGGGTTGATCATCTGGAAATTCTGAAAGATCAGGCACAATGTCATCGTTCTCCATGACATAGTCGAGCATTTCCTTCTCCATGGCTTTGACGCGTTCTTGGCGATCAGGTAGGTCACCACCATCATCGCCATTGTCGTCATCATCGTCGTCGTCACCTTCTCCTGGTGGCTTGTCCTTGATTTCTTTTCCTCCGAGATCCTTTCCTTCTTTCAGTCCTTCAAGTGTTCCGTTCATTCTCTCGTACTCGAGCTTGAGCGGAAAGGCAATTTCATCCGGCATGATGACCCGTTCGGTGATGTAGGGAATTTGAAGCTTGCGAGGCACTTTCGCATCATGCGCAAAGTTGGCATTCGCGAACTCCTTCATGTCCCACACACGATACTTTCGTGACCATGTTTGCCCCGCATTAAGGACATATCCTGCGAAAATGCCGGGTATTCCCTTCGGGTCAAACTTTCCACCATATGTTGGTTCGCGGGTCTCGGTCGGTTTGAAGTAAACCTTTGCTCCAAACGGAATCAACTTTCCCGGGAATTCTTTCCCAGACATTCTCTGCCACGCCGACTCACCATCCACATCCTCGGCGTTGAGATTGTGAGTGACGCAATTCAAGGCATAGGGCCAATAGTTCGCAGGTAGCCCTGCATGCAGCAACGACGTGGCTGTAGCAGTGATGACGAACTGGTTGGTCCTTTCCGCCAGAGAGTTGTTCATAGGACGTCCTGGCAACGAGTGATCCAATGGAATTTTGAGCTTGTTCATCGCCGCAATGAACTCATCTGCGCAGTCACTATATGCCAGCCTCACTTTCTTCTTTCCCATGAATCTCTTCATACATCGTACAACTTCCCCTTCTTCTCTGGAGATTGTGGGATATGCTGCGACCACCTTCGTGGCCACGTCGCGGAATACCAGGATTTCACGGAGCTCGTCGTCAAGACCCACCCCCTTGTCCGTGGCTTTTCCCATATCCACAAAGTCGAACGTCACCAAGTCACCCCACTCATTGACTTCTCGTTTGAATGCTCCCTTTTGGGTTCTGAAATGCTTCATCTTTGCTCTCACGCATGCATCACAATAGGGATTTCGGAATCGATGGGTACAAAGATGAGCCAAGGTGTTCGCTTCGGCCTTCAAGGTGCCGACCTTCGCCCTTCTATCTGGACCAGATTCGTCACCTTCCACGTCGATCTCCTGCGCGTCGCCCTCAGCCTCAACTGGAAGTTCGGCTTGTGGTTCATCTTCACGAGCTTCATCGCCTTCGACTACTTCGCCGTCTTCTTCTTCGTCAGCTTCGGAAGCTACGTCGGGGATCTCCTCGCCGATGTCGTCAAGACCTGGTACCGCAACATACGTCGAATCGTCGTCGGTATCATCGTCCACCTTGTCCTTGTACTTCTGCACCAAGCGGAACATTTCCATCGCTTCGGGTTCCTCATGGGCTTTGGCTCCTTTGCTTCCCACTCTGACATAGGGGATGTCTCCTTGCACGAAGAATTGTATCCTCTCGCCAGCATCGTTCACCATAAATGGTGGACGTCCCGCGGGCCACACAAAGGAATAGCCGTGAAGCATGCATCTCTTCCCAACTGACAGCACAGAAGGTGTATTCTCCAATACATGTGCTTTGATGGGCTCCTTGAAGGATTTCGTCAAGAATTCCGCCGTCTGGTTGGTCATAGTGACACCATTCGCCGTCTGGAACGATGTAGATTCGCAATCCATTGCAGTGTCGACGCCGTGCTTGGCGACCTTTTTTAGAGAGATAAGGTCATGTCCGCATCCTGTGTCCATGATGAATTTCAGCTTCCTGCGAATAAATTCTGGTTGGACCATACACATGTTCGGGTTCTTCATCAGTTCCTTACGACTCTCATCAACGCTCAAGGCCCTTTCATGAAACTTCCCCTTCTTGTTGTCGAACTTGAACATAATCACCTTCTCGGTTCCTGGAATCCTAACTGGTATGCATCCTCCATCTTTGCCCAGACACATATCTTCCATCAGTCGAGCCCTAGCTCTTGCTTTGTGCTTCTCGTACTCGACCTCCGAGATGTGGTTCTCGTGCTTCAGGTTCGCTTCTGTAAAAAGTCGCGGGGCGAATCCTCTATCTTTGTGTGATCGCCTCGGCTTCGATGACGCGAACTTCGTTCCCCGTTCGAAGGAAACCTTGAGGTCCTTGACGTCTCTGTGATAGGATCCGATCTCATCGTCGGTGGAGCAATCTGACGCCGCGTCGCCATCAATTGACTCGTCGTCAGAATCACCGTCACCATCACCCAGGGATCGAAGAACAGGTACTGCAGGCAGACCTCGAATCGCAATCGCGGGTGCGGCAGGTTCAGGCTTCTTCTTCTTCTTGTCCTTCGCCTTCGCCTTTGCTTTTGCCTTCGCAGTCGCGTCGGTTTCCCCGGTTGCGGGCGCTGCCTTAGCCGGGTCATGCTTGAAAGGGCAATTCTCTCGGATGCAGGATCCGTTCTTGCTCCACTGGAAGCAAGGTCGTTCCGATGGTTTTGATGACGGGCTTCGCGCTCTCTGATTCTTATCATCTCGTGAAGACGGTCGTCCTCTGTCCGTATCTTTGTGACTCCATTTGCAATTCTTTCCTGCATTGCATCCTCCTCCGAAGTGAAATTTGCAACGAATCTTCGCCTTTTCCTTGTCGGTCAGCGATCGTGATGATGAAGGAGATCGGGATCGTTCTTTGCCTTTACCTTTCCCCTTCTTCTTGTCCTTTTCGTGTGCCTTTGCTTTACTCTTTGGGAGTACAGGCGCAGCATCCGCAGCTTCTTTGTCCTTGCCTCTCTCATTCGTCTTCTTCTTCTTGTCCTTGTCTGGCGCGGATGAGGGAGGCCCTTTGGGATCGGGCCTAGCTGGTGCAGCAAGCAGGTCCTTCCCAGCAACCATCTGGTTCAGACCATGTTGTGTCTCGTTGAGGTTCTTCTTCTCTCTTCTCCTCTGCACTGCCCGGTCCATGATCCTCAGCAGCATATCATGTGATCTCTCTGGATCGTCATAGCTCTTGATGTCATAGTAAAGCTTGAGCTCCACGTTCATCTCGGAGGATCCTGATATCTTTTGGTACAAGATGTCGCGGAGGGCATTCGTGGAAGGTACATCTTCAGGTCGAATCCGAGAGATGATCTCTAGCCACGTTGCTTTGAATGCGGCAATCTTGTTGTCCCCAGGATACTGCAGTTTGGTCAGGTAATCGATCGTGTAAACCATGTCAAGGCGATCCCGTGTGCGGAAGCTTTCCATCATCATAGCAATGATCTGTCGTCCCTTCAGAACCTTGTACTCGTTCCCGCGAATGTACGCGTTTGATTTGAGGTTCACTTCCAAGAACAGATCGGCTGCTTGATCTCCAGCATTCCGTAACATGAGAGTCATCGCACTTGCCAGCTTCACGTCGATGCTTCTGAACTTGACATGTCCCGAGTCATTGAGCCCTTCAACATCCGGCATCGGCTTGAAAGACTCTTGCAGCCATTTGATCCAGTCGCTTTGATTGGTATCCGCACACGCGGCCAGGACGTTTGTGGTGACTGCTGCCTGCCAAGCGTCCAAGTGAGTGACCTTGGGAAACGCAGGAATGTTGATCTTGTCGGCTTCTCTTCGGGATATCTTTGGCCCTTCGGTGTAATCAAGTCCATCTTCGGGTCCAGATCCACCGCCACCTCCTCCACCACCACCGTGGGGAGAAGAGTCTGGATTGCCACCACCATCACCTCCTCCACCTCCTTTCTTGATTGGCTTCCAGGATCCGGGGTCTGTTTTGTCTCCGTCCTCTTCTGGTTCGCCTTCCTCCTCGTTCTCTCCCTCTTCACCCTCATTCTCTTGCTCCTGTTCTTCAGCAATTGTACGCCATTGATCTCGTTCACGACGAAGACGAGCTTCGGTGTCTCTCATTCTGCTCATTTCTTCCCGAAGATCATCCATTTGCCTTCGTAAAGCTTCTTGCTGAACAGTTGTCGAAGCGTTTGCGCGAGGATCTTGAGGATGATTGGGAGCATTCGGAGGAATTTCTGAAGCCATTCCAGGCGTGACCTCGCCCGTATGCCGCGAACGCGATGGTTGCCGCACACACTGGTAGGACGTGGACGCCGTAGGTGGATCAGCAAGTAACTGTGAGGTGTGTGGTCTGGTAGCCAAGCCAGGAGGCAAGTCCAGCAAACCTGTCGTGAACATCCTTCCCGGAACCAGGTTGGGAACTGATGGTACTTCTGGAACGAGAACGGGAGGTCCACCAAATAACGATGTCCTTGTAGAAGTCGGTCGGCTTTCTGCCACTGGAATAGGTGGTCCTCCGAACAACGATGGCCTCGTGGGAAGAGCCGGGGGACCCGAACCTTTCTTTGAGGCATCTCCACCCTGGGAATGAGCCGGCGAAGCCGAACCCACCCCAGGAATGGTGTTCTGGACCCATGTCTTGAACCTCGATTCCGTCGTAGATGACATTGGCACATCACGATCAACTTCTTCCGGACTGCTGTAAGCTTGGGTTATTCCTGAACGGGATTGAACGCTTTGTGGACGCGAATTATGCACACCTACCCTAGGCACTGAAGAAACATTATCCCACTCAGACGTTCCGGCTGACGTAGGTCGGTTGTACGTTTGAACCTGTCTCGCAGCATCCAATTCCGATGTCAGTCGTCGATTGACGTCCTCATGAGATTGGCATTCCGCTCGTACCCTTTGCAGCTCCTCATGGATGCTAGGCAACGAAGCATGTTGGCCTTCCAATCGCTGCTCCATTTCGTGCACAGCTTGTCTCAAAGCAGCTGCTCTTTCTTCTTCTTCGTGGTACTGAACGATGACGCCATGAATGTTCACGTTCAAGAGCCTGGTCTGATCGCGTTCATCCTGCAATGCCACGCTCTCATGATGAGCATATTCTCGCATCTCGCTCTTCTGCTTCTCGGATGCTTCACGTGCAAACTCGGAGGTTCGCAGCTGATCTTCCATCTGGGCCACAATGATTTCGGCTTGTTGTAGATCGGCTCGCCTTCTCAGATTTTCATGTGCTCGAATGTTCAGCTCCTCTGTAAGTCGCTGATATTCTCGAGCTATCGTGTTTCCTTCACCATGGGCCGCTTCTTCCACGTTGACCATGTACTGCGCCATCTCGCGTTGCTGGTGCATCAACTGCTCCTGAGTCATCGTCGCTTGGTGATGATTGTCGGCAGCATGTTGCTCCAGCGTTGCGATCGTGGCACCAACGACTTGCTCACGTTCAGCGAGTGTAGCTTCGTGACGTTGATGGATATGAGCAGCCAGTTGCGCGTTCTGATCACGTTCGCGTTCTAGCTGCTCGATCCTGAGTGATGCCCCATAGTCTTCCTGTTGCATCTCCTCGATCTTCAGTCGCAACATGGCAATGACCTCTCCCATTTCCCGCCTTTCGCCTTCTTCCCGGATTCGTTCCGCTAGAGGGTTAGCAGACTCAACCGGGGGACCCGAATCAAGCCCGCTCCTACCGCCAGCCGGAGGTTCCGAACTGGGGAGGCCGGTACCCAAAAGAGGGCCACCGTACCCTCTTCGCGGTGACGTTTCCGGTCGTCCGGCGTCCGGCGAGGATCGTGGAGAGATTCGTGGAGAAGTGCCTCTTCTTCGTCGTGGAGTACTTGGAGTGTTGGATCTCTTTGATGTTCGTTCCGATGATTGTCTGGAAGTGGATCTGAGGCGTGAAACTTGACTCATCTTCGAGTTTCCATCTTCACGCAGTACGCTCAAACCACTTCTGGTTCGTGCGGGTGCCTTCGCAACCGCGACCAGCTCAACGGCATCATCTGATGATGTAACCGCATCTGTGTCGGCGCAGCCTGTGCTTTCGCCCAATGCAGGTGCAGCAATAGCATCACCATCACCGAAGGTCATGGTTGTGTCGGCACTCGACGACGAGGTTGGCAGTGCCATAGCTCAGCCCGTACAGTAGTCGCAAGTCGCAACCGCTATACGGCTGATAACCTGCGTGAGGTCGGGTAGTTGCTTGCACTACGCTTTGGCTCCTCACCAGCCAAATGGTCTCGCACTTGTTTTCTGCACTGATGTTCGCCTTCAGTCTCCGTCTCGTGCACCCGGGCGGTTTCCAGTTACGCTATTGCGCTTACTTCCAACCTATGAGTGACCTACACTCTAGGGATTACTTGAGCCAACATGGTGAACAGGCCACGGCGTTCTAAGGTGGTTTCCCCGATGTGCGGCGGAGCCGACACAAAGGGGTTCCCAAAATGTGCTGTGGTTCGGGGATCATTCACATTTGGGGTTTGGGGTTTGGGGTGCAGGGTGTAGGGTGTAGGATGGGAGTTCCGGTTTGGGGGTTAGGAGTTTAGGGGCCTTGAGGCTCAAGGATCCTGCTGCAGGAGGTTGCGACGTTGCGAGCAACCTTCAATCTCGAGCTTAGGGGCAAAGGGCTTTCCACAACTAACCTCTTATCCTAAACCCTAAACCCCAAGCCCCTAATCCTAAACCCTAAGCCCTGAACCCCAAACCCCTAACCCTAAACCCCAAACCCCTAACCCTAAACCCTAACCCCTACATCACCGCCCAGACACCATGCAGCAGAGCCGGATGACCGCGCGGTGCCTTGCGCGGGGGGGGGGGGGGGTTGAAGCTTGCATCCTGGCTTTCTCTGAAGATCGAACCTGATCCGTATACCCCCAAACCCCAAAAATCCAAACCCCAGACCCCAACCCCTAAAATCCCGAACCATAAACCCTAAAGCAAGGCTTCCAGGGGCTGAGGGTTGTGTGGCTGAAAGGGCCCCCAAATCCGAATCTTTCCCTGAGTCCGCAAAAACCCAAAACCAAGGGTTTAGGGTTTAGGGGTTAGGGTTTAGGGTTTAGGGTTCAAGAGCTCCTGGTCGAGCAATTTCTCGTTTAGGTTCGCTGTTTAGACCATCGAAAAATAGCCACCCACCCGGAGTCCCATAACAGGAAGGACTCCAGGCTTTAGGGTCTCAAGGGTTTAGGGGCTCAAGGGTTTAGGGTCTCAAGGGTTTAGGGGCTCAAGGGTTGAGGGGCTCAAGGGTTTAGGGTCTCCAGGGTCCAGGGGCTCCAGGCCGGGCCTTCCACGAATCTTTGGGCCTACGAATTTTTGGGCCTTGCCCACGAATTTTTGGGCCTTGCCCACGAATATTTGGGCCTTGCCCACGAATATTTGGGCCTTGCCCACGAATATTTGGGCCTTGCCCCACGAATACTTGGGCCTTGCCCACGAATATTTGGGCCTGGCCCACGAATATTTGGGCCTTGCCCACGAATATTTGGGCCTTGCCCACGAGTATTTGGGCCCCTGCCCACGAATATTCGGGCCTTGCCCACGAATTTGTCGGCCTTGAGCCCACGAATATTCGGGCCTTGCCCACGAATATTTGGGCCTTGCTTACGAACATTGGGCCTTGCCCATGTATTGTTGGGCCTTGCCCACGACGAATATTTGGGCCTTGCCCACGACGAATATTTGGGCCTTGCCCACGACGAATATTTGGGCCTTGCCCACGAATATTTGGGCCTTGCCCACGAATATTTGGGCCTTGCCCACGAATTTGTGGGCCTTGCCCACGAATATTTGGGCCTTGCCCACGAATTTTTGGGGGCCCAAAAATTCGTGGGCAAGGCCGAAAATCCGGATTTCGGGCCTTGCCCACGAATATTTGGGCCTTGCCCACCAATACCATTAAGGTTTATTCTTGTATGGTCTAGGGATTAGGGTTTAGGGTTTAGGGATTAGGGTTTAGGGTTTAGGGTTTCCTGAGCAACTCGGGTTTAGCGCGCGGTCCAGGGTCTGAAGGTTAAGGAGAGAAGAGATGTTAGGGCTTAGGGGTTATTAGCTTTAGGGTTTAAGGGTTCAGGGCATTGAGCATCGCCCATGGCGCGTTTCACAACATAGGTCCCCCCGCCCGCCCAAAGTCACCCGGAAAGACTGCAATGCTTGTTATTCTCGGAACCTCAAAAAAGGTTTCGAAATCCTAAAGCCCTAAACCCGAAACCCTAAACCCCAAAACTCCGGAAGCCCCCAACATTGGGACCAAGCGCCGAAAGTCGTCGCGCACCAGGCGCCATTGGTGACACTCAGCTCGGCGCCTTGGGTGGGTGGGAAGTGAGGGGACCCTGGAGACCCTGACACCCTCTTTAGGGTTTAGGGTTTAGGGTCAGGGGCGAAATGGTTTTGGAGTCTTGGGGTGTTTGCTAGAGAGGAAGGGGATTTGGGGAATGTGGGTCATTGATGTTTTATGGTTTGGGGTCTGGGGAAACGTAGGGTTTAGGGCTAAAGGTTTAGGGAGGTAAGGTTGCGAGGTGTTAGGGTTTTAAACCTCCACGCCTCCACCTATCCTCTCAGAGCATGGAAACCGGGTGAGAGACGTTCGCATTAAACCCTAAACCCTAAACCCTAAACCCTAAACCCTACACCGTACACCCTACACCCTACACCCTACACCCTAGGCCCTAAATTTTAGGGATTTGGGGTTGCGATTTAGGGGTTTGGGGGGTTGGGTGGTTTTGGGGGCTTAGTGGGCAAAGGAGGTTCAAGGCGTTTCGGGACTGCACTTCAAGCAGAAACCCAAGAAAGATCCCGGATTAAGGGTTTAGGGTTCCGTGTTAAAATGAACCTCCCAAGCCCCCTCAACCCTAACCCCCTCGAAAACTCACCCCCAAAAAGAAAGCGCTTTCAAGAGGAGACCAGGAACCCTTCGGAAGTTGCTCAGAAGTTGACTACGAAACCCGCAGGGCTTGAGGCATATAGGCTGACAGGGTCTTGGGGCAGGTTCAGGGGGGGTTGTAGATGGGAATTGGGAATTTAGGGTTTTAGGTTTTAGGGTTTAGGCTTTAGGTCAGGCATTGTACGGCTTTAGTGCTTTCGGGATTAGGGTAAAGGATGAACGACTGGAGTACCTGAAAATCCTCTCAGCTTCTCACCTAAGGTAGAGCTCGTACGCGCGGGAGGCAGAGTTCTTCTCAACGCTCGGCGCGGAGGAACTCACGATCCTTCGGGTAGTTGTGTTTAACTAGTGCTCGGCAGGTTTTAATCAGAAAGAACCCAGGATCGAAACGCCATAACCCCCAGCCACGTACAAGTACGCAGGCCGAAGTTTCCCAAACCCTTAAAAGGGCCTCTATAAATCCCCTCAAAGGAGTTTAGGCTTGGAGATCCAAGGCTTAGTGTTTAAAAACTAAATCCCGAAATTGCCCAGTCTTCAGACACCACCGCGTCATGAATCTGTCCTCACCACATCCGCCATCTCGTCTGCAGCCTGCGGAGAGGCTGCAAAATCTTCACTGGGTTTAGGCGGCTTAGGGTTTCCTTTGCTACATTCAAGGTTCTGGGCGTAAAGCTGAGGGCTGAGGGCGCAGGGCTTAAGGGCCAAGACCCAAGTAACCTAAACAACACAAGGAGTTGTGGAGGCTTGCGATCTCTGGCAACTGGGATGATAGGGGCCTAGGCCCCCCGTAACCTGAACCCCAAGCCCGACCCCCCGAACCCGACCCGTAACATCACCCCTCCTCCCCTCCCCAAAAAAAAGAAAACGAACCAAAGAAAAGAGAGGCCTGAACGAGGCGCTGAGAAACCGCATACTCCACAGCCAGGGCCTGGGCGTCTTTCAAAAACGCGGAGGCTTAACTTGGCTCCCACGCGATCTGGAAAAAAATGGGACCTAGTTTGGGCTTCGTGAGCCGCAAAGTTTCGGGCTTTAGGATTTAGAGTTTAGGGCCTTCTGTAACTTGAGGGTTCCAACGGAACCGGACTCTAAATGGTGCCACGAGACCCCAACTCAGGTCCAGGTTTAGTGTTCTGGGTTTAAGATCCAGAGTCTGGGGTCTAGGCATCCACCCGGGCGAGCGCCCTGTATTGAAAGAGCCCAACTTCGCTGGTGCTCTGCCCCCGTCTCGATCTTTGCGGCTTGGGTTTGATACTGACGTAAACAAATCATCATGCACTAGCACGTTCTTAGAAAAAGAACATTCCAAGGCTTCTAACACATTTATTACGCACGATGCCTATATCCAAAATCAATTGATTTTCAATGGAGCAACTGCAAAGAGTCCCTCACCTTCTTTTGAAATTTCCAAGAATGAGTTTAAGCAGAAAATGTGGGCTCTCACTAAATAAATGCAAAAAATCAAAGTGTGGAATTCGGTTAAAACCATATTCAACATGCGAATTTTCTGAATCGAAAAATCATCCAACAAACTACTCAGTTCAAATTCGATCCACATTAGAATTCGCGTAAAAACTATATTAACGTAAATTCAAACTGAGTTTTAAACAGGTTTATGATTGTTTTCAATAAAAGAATATGAGGTACTTGCATAAACATCGTCGCTTGTCCGAGTATTCTCATGAGCCCAACATGACTATTGACGTCTGATGAAAGAATAAATAATATAATGCCTAGAAAAAGAAGAAGAGAAGGGTCCTCCCAGCGAAATCCAGAAAAATGTTAAATCCATCATCAAAACAGCAAGGTTTCTGCTGTACTTGCTGGCGCTTGCTGCGCAGGGCCCGCACAACCCTCTGCCTCCTGACCTAACCGATCCCAATCCTTTTGTGTGAGGCCGCGCCCAATCAGCAGCCTGGCAAAAAGCCGGAGAGCCCGAGTTATCTTGGACAATGCATCTTGAAACCAGAAGTCCGGGGACCGGCTTGGGCACGGCTTCTCCTCTTTAGCTTTCTTGGCGGACCGTTCAGCACTCCCGCTGCTGCAACTCGGTCCAGAGAGTTGTCCTAAGGCTCCCCGCTACTGTCTTATAGGGCTTGACGGGGCACATTCGGCGTTAGGCCTGCCGGGATATCCACGACAGTCCTCGTAAATTTCATTTCGGACTGGTTTAATATAACAGACTTTTGGACAACCTCTAGTACCACGCAACGGGCCCCCAACCAGCCCTCCGCCACCCCCAGCCCCCCCTCCCCCCATCAGAAAATCGGGCAGCCTTCAAGAGCTATATCTCTGAAAATCTCTCTATATGACAACCTTTGAAGCCTCGAAAATCCCAGTGAACTCCAACGGCTCTCCCGACCATGGAGCTTGTGTTTTGTTCCCGGAGAAACAAAACACACATGCTCCGGGACAGTCAGCCCCTCTCTCGAAAAAGAGAGATGCTGCCACGGCGTCCCAAACCGTGGCCCCCGTCTCAGTTCATTTATACACCTACCATGCTCCGCTCCCCTTCACCCTCCTTTCCCCCCTCTTCCCCCGTTCTCTCTCCCCCCCCCCCTCCTTCTCCCTTCTCTCCTCTCACCCCTTCTCCCAGCCTCGTGAAACAAAAAAAGTGCCTTGTTTGCAAATCGTAGCATGAGCCCGAGACATGGAGACAGAGGGTTCACTTAACCTCGGCATAGACAAGCACAAAAGTTAAGCCAAAACGACAAGCAGTTCTGGCAAACCCAGGAATCAGGCTCAAGAACTCTTGGAAGAACCCGGCAGCATTTCCACACCACCTAAGAGGTAGCTGCCACAGCGCCTTGCGACCTTTTTTAAGGAGGTGCGCTTCCCCAGTAGGGACACCCTTCCTCCATCTAGCACAACATTACCAGGAGAGGGTCGACAAGATGAGCATCAATTCAGAGGCACAACGAAAAGCAACCCCTCCCTCCCTCCATCCTTCCCCTCCCGACTCACCCAGCTCACAAAAAAATAGCGTATCAAGCGCAAGCTTTTACCGCTCTCTTGCTCTCTTTGCTTTACCCTCCATGTGCACAACCTCTCTGAATCACTGAATCTACCCTCGCCCACTGTCTCTCATGCCGATGCTCCCTCAGCACTTACACAGACACTCGCGCACGGACCAGCCTTCCTTTCTTTTTTATCGCAGAACAAGTTCACGATTAAGCGACATGAAAAAAGAAAGCATGCATGGCTGGCTCCAGCCCCAGAGCCACCGATGCTGGTATTAGGCGCTCAGCCGCAAAACACGAATTAAAAAAACAGCTCAGGGGAGCTAATGAGCTAATTTAAGGATCAGACCCGAGTTCCCCAGATGGCCAAAGAAAGCAGACGAAGATAGACACACGCATCATAATATCAAACCAACACCTCCCATGATGCAGTTAGCCATCCAGAGAACCCTGAGATTTTTTTTAAATGTTTGCATGCATGCATTGAAACACAGGCGCTCAAGCAGCCTATAAAAAAAGGAAAAAATGTGAGGATGATGGGGGATGTATATGTTCATGTATTTGTAAAAATGAGATTACGTGTTATATAAATAGGAGAATAAGGAGATAAGTAAAATAAAAACAACTCACTCCTCGGACCCCCGGGCATCAGGATCCTCACGATCCTCGCCCTCATCCTCGTTCTCCTCCCTATGGAGAGGGGGCTGGTACACGTAATGATGGCCCGCAAACTGAAGTACACGCTCATTGGGGCGGATGAACATGTACTTGGCTTTGGCTTTTGCCGCAGCCTTTACACGAGCGGGGACGGCTCTCCGCTCCCGTAGCTGCGAGTTGCGCAGCTGCATCGTAATTCTGTTCCGTGGCATGGGTGCTAGACACCGTTTACTCCGCTGGTCGGAACCTGCCATACCAAACCAGAGCAGAAACAAGCCCAAAAGCAAACAAAGCAAACAAAAAATAAACACGGGAGGATAGAAAAAAAACAGAATCCGAAATCCCATCTAGCCTCGCATCCACGCGATCTGGCAGCGCGAACAGATGCCACAGGGGAGCTGGCTCGTGTCCATGCTCCCCCTGCCAGCAGGGAAACAGAAACAGCAACCGGCACTTACCTCCCCTACCCACCGACCCCCAACAAAAACAAAACAAACCAAAAACAAAACATCGACACCAAGTAGGCTCGAAAAGAGCAAACAAGAGAGCCTGCGGCGCACCTTCCTGGAAGATTCCTCGAGCAAATCACGAACTAATTGATTAAGCAAGCACATCTTTCGAAACATGATTCAGCCTTCTCCTCCGCATCGTCGTCGAGCCCCAGCTGCCCCCAGAAGTCCTGCTCGAAAACCAGATCTTCTTTAGTGTCCGTAACAATCAGTGTAGGACGTGCAGGCAACCCAACCGAACTCATGACACACGCGACCTCGAACCAACCATTGATACAAACTCTCAGAAGCCACTCCTCCGACAGCTCCAAATGCCCCAATAAGCCATGCAAAAACCAAGACACCGGGACGTCATTGCTGCCCGAAGGGGCCTTCAAAGTCATCTGACAGGGTTTTAGGGGCATGGGGCCATGGGGCCATGGAAAAGGTGCATGGGGGGGGGGGGGTGGGGGGGGCGGTGGGATCATGGGGCCATGAGACATGGGTGCCAGGGGTCGAGGGCAGGGGGCCATCTCTGTGGGATTATGGGGCCATAGCCATGGGCGCCAAAGGGTCAAGGCATGGGGCCATGGGATGGGGCAGGCGGAGCGGGCGGAGCGGGCGGGGAGAGCGGAGAGCGGAGCGGGCGGGCATGCACTGGGGCCCTTTAAAGTCATCTGATAGGGTCTAGGCTCTCAGAAGATCCCACAAAAAAAATGGTCCTGGCTTCTTAAGATCCCTTGGAACCTGTACCCATCCAGGCCCATTATTTTCTCTTCGAAGCCAAAAACCAAGTTTTCAGTGTTCTAAGGGCCCGAAAGACAAGTTTGCAGTCCGTCACTCACAAAAGGCAGGCGGAGGGTTCAGAGTAGGCTTTCAGTCCGCAAAGCTGACGGGCCAGGCGCGAACTCTACCCCGAGGCTGGCAGGCATAGAGAGCTGCTTCTAAAGTATCAAGACGTGCAACGCATCATAGTCACAGCGATGGCCTCTTGCAGAGATCGTTGAGCTCCTCCAAGAAATTCGGGGAGTTCCGGCCCTGGCACTCGGAGCGATTCAATTGCGGCGCGACCCGCCGCGCTCTTTTCTGACAGAGGAGAAGAAGAGTTGACGATCTCCTTTCAGGGCCTGATGCTGTCCTTCATAGGACACGTGAACATATGAGCGACCGAATTTCCAGGAGGTCGCCACATTCTGCTGCTCGCGATGTAGGCCAACGCAGCTGGATCGTGAGAGTTGCGATTTGAAGCACAATCCAGACTTGAGATTTGAAGCACAATCCAAACTTGGCTCATGAAAAAGGTTCCCTTATGAGACAGATGTGTCTTTGGTTTTCAAAACAGTTTGAATCAAAAATCGAAAGGACAAAACAAAAATTAAAAGACAAGTTGGCTGGAAATCCTGGAGGGCGAAAAACACAAAGAATCAAACCCAAACCAAATAGAAGGTCAAACAAAGAATCATTGACAAAAACACAAAGAGAAAAGAAGTACGAAGAAATCAGGTAACCAAAAATCATGCGCCGGAATGCCCGTGAGCCCGGAAAGCGAGAAATTACACAAAAATGTATGATACACATGAAAATCTACAATCCATTACAAAAACAAGTAGTTGCGAAAGATCAACATAGGCATTCTTTCAGGCCCGGAAATCCCCCCCCCCCCCCCGGAACCCCAGCCCGCTTTAGCTGGATGTGGTTCGATGTGTTTTCTGCCGCCCGGATTCCAGCCTGCTGTACGTTTGCTGCTTCAAACTTTTTGATTTTCCGCGCCCCGGGAGTCCCAGGTCTTTAATGTGATTGTTTGATTTTGGAAGACTAATTTTCATACAACTCGGCAGGCTTCAGCACAACATACTTATGTAAAGACCAAATATATACATACATACTATCTAGTTCATATGAAACTGTTTTTGCATCTCAAAGACACATATCTTCACGCCATTGCATCACGCTAGCCCTGAAGGGTTCAGGGCCTTGGGCTTTAGGACCCAAGCTAGTGGGCCTTGGGTTTACCCTTTGAATGGCAACAGTTGAAGCATTGGGGGAATACCTCTTGATTAGGGGAGTCGATGGGCGGGTACTTATCCGTCGCCTGACTACGGCTTCACTAGTGAAAGCCAGAACGTGAGATGCTGACCCTAAACCTCAAACACCAAACCTTAAGCCCTCCTGTGGAAGGGTTTACTCCAATCCAGCTGTGCTGGTGCAGGCCTACCGCTACTTGTGAGGGCGCCACAAACCCCACCTGGCTCCTACACTGTTAACCCAAAACCCGAAACCTAAAACCTTAGGGTGTCCCAGCCCAGGGGCAGTGAGAAAGAAGAGTAGCCCGTGGACCGGAACCAAGGATTCCTCAGGAGGGGGTGGAGGCTTAATGGGTGCAGGGTTTAGGGCTCAGGGTGAAGGATTTTTGTGGGCTGAGGGTTTAGGGTTCAGGGGTTTTTAGAGTTAGGGCTTAAACTTAAGGAGTTTCAGCGGTTTGTGGGGTAGGGTGCTTAGGTTTTGGCCAAGAAGAAGGGGCGGGGGTGGGGGGGGGAGGCTTAGGATGTCAGGAAGCACCCAAGCCCGCCCCCTCATGCCTGTCAAACTGATGGCAGTAGGGCAACTGTAGTTGCAACCCGATCGCGGTAGACATTACCCTACATGTAGCTACAATGAACCTTAGCTTGGAGCAGGCGCTCAACTCTCCACCCTAAGCCCTAAACCCTAAACTTACATTGTTTCAACCGAAACCGAAACCCTAAACCCCTCGACCCCTAACCCTCAATACCCTATAAACCCTACATCCCTGAATCCTGCGATAGCAAAACCAGCCGAAACAGGCGGGCCTTCAGTTCAAGCAGGTGCCACGGAATCATCTCCGACCCGAGGATCATGTGGAAGGGGAGGTATGCCTGGAAGCCCCCCCCGGCCCCCCCCCCGCCCCCCACGAAACAAAAGGCTTCCAGCTTAAGGTTTAGGGTTTTGGGGTTTAGGGTTTCGGGTTCTCCAGAGATAGGAAAGACCCTCTTACTCTGGATCCGCCGTCGGTGCTTGGGTAATGGTGAGATTCCGAAAGGGATTGGGCTGCGGCTCCCAAAAACCACGCGGGCCCCGGCCGCTTGCCGAAGGCTGGGATCAGGGTACAGGCGCTACAGTGCTTTCACGCTTTACGACTTAGGAAACCTCAAACCTTCAACCTTAAGCCTAGAGAATCCCAAAAACGAACTTGGAAAACTCGAGAGAAAATCCCAGAAATCCTGCCTTCAGGGAGGAAGTCAGAAGCTTCCGCATGCTTGCGGAGAGCCGCTTCCTGAAAAACCGCTCAAGGCCCCATTCTCCGAGGAAAGATGAGTTTCGGGATTAGGGTTTGGGATTTCGGGGTTTAGGGGCTTCGGAGTGTGGGTTAGGGTTTTTGCGGTTTTGAGTTTTGAGCGTTTAGGGGTTTCAGGGTTGTGGGATCAGGGCTTTAGGGCTTTGCGTTTTTAGCATCTACCGGACGCCGACCGAAGGCCATTTAGGGTTTAGGGCTTTTGGGGTTTCCGGGATATGACAAACGAGAACCCTCCAACAACCTAAGCTTCAAAAACCAATTCCGGACTTCGAGGGAAGTGAAGGTTTCCAGGCTTGTGTTTTTGAGGCTTAGGCTTAGGGCTTGGGGTTTAGTGTCTAGTGTTTTCGGTTTAGGGTTTAGGGCTCAGGGCTTTACGGCCTCGTGCCAGTTCCAAGGGATTGTTCGGGGCTGGACGCGGCGGTGACCCAGGGGAGCTCAGACCCTAAACCGGCGAAGGGAATAGGGATTCAGGTTTAGGGCTGACCCTAAAACCCAAGCCCCCACTTTTTTGGGGACTGCAGGTTTGGGGTGCAAGGAATTCTGGTACAGGCGTCATCTGAGAAATTGGCCTAAACCATAGGTTCTAAACCATGAACCACAAAAACACGTATCCCGTAGGCCAGCGCCGGCGAGTGGCACCGAAGGCACCGCCTCAGGTGTGTGACTGAGGATGGCCTCAGTTCGACGCAAGTGCGCACGACTCGGATATCCGAGCTCTCAAAGATCGATAAGGACGTATGATTTACCTGGTGCTACATCTCAGCAACCAAGAAGTCTTGGCGGCTGAGGGTTCCTGCTGATTCTACGGAGTGGGCTGAGGAAACAGGTGATCTTTTTCAGTGGGGCTTGCGAGGATCGAGGCCATGCAGCTTTTGAAAGGGCCTCATCAATATCTTCCCCGGGCCTAACATATGGGGGTTTACAAAAACAACATAGACCCCAAGTAGTAGGATTCCCTTGTAATAAGAACCCCAATAAGGTGCCCGAATTTCGGAAGCCACCAAAAAGTTAAGTTGTGGAAGGGTACGTGGAACTCTGCTTGTGGCTCGCCACCCTAAACCCTAAACCCTAAACCCTAAACCCTAAACCCCAAACCCTAAACCCTAAACCTTCCAGTCATGCTTAGGGCTCCGGATCCACTCCGAGCCCCCAGGCCACTGCCACCGCCGACGGATCCTGAGAGCTCTCAACATCTAAGGGTTTCTAGGGTTTCTAGGGTTTAGGGATTTTTGCAAGCACTCTCTGCGGGTTTAGGGTTTGGGGTTTGGGGTTTAGGGTTTAGGGCTAGGGTTTAGGGTTTAAGGGTTCAGGGTTTAGGGTTTAGGGTTTACATGGTCCCTTGGTATGGGCCCTGAAAAGAGTACCCCTTGTGTGTCTCTTATATACCCTAGACACCTTAAGGGCCCATACATCAGAAACCTAGGCAAACCTCGGGCCTAAACAACCACACATGAAACCCTCAAAAACCTGTAGGGGGTTCCGAAATTTGGGGTACCTAATTGGGTCTATTTTGGGGGTCCCGTATTTTCGTAAAGCCCCACATGCAAGGGCTTTGGGGTTTTAGGGGCTTTGGGGGGGTGTAGGGGGTGTATGGGGGGTGTAGGGGGTCTAGGGGGTGTAGGGGTTAGGGTGGAGGGTTTAGGGTTCAGGGTTTAGGGTAGTTTAGGGTTTAGGGTTTGGGTTTAGGGTTTAAGGTTTAGGGTTTAGGGTTTAAGGTTTAGGGTTTAGGGTTTAGGGTTTAGGGTTTAGGGTTTAGGGTTTAGGGTTTAGGGTTTAGGGTCTAGGGTCTAGGGTTTAGGGTTTTGGGTTTTTGGGTTTTTGGGTTTTTGGGTTTTTGGGTTTTTGGGTTTTTGGGTTTAGGCGCTCATCCCGAAACAAAGGGAAAATGGCGCACCGAGGCCTGGAACCCCAAACCTCAGGCTCTACAGGAGGGACCCCAACCTGGAGCCCTGAACCCTGGAACCTAAACCCTAAACCCTAAACCCTAAACCCTAAACCCTAAACCCTAAACCCTACTCCAAATCCACCGTTCAGGGTTTGGGGTTTAGGGTTTCAAGCTTAGAGTTTGGGGTTTTCTGATCGATCCCCCCCCCCCTCCTCGGGTGACAGGCTGTAGTGGTGGCAGAAGGCCTCGTGCCCGCCCAAGAGTCGCAGGACCTTGCTCGCTTTAGGTAAACGGTTTTCGGGTTGACGGCACTTGGGCTGTAGGGGTTGATCTAAACCCTAAACCCTAAGCCTTCACCCTGAACCCTAAACCCTAAACCGAGGGGTTCTTAGGGCCTGAGGGAATTCGGGATTTTGGGCTTTTCTGTGGCCTGGTTGGTTCAGGGTTGGGGTGGGGCCATAAAGCCCTTACAGATCGCACTCACCCCTAGAAGGCAACTGCAGCAAATACAGGCAAGGACCCAAAGTATGCACTGGCCTCCCTGACCCTAGACCCTAGACCCTAGACCCTCAACCCTGAACCCTAAACCCCAAACCCTGAACCCCAAACCCCAAACCAACCAAACCCTAAACCCTAAACCCCAACTGATGAGCGCTGATCCTGACCAGCCCAGGGAGCCGCAAAGAGGAAGAGGCCCTCGATGCTCTCGATCTTGGACGACAGCTCCTTCGCCACTCTACAGGGTTGCAGGGTTTCAGGGTTTAGGGTTTAGGGTTTAGGGAAAGTTTTGGGTTTTAGGGTTTCAGGGCTTTCAGGGCTTTCAGGGTTTCAGGGTTTCAGGGTTTCAGGGCTTAGGGCTGAGGGCTTAGGGTTCAGGGTTTCAGGGCTCATGTTTGAGGCTTTTGGGTCTCAGGGTTTCAGGGTGAAGGGCTTTGAGGTTTTAGGGTTTGGGGTTCTGGGGTTAGGGTTTCAGGGAACCCTAGAACCTCTCACAAGGCATCCGAAGTCAGTTTGACTAAGGAACCGATGGATGAAGTGTGGGGGCGCGGGGGGGTGGGGGGGGGCCGGATGTTGAAGAGACCCACTCTTCGGTTCGGCTTCGGCTTTAGGCCTCAAGCCTTAGACTTTAGAACTCCCTAAACCCATCTAAACCCTAAACCCTAAACCCGAAACCCTAAACCCTAAACCCTCACAGGGGTTACCTTCAAAGAGCCCTCCTCCTCGGACAGGGCCAGGGGCTCTATGAACCTCGGATGCTCTGGCTGGAGCTGAAGCAACTCCCTGGTTCTGATCCGGGAGCAACTCCCGGGCTCCCGGGTCCTGATCCGGGTTTGGGGTTTAGGGTTTAGGGTTTCGGGTTAGGGTTTAGGGTTCAGGGTTTAGGGTCTAGGGGTTTTGGGTTTAGGGTTTTTGGGTCTTAGGTTTAGGGTTAGGGGTTTTGGGTTTAGGGTTTTAGGGTTTAGGGTTCAGGGCTGAGGGCCCCTACCGTAATTTTCATAAGGTACCCACAAACTCCAAGTTACCCGCTCTAAATTCCTAATCGGGAACTATCTTAGAGGCCTTGAACCTCGAACCGTTCAGGACTCAGCAGTCTGAATGGAACCGCCTTGGTCGGAAAGGCCAAGACACGCGGACTTCGTGCCCACCAGCAGCGATTTGCACCAGAACGTCAAGGAGTTGTTGTCGTCCTGGCACGAAGCAAGAGCTCTCCGAGGCTGTTGGAATTGAAAAAACACACATAGGATCGCTGCGCAAGCAAAAGAATGCACTGGGCCTATGCCCAGTTCGGAGTGCTTTTGACGTCCGCTGCTTTTCTCGCGGCTGCATGCTGTGAGGGGTTGCAACGGGGCTGGACATCAGCAGGGGCAAAGCTTTGTCCTACATGCCCATGAAGCTTCGGCGTGTTTAACGGGCGGAATGAGGGACTTCCACGTGTCTCTTTCAAGGCCAGTCTCTGGCCTGAAGTTCGCTAACCCCGGCTTCAGGGAAAATACCCCCTGAAGCACCTTGGCTGTAGAGGGGCTCCCGCGAACCCACTGGGATTCCCCTGGAGGCCCCAAGAACATGCGCTAGGAGAAGATGGGTCCGCACACTGGCAGGACGGCGAATCTGAGACCCTAAGCTCCACTCTCAACCCTGCATCCGAAAATCCAAGCCTCAAACCCTGCTAAGCCCTGAACCCTAAACCCTAAACTTTTTTACCCTAAACCCTAAACCCCATGGCAAGGCCTCGAGGCACGTGTCCAGGGCTGTGGGGTGGCCGCTGCAGCAGAGGCATAGGCCGCGGATCATCTGCGCGGCAGCAGCCTGGTTTTTGTGGCAGCTTTCGAGGGCGTTGGAGGGCTTTGGGGCTTTCGCATATGATGGCAGGGTTTGAGGTCAGGGGTTCAGTGTTCGGGCTGGGCGTTTTTGGTGCTTTGGGCTTCAGGCGCATGCGCGCGAAGGCTTCAGTCGGGCTCCAGGGTCCCATACTGGGTTAAGGGTTTAGGGTTTCGGGTTTAGGGTTTTGGGGTTTAGGGTTTTGGGGTTTAGGGTTTAGGGTTTCGGGTTTAGGGTTGATTAGGGTTGATTAGGGTTTATTAGGGTTTATTTGGGTTTATTAGGGTTTACTAGGGTTTTTTGGGGTTTATTAGGGTTTATTTGGGTTTATTAGGGTTATTAGGGTTTATTAGGGTTTAGGGTTTAGGGTAGCATTATCAGAGTAAGTACCCCAAGGAGGGATGTAGAGAGGAGACAAGACTGTAAGGCGTTGAAGGCTTGAGAATGAAAACCCTAAGCCTTCAACCCTAAACCCCACAAGCCCAAAGCCCAAAATCCCAGGCCCCAAACCCAAACCCTAAAGACCACAAACCCTAAAAACTGAAAACGCCACCTCCGCCGGGGAGTCGCGCAAGTAATTCAGCTCCGGGTAGGCGACCAACGCCCTTGGGCTTGAGAATGTCGGACTTGAGGGTGTTGGGTTTTCGGGTTTAAGCGCTCTGGGTCTTGGGTTCGACAGTTTGAGGGTGTAGGGTTCGTTGCGGTTTGAGGGTTGGTGGGTTTTTGGGGGTTGAGGAGTGGAGCCAAGTTTTTTTTGGGTATATTTTTTGGTTTTTTTTGGGTATGTTTGTGGGTTTAGGGTATGTTTTTGGGTTTAGGGTTTAGGGTTTAGGGTTTGGGGTTTAGGGTTTAGGGTTTTAGGGTTTTAGGGTTTTAGGGTTTTGGGTTTTAGGGTTTTAGGGTTTTAGGGTTTTAGGGTTTTAGGGTTTTAGGGTTTTAGGGTTTTAGGGTTTTAGGGTTTTAGGGGTTTTGGGGTTTTGGAATTGAAGGGTTTTAGGGTTTTTAGGGTTTTAGGGTTTTAGGGTTTTAGGGTTTTAGGGTTTAGGGTTTAGGGTTTAGGGTTTAGGGTTTAGGGTTTAGGGTGTAGCATTGGTCAGCTGAACGCAAAAGTGTGAAGACATGCCCACCCCGAGGCCACCCAAACAATACTCATCACGAAACCAAACCGGAGCCAGCCAAAGCCAAGCCAGCCATTCAAATCTCACATATCGAACATGTTCAGAGCACACTAAGATAAAACTCTGCGAAAGCTTGGGATATGTGCGAGTCGTGAACACTTGCCGAACTTGAGGCGAGCTGTTGGCGATTTCTTGGGGGGGTCACTTGGGAACAGTGGCTGATGGGGACACTAGGAAGTCGGAGATCATCTGGGGCCAGAAGGCAGCATGTCGAGCACTGCCTGGGACTACTTTGAGGGGGTGCCAAGGGTGTCCCTTGACTTCGGAGGTCACTCGGGGGCACAAGGCAAAGGATCCCCCCCCTCAGGTTTTGCGCAGGGGACGGTCTGGGCCGAAGGGCCCTCTCACAGAAAATTCAGGGCGTGAAGAGTCTGCAGGTTTTGCAAGAATCCCCCCCCACGCCGAAGTTCACTTGGCCAGAGAACGAAACTCACTAGAGCGGTCAAAGCGAGGGGTCGGACCTTTCAGGGCTTCTTGTCAGGTTTAAGACTTACTGGCCCTGCCTCGGACATTTGCGTAAAAGCCCCCCTAACTGGGAGGGTTTAAGGTCCTACCAAGGGTTTAAGGCCAGGGCCAGGGCCAGGGCCAGGGGCCAGGGCAGGGCCAGGCCAGGGCCCAGCCCAGGGCCAGGGCCAGGGCCAGTGCCAGGGCCAGGGTTAGGGCCAGGGGTTGCCACGAATTGAAAAAGGATCCCCCCCTAGGGTTTAGGGTACTAATATTTATCTGAGACGAGCTAGGCGACTCTAGCTAGGCGACCCTCTCAGGAGTGTGCCTGGCAGGCTCTGCAGCCTAGCAGAGCCTGCCGTGGTCTCGCTGAGCGCTCGACTGCGCCCGCCTACCCCAACAGAGATGAGAGGGGTGGCGGGCGGGTTTAGGGTTTAGGGTTAGGGTTTAGGGTTTAGGGTTTAGGGTTTAGGGTTTAGGGTTTAGGGTTTAGGGTTTAGGGTTTAGGGTTTAGGGTTTAGGGTTTAGGGTTTAGGGTTTAGGGTTTAGGGTTTAGGGTTTAGGGTTTAGGGTTTAGGGTTTAGGTTTGAGGGTTTAGGGTTTAGGGTTTAGGGTTTAGGGTTTAGGGTTTAGGGTTTAGGGTTTAGGGTTTAGGGTTTAGGGTTTAGGGTTTAGGGTTTAGGGTTTAGGGTTTAGGGTTTAGGGTTTAGGGTTTAGAAAACCAAAAAAAACACCCAAAAAAAACCAAAAAATATACCCAAAAAGAACCCCCACCCGAGTGGAGCCAGGGCTCGGAGCTTTGGGCATTTGAGGTTTGAGCGTGCAAAGACCGGGTCGGCGCGGGAACCTTGTACCTAAACGAGCCCGAAAACCCTACAACCCTAAAACCTTGTAAGCCTCGCAAGCCCGGAAAAACCCTAAAGCCCCTACATACCCTAGACGCTCCCCATAAGCCCCATAAACCCTATACGTCCCATAAACAATAAACATAAACCCACAAGCCGCTTGAGGGTTTAGGGCTGAGGGTTTAGTGTTTAGGGTTCAGGCGGCCCACCTGTCAAAGAGCTCCTTCCCGGTTGGTAGCACCTGCAGCAGACTCTGGCAGCCGACGGCGTCGGGCTCTTTGGGGTGGAAATTTAGGGTTTAGGCCTGGGATTTAGGGTATAGGGTCTAGGGTATAGGGTCTAGGGTGACCGTCTACGGCTTGGGGTTTGGGGTTGAAGTTCAAGGTTTAAGGTTGCAGTGTACGGCTTGGGGTTTCAGGGTGGCGCAAAACTTGACGGTCCTATTCTGCTTGATTGTTCCTGAACAGTCCAAGATTTACAGAACTTGACTGGACTCTGATGTCGAGACAGCATGTCATATTACCGGTTCGGGTTTGGCGTTTAGGGTTGAACAGGTCGCAAGGCGTAAGATCTTCAGCTACCTCTCGGAGTGAGTGTGCATTGCTCAGGCGTGGCCCAGACAGTCAAATCATTCCTGCCAGTAGTGTCTCCTATAGCCAGCCGACGTTTAGGCTTGTTAGGGCCAATCCTACCATAGACAAAACCTTGTGCATATACCCTAAACCCTAAACCCGAAACCGAAACCCTAAACCCTAAACCCCTTGCCTCGACGGACAAGACATCCATCCAGAGGTCGTGAGCCAACCTCTGCTGCTTGAGCAAGATGGTGTCGTCGTTGTAGCCTTTGGGTCTCACGGCTTCCTTACCCTCCCCTTCAGGGCTGGCTGGCTCTTAGTAGGGAATGAGGGAATGAGGGCCCTATATGTATATAATATATATATATATACACCCTTTAACATTCCCTCATTCCCTACTAAGAACCAGGGGCAGAGTTGAGGGCTATAAAGTTAAGGGTGAAGGGCGAATCTTCCCCTTTTTGCAAAAACCCTCCAACCCCACCCGTGAGCACCCCCCCCCCCCAACCCTGAAACATTAAACACTCCATGTAGCAGAACCTCTGAACACGTCAACGACCTGGAACCTCTGGACACGGCAGCCCGACGCCACCTTGACCGTCAAACGCTGGGCCCCGGGCCCCCCACCCAAACCCCGGAGTTTACTATATTGGTTTAGGGGTACCTTTAAGGGGATACTACTATTTGGTATATTAGGGGTCCTTCATTATCGAAACCCCACGTCAACCCAAAACCCGAAGCCCCTGGGTTCCGGACGCATGGGTACCCAGATCATTGGGTCCTCCTTCTCCGGGCAGCGATCTTCCAGGACATAGGTGCGAGATTTCCGCTTACCTCAAGGGTTTGAGGGGTTTGGGGTTTAGGGTTTCGGGTTCAGGGTTGAGGGTAACCTCAGCCTACAGGAGGTTTGGATTTCCCAAAGCACTATGCCCTGGCCCGACTGACCTCTAGAAATCCCCAAACCCTAAACCCTAAACCCACCAAGCGAGGTGCATTCCAAGAAGAAGGTTTCGAATTCGTTGGGATCCAGCGTGCTCCTCCTCTCGAGCTCCGCTACGACGAATCCAAAGAGATCCTCCCGACGGAGAGAGGGTTAAGGGGCTCCCAAAACTCAAACCCTAAACCCCCAAACTCCAACACGCCCTGAACCTTAGGGAATACTTTCATGTCTCTCTTTGGGCAAGGCCTGCGGACCTGTGAAAACCCTGCAAGCTATGAACTCTCACAAGCACATCCTGGCATAAGGTTTGGGGGTTTGGAGGGGGTTTAGCATTAAAGCCTTAGACCTCGAAGCCAAGAAGAGACGACCCTGGGTCCTTCGGCCGTTGCTGCACCTGAGCTGCGGGGTTAGGGGGTTTAGAGCTTAACCTTATAAACCTGATCTAGTCCCTATACACTGCACTTGGGATCCCTAAACACTAAACCCTCACTGAAACCCTCACCCCTTTTTACCTCTGTCAGGGCCTTGGTGTTTGCAGCGTGCTGGGCTAGACTTCGGGGTTTCGTGGCTTAGGGACTTGAGACCCTAAACCCTACAGGCTTAGGGGCTTTTTGGGCTTCGGGTTTGATGGGGTTTGGAGGATTTAGGGTGAGAGGGGTTAGGGATTGAGGGTTCCCTCAACCTTGTGATCTTGTCCCAAGAATTCTAAGTCCTCACGCCTTGGGGCTTTGGATACAAAACCCTACACTTTTAACCCTAAACCCTCAACCCTCAACCCTAAACCCTAAACCCTCAACTTTCTGACCTTCGAACCCAGGTGCTGCGTCTTTGAGGACATCTGCCACTGCCTTGGAGCACTCCGGCGTGAGTGGCGACCAGTTCATCGCCCTTTTTGCGCCAGCTGCTGGGGAGGGTTTTGGGGTTTAGGGTTAACGGCTTGGGGTTTGGGAGTTGTGGGGTTTAGGGTTTAAGGGTAAGCTCAGGGGGATTTCCTCAATTGGGTTCCCTTTTGAGGTTACTGTGATAAGGCGGCCCCGAACATGTACCCAAAGAAAGACCATCATTTTGGGAACTGATCACGTTGACTTATTAAGTGTGGTCTTGAAGTTTATGGGATTTAGGGGCTGTGCTCTTTAGACTCTGCACACTTTCTCGTGCAAGGGCTGTCGAAGAGGCTCAAGCCCTTAACACGCCGTGCTGGGTTTGGGGTCAGGAGCCCAAATTATTACCAGCAATGTTCCCTAGCAGTGTTCCCGTATCATCCCTATGAAGCTTATCCTCGCCCTAAGTATCCGCTCCTGCGCCAACCCTCAACCCTAAAACTCCCCTGTAACCCAAAACCCTAAACCCCACTATGCGATAAACCCTAAACCCGAAGCTATGCTAAACCCTATGCCTATGCCCTAAACTAAGTGAGGGGTCGCTTCCGTGAGCGACAGACCCCAAACGCTCGAGAAGCGGAAAGGTGAGGGTCAACGTCCGTCCTGGACAGGCCCACAGACATTGGCCTTCCTTATGACAATGTCAGTACTCGGCTGGCGAATTTTCCGTACCCAGACCACCTTTAGTGTAACCCTCTGTCCTCGTTCAGCCCTGCCGCCCCCCGGGCCTAGGGGCCGTCCGGGACCCCCCCGGGCCTAGGGCCCCCGGTCAAAAGGGATGTTTCTAGTTCCAAACAGGGACCTCGAACCTGCCAGGCAGGCAGGGGTAGGGGTTGAAGGCCTTCAAAAAACAAGGGCCTCTACGGGCCCTGACATGCCGAAGGCCCGAAACGGGCCGAGGCTACCCCCAACCCCAGCTTAAACCCTAGCACCGCAACTTTAAAAACATAAAAGCAAGCATCGGTGCAGAAGAAAATAAATGCAAGAAACCCTAAACCCTATAGAGTATAGCTTGGGTGGCCGGGGTGGGTTGACAAGCAACGCGAGCGCGCGGCCCGGGGTGTTTCACACCCGAGCGCGCCCTCCCTAAACCCTAAACCCTAAGCCCTAAGGCCCCAGAAACCCGGAGAGCCGGTCCCACCTCTCGACCTCCAAGCAGGCAAGGGAGGTTCTCGCACGCCGAGCCGACAGCGGCGAGGGTGTTTAGAGTCTAGGGTTTAGGGTTTAAGGTTTAGGGTTTAGGGTTTAGGGTTTCGGTTTCAGGGTTCAGGGTTGAGGCCTTTAGGTGGTAAGGGGTTTCAAGACTTTTTTCAGAGGTTTAGGGCTGAAGGGTTTTAAAGGGTTTTGGGTTTAGGGGTGTGTAGGATTCGAGTTTAAATGTTTCAGAAGTTTCGGGGTAGAGGGCTTCAGGAGCTTAGGGGTTTAGGGGGAGGCCCTGCCGAACCTTGCTGTCTGGACCCAAGCCAAAGCCCTAAACCCTAAACCCTACACTTCCGACTTGGCTGGCAAAACAACCCCCATTTCTCCCATGATGTTAGATCTGGGGTTCAAAGACCTGTCCCAAATGGTATTAAGGCAAGAAGAACCCTTGAACGCCTAAACGACACCTTCTTTTCCAACTACAAGATCCAGGAATTACAGTCCTAGTACTATTACAGGCATGAGCACAGCGCAGCGAATTAGCGAACGCATCACTTGTTATAAGATTCGCGAGCACAGAGAAAGAGAAGCGTAAAGGCGCTGACAAGATAATGTCATTGTCTCACCGCTTTGTTCAGATCAGTCTTGGTTTTGGAAGAGCACGAAAAGATCCCCCAAAGACAGGATTATCGGGTCTCCATCCACTTCCTAAACCTTTATCTTGCATTTACAACTTCCATATTTTGATTGGACATGCAATTAAAACATTAAGTTGAAATATGAAAGTAAAAATGCTTTCACTTCGCTCTCTCACTTTATTCGTTCACTCATTCATTAATAAATCCAGATAAGATGAGAAAACGGATGAACAAAAAGAGCACCACAAAGGACGTCCAATATAAATAAAGTGATGCGGGCTTACTAAATTATTTCATATTGTGCCCGCGCTACATTGTAATCTCGCATAACTTCACGCTTCCTTGCAGTAATTTTATGCGTGAAGAGAAAACAATAATGATATGATGACAGCACCGATGATTGGTTCATGTTGCTGCAGATTCAAGAGATTCATTCACGCGCAATCCTTACAGTCGCTAATGCACAAAGAAAGCTGGTGAAGATCGAAAGAAAAGAGCGTTCGTGCAGTGGAACCTGCACACCCAAGCCAGGTTGAGGGCCGGACGAGTGTAGGGCCTTACGATCCCGAGTTAAGGGCAGTCGCAGTTGCGACTTCTTTTTGTTGACCCTGAACTGTGTGCATATCACCATGCTGCTAAACCTAGAACCTGCAGATCCTATGAGGCAGGGGGGGGGGGGGGGGGGGGGCTGTTGACAATGAGGGTCCCTTTTCCGAGCACCTAACATGGCATATTCCTGAACATGCAAAAGCCCCCCCAAGGTGCCACGACTTTCCGAAACATGCCTGGTGTTGTAAAGCCATGGCCGGAGATATGGAGAATGTCCCAGCCTCAGATGGTTCAACATGTTTCTCACTTCCTACCGTGTATTAGCTGCCTCCTATTGTGGCTGTTCTTGCGCTGTACTTCTCCATCACTGTGATGATTTGTTGTGTTCAGATATGTGCGGATGTCAGGATGTTGCCGGCAAACCCTAAAACCTTGAAAAGCCCCATCCCCCTTCTAAAGCCCCTAAACCCTGAACCTGAACCCTCAACTCCTCTCAAACAGAACAACTCAATCCCCGATCTTCACGCTAAGGCTTTAGGCTTTAGGCTTTCGGGTTCCGGGTTCAGAGTTTAGGGTTCAGGGTTCAGGGTTCAGGGTTCAGGGTTTAGGGTTTAGGGTTTAGGGTCTCGGGTCTCGGGTTTCGGGTTTAGGGTTGAGGGCTTAGGGTTTAGGGTTTAGGGTTTAGGGTTTAGGGTTTAGGGTTTAGGGTTTAGGGTTTAGGGTTTAGGGTTTAGGGACAGCCTTCTGCGAGCCATCGATGGGTCGCTCTTGATGACTCGCCAAGCTGGCAGTGGCCAGGCCGGCGTCGCGCTCGGGCTCCACATCTGCACCTGGAGGCTTGAGGGCTTGCCATGTGCGTGGAGATGTTAGGTCTTAGGGTTTAGGGTTTTTGGGTTTGGGTAGCTTCGGGCGTAAAGGATATATATATATATATATACATATATATATATACGTCTATGTATATGTATGTGTATACCAATACATATCATGTACACACATACATATATTTATCCTTCACTGTTCAGGACATGTGGTTGAAGAGCTTCGGTCCTCCTTTCTTGTTTCTCACCTAGTTTCTAAAAATGATCGCTACCTTCTTATGTCTCCCGGATCCCCCCCCCCACCTAATGGCAGCAGTCGAGGGCAATGGAACCCGAGCAAAATCTTCAGCCGTTTAAGAGCTCACTCGGAAGACCGTCACGAAAAGGGTGAGGCTCAGGGTGCAACCGGGTGCCTGTCTCGGTGCACCCTTGCTCCCCGTCAGCCCCTGGAATTGGACCTCAGCTGCTGCGAAGCAGCGCCCACAAAAAACTCATGGCTTCAAAGGCCTCCCAACCAAGGTTTAGGGTTTAGGGTTTAGGGTTTAGGGTTGAGGGTTTAGGGTTTAGGGTTTAGGGTTTAGGGCTTACAGAACACCCAGAGGGGAACTGCGGGAATCTACGGCCCCTAGCTCTTCAGGCGATCTCAAGCTTGAACAATCGCAATAGAAAACATCTCTGCTAGGACATGCTCCAACGAGGAATCTAGACCCATGATACTCTCCAGATACCCCTCAAGTCCCATATCGCTGCCGTGGGGCATCGACCTCCTCCTCAGCTCGCAACATCGGAGGCTCCTTCCATGGGAGATTGAAGTTCCTTGCTTAAAGCCGGTGGGTTAGGGCACACCGGGCCTACCCGCGCTTTTCTATTGCAGGGCTTCTCCCGACCCTCATGAGCCTTCTTTCACTTGCTGGCTGTCGAAGCTTGCAAATATTCGAAAACCAGAAGACAGGATCAGGGTTTAGGGTTGAGGGTAGCAGTAGGCGGTTCAGGGTTCGGGGCTCTCTGCTGGAAGACGAACATCTGAACCAACCACATGTGCCCAGTCCCCAACGCTGGGAGATTCGCCGTGCCGGGCAGCCAGGCTGCGACGTAAAAGCGGGGGCGCAGCATCACAAGGCAGGCACACCGGAGCAAGGAACCGCCCACAACCGAGGGAAGGTTCAGACCGGCGACGTCCAACCCAGAGAACTATCGTCCTCGCCCTCGGTATGACCGCCCACAAGCCTTGCTTTTGCGTCCTTGCTTTTTGAGTCCTACCAGGGCAGGGGAAAGCGCACCCAATTGCAGATCGGTCCGTTTGTGCCAACCAAACCAAACCCCATGTGCCCACCCCAACTCGAGCAGATTGGCCTGCCTTAAGGGCAGCAGGCAGACAAAGTTCAGGGCTCAGAGGTTTTTTAAGCTTAGGGGTTTAGGGTTTAGGGTTAAATCCCCTCATCCAGTCCTCCAGTGGCAAGGAGCCCTCAGGAGGTAATGTCATGGCGAGGCTGCTGTGCACGTGCGCCAAGCCCGAACTGTCACAAATACAGGGGGTCAAACATCGTATTTGTTCAATTCAATGCTCGAAGATGTTATGATTATATACTACATATTCTGAATCAACCTTTTTCATGCTGGACGACTGGGCCGTCTCAACCCTTCAATGCGCCCTAGACGCTAGGACCGTCGACACGGGTTGAGAAAGGAAGCATGCACACAGCAACCAAAGCACACGGGAATGAATGCGATAGATCCTTCATTCCTGATGTCAAAATGTCCTAACAGCCCAACCCCACAAACCTCAACCACAAGCCGTTTTACCCCGAGCCCCTCGAAACCACCGGCCGGGCTCCGCGTGGGCCTTTTTGTCATCTGCTTCGGTGCGTTTTTTCGGCGCTCGCGCGCACGCTGTTCGTGCTAGCAGAGCGCCACGGCGTAGGATTCGAGTCCGGGGGGGGAGGCTGATTTTTTCCAGGCGCGGGACTTTGTGGCCGAGGGCCGAACGTCGAGCTTGTCAGATTTACAGGGTGTCTACGGCTGGGAGCCCCCCCTTGTATCTACAGAACCCTCAACCCTAAACCTAGAGGGCTTAGGCATTCTTAGGGATGGGTGACGAGTAAGGGGTGGCCTTGAACATTCTGGGACTCTTTCTGTGGCTCTTGATAGACGGGGAGCATGTGTCCCTAAGTTGTGTGGGAGAACTGTAGACAATAGAATGATGCCCCAAGCTCCCCGAAGCCGAAACACTGTTGGCGGGACTACCACCAGGGCCACAGCCTCTTTAGGGTTTAGGGTTTAGGGTTTAGGGTTTCGGGTTTAGGGAATTCTCATCCCCCCCATCCCGAATTCGATTCTTGGCGAACTACGAAAGCAAAACCCTCCCAAGATGCCGCTTTAGGCATTCTACCTTTGACCGGCCCAGGGGTTTAGGAACGTTGAAGCCTGCTTTGCTGTTTGGGATTTAGGGGAGTTGGGGATTTTGGATCTTCGGGCTTCCTAGTGCTTTTAGGGTGCTGATGCCACTCGGAATCCCGCTCCCCCATTCGCCTTAAAGGTGTGGTTCCCGGTCGCTAGAAGCTTTTAGGGTCATAAGCAAGGCAACTGTATAACTTCTTGGTTGCCCTCATACAACCCTAAACCCGTACCCCACTCATAACTACGCAGGAACAGGGCCTCGTTGGGGGCGCCAGGCTACAAACCCCAAACACTAAACACAAGCACCCCTAGGACGGTCAAGTTTAAACAGTCACCATAACAGTCACCGCAGAAGCTTCATGCGCAGTTGGGCTTGTGTGTAGGGTTTAGGGTTTTTGGGTGTGGGGTTTGGTGTCTATGGGGTCTGAGAGCAACTCTGCTACAACGACTGTTATTTTGGTGAGACATCGGATCCAGCCTTGGGACCTCTTGGAGGCCCCGAATCCGAATCGAAGGTCGGAGAGGAAAAGGTGACTCGGGACGGTTCTTTTTGGGCTCAGGCGTGGACCTTCCTGCGAACCCTAGACCAAAAAACCCTAAAGCCCTAAAACCCTAAAACCATAAGGCGGTCCTTCAAAGCGGCTGCCCCCGATGTCTGGGCCTCAAAGCAGGATCAGAGACTCCGCAGGACCCTGATATGCACGCTCCAATGCCGAGGCGAGGGCGGTAGCCCCCAGCTTTCTAACCTCGAGAGTTGTGAGACGCTGCATTTAGGCTGGCACTGCAGGCTAACCTGTGGCAGACTCTCGGAGTTTCGGGTTTGAAAGTAGAGGAGGGGGGGGGCATTGGGCATCGTTCACAGGAGATTCCTAGACCATAAACCGTAAACCCGAAACTCTGAACCTTAAACCCCAAACCTTAAAACCGTAAAACCTCCAAAAAAACCCTCGACGAAGCGGCCAAAGGATGAATAGTGCCCGCCGTGCGCTCCTCGGCTGAGCGACGCCGAGGGGGTTGGGGTGGGGTTGGGGATTCCAGGATTTGGGGTTTAGGGTCTAGGGTTTAGGGTTCAGGGTTCAGGGCCTTCAGGGTTCAGGGCCTTCAGGGTTCAGGGTCTTAAGGTGCGGGCCGAGGGGTAAAACCTCTCAAGCACTGGACTCCCTAAGTTTCCAAGCTGCAAGACTCCGAGTCGAACTCCAAACCCTGCGGGCTGGGGTCCTCAACCCTAAACCCTAGACCCTAGACCTTAGACCCTAAACCCTAAACCCTAAACCCTAAACCTAACCCCTCAACCCAAAACCCAAAACCCAAAACCCTAGACCCCCTCCACTCGTGAAACCTTGCGGTTGAGCTGCCTGGGCCGGGCATGGGGACCGGTCTCGAGCCAGCATGACGTCCCTTCCTGGAAGAGAGGAGGCGTCTGCGGGCAAGGAGCTATGAGGATGTAGAACCCTGGGGTTACTAGTTTAGGGTTTAGGATTTAGGGCTAGGGTTTAGGGTTTAGGGTTTGGGGTTTAGGGTTTAGGGCTTCGGGCTTGCAGTTTGAGGGGTAGAACACAAAGTGTGCCCCAAGCGCAGCTCAGCTGCAGCGTCGCCCCGGGAGCCTGGCCCACCTCGCCGGCTGCTGGGTTTGGGTCTCGGGCTTAGGGCTTAGGGCTTAGGGTTTAGGGTTTAGGGTTTAGCGTTTAGCGTTTAGGGTTCAGGGTTCAGGGTTTAGGGTTTAGGCTTTAGGGTTTAGGGTTTAGGGTTTAGGAATTAGAGTTTAGGGTTCAGGAAAATAGTGACCCCCAACAGAGATTCCCTAACAGCAGGATCCCAACAAGCTAAGGACCCCAACAAGGTACCCCCAATCTGGGAAAAACCCCCAATTCGGTGTGTGCTACAGTTGAGGGCCTTAGGGTTTTAGGTTTTTGGGGGGTTTAGGGCTTTGGGCTTTAGGGATTTTAGGGTTTTAGGGTTTAGGGGGTTCAGGGGTTTATGGGGCTTAGGGTTTAAGGGTTTAGGGTTTTCCCATAGCATCCTGCTTGGTGGATCTGTGGAGCAGGAATCCTGCCATGAAAAACCTTACCCTCACTTCGAACAACCTGTGTTGGGGAACTTGCACCCTGACGGCCCCTAAACCCTACACAAGTCCTAAGCCTTAAACCCTAAACCCTAAACCCTAAACCCTGAACCTTCAGGGCCTACCCCAAAAGCCGCCAACACTTCCTGGGTATCCTGGCCGTGGAGGACACCATGTAGGCCCCAGGGCCGGGTGTGGCAAGCTGGCCAGTGCTGGCGTTGTCCGGGCCTCGGCTCGGCACCCTTTCCTTAGGGTTTAGGGATTTGGGGTTTAGGGTTTAGGGTTTTGGGTTTAAGGTTTAGGGTTTGAGGGTTTGAGGGTTTGAAGGACGAGGAATTGGGGGCTGAGGGCCCAGGGCCTACCTGACCCCAAACACGAAACTGCACTGCTGCCTGGGAACTGAAGTTGCAAGAATATGAAATACGTGTACAGGTCATAGCTAGAGACCCTAAACCCTGAACCCTAAACCATCAGTCTGCAAAGTGCCTGAACCCCAAAACCTACCCTAAACCCTAAAGTTCGAAAACGTAGAGGCCTTGCATGCGTTTCTGCTTTTCGGAGCTTAGGGCTTCAAGGGCTGGAACCTCTAGGTTATGGAGTACGAGAAGCCCCTAACCCCTTAACTCCTAAACTCCCAAACTCCTAAACTCCAAAACCCTAAACGCCGAAACGCCTAAACCCGACCCCTAAACCCTCCAAACTCCGAAACTCCTAAACTCCTAAACCCTAAACTCCGAAACTCAGAAACTCCGAAACTCCAAAAGGCCACCAGCGCAGCCGGGGCGCGGCCGGAGGTGCCGAAGCGCCAGGACGGCGTCTTGCTGCCCACCATGTCGCTCTGGTTCGGGGGTTCAGGCACTGAGGGTTTAGGCCTTAAGGTTTAAGGTTTTGGGGTTTTTGGGGTTTTGGGGTTTTGGGGTTTAGGGTCTAGGGTTTCGGGTTTAGGGTTCAGGGTTTAGGGTTTAGGGTTTAGGGTTTAGGGTTCCGGCACTTTGCAGACTGATGGTTTAGGGCTTAGGGTTTAGGGCTTAGGGTTTAGGAAGACTTGTGAGCCACCACTTCTCAACCCTGAAAAACCCTCGCCCTCACAACCCTGAGGGGAAGCCCGAGACCTGTTCAAAACCGGCTGCTTGTTGCGGCATGGCTCCATGGGATTTCGGATGTGCATCCACTGGAAGTAGGTGCCACATTCTATGGTAACATTGTTCTACTGTATTCTTTGCTGCGCAAGGGCACCATAAATATCAGGCTCCGGTCTAAAATGGTGAACTGCCAAATCAAACCCGAATTTAGGGAACACTGACGCCCCAAACCCCGAAACCCCACAACCCTAGACTCCAAACCCCCAAACCCCAAAACCCACCCCAACACCCCCCAAAAAACAAGCTAAAAACCCAAACCCCAAAACCCTAAACCCCAAACCCCAACTCCTAAACCCTAAGCCCTAAACCCCAAACCCCAAACCCCAAGCCCTACGAACATGGCAGGCCTGCGAGTAGTCGCCAGGCCCCGGGTAGACCTTGGCCTCCCCCGCGTCCTCGGCAAGTTGACTTGGGGGCGCCAGGGAGCGGCTGTGCCAGGTTAGCCCTCGGGCTTGGGGCCGAGGTCGTAAGGCTGGGGGTTCAGGGTTGAGGATTTAGGGCTTTGTTGGTTTAAGAGCTCTGAAGGGTCATGGGCGCATAAGGCTTTGCGTAAAGGAGAATGGGTAAGTAGGCCAACTGCCGCTAGCACCTTCGTTACAGTTAGGCGACCCCAATGCAGACGGTTGGATCCTTGGAGCATAAAGACTGCAAAGGGCCCATTTCGGGCTTGAGGATCTGGGAGCTTGTTGGGGTTGAGAGGCCTTTGGCATCGGGAGAAGGCCTTAAATCCTCTGCGTGGCGAGGCTCAAACTTCTTGCCTGCCGAGTACTGGGGCGACTTCTTGCCGAGCAGCGCCTGAAAAAAAGTTCTCTGGTTGATGAAAAAAAGCACCTTTCGAGGCCCATTCAAACAAACCCTAGAACCCCGCTACCCTAGAAGCCTAAACCCTAAACCCTAAACCCTAAACCCTAAACCCTAAACCCTAAACCCTAAACCCTAAACCCTAAACCCTAAACCTCTCCTGCTATATATATATATATATATATATATTTAAATGTTAAACCCCTTCGTGGATTTGGGCACAAACCTTCGTGGATTTGGGCACAAACCTTCGTGGAGTTAGGCAAGGTACGGGGTTTGACGGCCTCGAGGGGCCAGGGTTCAGGTTTTTCACTGGTTTTGACCCCGTACCTTGCCTAAATCCACGAAGGTTTGTGCCTAAATCCACGAAGGTTTTGTGGTTTTTGGCCCCCCGTACCTTGCCTAAATCCACGAAGGCCATTAACATTATAATGTTAAACCCCTTCGTGGATTTGGGCACAAACCTTCGTGGATTTGGGCACAAACCTTCGTGGATTTGGGCACAAACCTTCGTGGATTTGGGCACAGACCTTCGTGGATTTAGGCAAGGTACGGGGTTCGACGGCCTCGAGGGGCCAGGGTTCAGGTTTTTCACTGGCGTCGTGTGGGCACCAACCTTCGTGGATTTAGGCACAAACCTTCGTGGATTTAGGCAAGGTACGGGGTCAAAACAAGTGAAAAACCTGAACCATGGCCCCCCGACGCCAGTGAAAAACCTGAACCCTGGCCCCTCGAGGCCGTGAAAATCGTGGATTGGCCTCGAGGCCCTAGGGTTCAGGTTTTTCACTGGCATCGGGGCCCAGGGTTCAGGTTTTTCACTTTTGTGCCCCGAGGCCCCAGGGTTCAGGTTTTTCACTGGCGTCGGGGGCCCAGGGTTCAGGTTTATCACTGGTTTTGTGCTTGTTGGGACCCGGTACCTTGCCCTAAATCCACGGGTTTCACGGCCTCCAGGCCCTAGGGTTCAGGTTTTTCACTGGCGTCGGGGCCCCAGGGTTCAGGTTTTTCACTGGTTTTGTGCTCTGAGGCCCCAGGGTTCAGGCACTCAGGGTTCAGGTTTTTCACTGGTTTTGTGCCCGTTGGGGTCGGGGCCCTAGCGTTTAGGATTTTCACGGGCGGGGGCGTGCCTAAAACCACGAGTGTGCTTAACATTTAAATTATTATAAGTAGGAGAGGGTTTAGGATTTTCAGGGGGTCGGGGCCCCAGGGTTTAGGATTTTCACAGGGTCGGGGCACTAGGGTTTAGGATTTTCACGGGCGGGGGCGTGCCTAAAACCACGAGAGGTGATTTTTCGAGTTTTATGTCTAGGCAATCTGCAACGACTGCCATCTTGAGTCTTTTGAAGGGCCTTAGGGGCCTCCAAAACAGGCGCGGTCATTCGGGAACTTATTCTTGGGAGCCATCTTGAGTCTTTTGAAGGGCCTTAGGGGCCTCCAAAACAGGCGCGGTCATTCGGGAACTTATTCTTGGGAGCCATCTTGAGTCTTTTGAAGGGCCTTAGGGGCCTCCAAAACGGGCACGGTCATTCGGGAACTTATTCTTGGGAGCCATCTTGAGTTTTTTGAAGGGCCTTTGGGGCCTCCAAAACAGGCGCGGTCATTCGGGAACTTATTCTTGGGAGCCATCTTGAGTCTTCTGAAGGGCCTTAGGGGCCTCCAGAAAACGTATGGGGAAGAAGGAGGTTGGATATTTTTCCTAATGGTGTGGGACCGAATGGGCGGGTGGGTATTCCCCTGTGGCCTTGAAAGCTGCTCAACTAGTGAATGCTTGGACCAGAGATGCTGAACCCTAAACCCTAAACCCTAAACCCTAAACCCCAAACCCTAAACCCTAAACCCTAAACCCAAAACCCTAAACCCAAAGCCTCGATCTCGTAGTCCCCTGGGCCCGGCGTGTCCGCGAGGCCGTTGGCGCCCACGGCGCCCACGGCGCCCCCGGCGCCGGCAGCGCCGGCGCCGGCGCCGGGTCCCGCGCCGGCGGTTGGTGTGGCGCCGGTGCCGGAGCCGGGCTTCTCACGCCTGCCGTTGGAGCTCTTGGGTGCATCGGGGTGGGAGGGGGGGGAAGGGGTAGGGCTTAGGGGATAGTGGGCTTAGAGTCCAGGCTTCGGGGTAAGTCTGCGAGGCTCTTGAGGTTTCGCAAGCATAAACTTGATCCAAACCTCCCGCATCCAGCCCAGAACTCTGAAACCCCCAAAGCCCAAAACTTCGAACCATGGAGTCCCTCAACCCTCAACCCTCAACCCTAACCCTAAACCCTAAACCCTCAACCCTCAACCCTGAACCCTAAACTGGACTCCTCGGGGTGATGGTCCACTTCGAGGCGGTCGCGCCAGCTTCCTGGGAGTCGCCGGAACCCCTGAGGCCTCAAGATCCCTGAGCCCTTACAGGCCCTAAACCCAAAACTGGTTTAGGGTTTCGGGTTTAGGTTTAGGGCTTAGGGTTTAGAGTTTAGGGTTTCGGGTTTAGGGTTTAGGCTTTAGGCTTAGGCCTTAGGGCAAGTGTGATCCGTCAACTCCGCCAAGCCCTCAAGCCCAGCGAGACAAGCACTGCAATCCTTGGCCAGCTCGTAGGCACCCGGTCCGGGAATCTTCTGCTTCCCCATACCTTGGCCACGGGGGGCGTGGGGGGAGCGAGTTGAGGGCTTCCTGGCTCCAAGATCAGGGAATTTTCTGGGTTCAAGCAGGGGGGGTTTTTGGGGTTCTACGAACCGCACAGTTGGGGACTTACCTCAAGCCCTCAACCACCCAAAACCCAAAACCCGAAACCCCCTTAAACCTCCAAAACCCGAAACCCCCTTAAACTTTACCTGAATCCCTAGCACTCCAAGCTGGGTCTTTCTCCGCGAAACCTGACAAGAAGCGGCAACAACTAGGGGCTTCCGCCTTTTTGGGGGGAGGAGGTTGAGGTTTAGGTAGGCTGTAGGGAGGTTCCCCTTCACGGGAGCATACAATGCTTGTGGCACTAAACCCTACACCCTACATCTTGGGATGTTCCCCCGTTTACTAAGAGTCCTTAATAAGGATTATAGTACCCCCCCTCTTTTAATCACTATTAAGGACTGTTAGACTGTTAGTTCCCAAAACCCTCAACCCCAAAAGCAGCGTCCCAACCTTCCCCCAAAATCAGCTGGCGGGCTATCCCGGCTCGAGAGACCAAAGGAGAAGATGGGGCCCTGAGCGGGTCGCAGAGCGCAACTCAGGGGGAAGGAGTGGGGGAAAGGGGAAGGGTTTAGGATTTAGGATTTATGTGTAGGGTTTAGGGTTTAGGGCTAAGGGGTTTCGGGGTGATAGGGTGTGAGGGTTTCGACACCCTAACACACTCCATGTGGAGTGTTACGGGCTTTGTTGTCCTTTCTTTTTGGGGTTTGGGGTTGGGGCTTTGGGAAGCCTCTTGAAGGCTGGGGGGGCCATGGCACGAGTCCGAGAGGGAAGGGCTCAAATTATGTAGGGATTAGGGCTTCGGGGGGTTTAGGGTTTAAGGCTTTGGGTTTCTGATCGATCCTATCACCTGCCGCCCAGTTAGGGTGTAGGCCTTAGGGTTTGTTATTTGTTTAGGGTTTAGAGATTATCTCGTAGCCCGATCGGACCTTATGACACCTCTGGAATCGATCTGGAAAGCCCCCTGCAAACCCTAAACCCATGCACCCCGATGCCAAAACGTCCAGAGCACGGCCAATGCCCAAAGTCCTCAAACCTTGGACCGAATCTACTCAACCCCAAACCCCCGAAACCCTGAACCCCCTAATTTCAACTCCAAAACCTGCTTGGAGATGCTTTCGGAGGCATCTGTTGGCACGCCAATCCCCATCTTGAACCCCGGCCTTGGCATGGCGCGACCTGAGCCGCGGGCACGCCGTGGGGGTTGGAGAATTTGGGATCTCTTCGGGGGCTTTTGAAGCCCTATTCTGATGTGGTTTAGGGCTGGGGGGATATTCGAGGGCCTTTTAGAAGCCCTCGTCTTACATGTGGCTTAGGGTTGAGGGCTTAGGGTTTTCGAGGTTTATGGGCCGTAGGGGTTGCTGCAGGGTTCAAGGTTTGGGGCTCAGGGTTGGAGCTTCGGAGGTCAGCATCCAGGTCCCCCTTTTATAAACCCTCCTAGACAGGCGAAGCTCGGTAGGTAGCAAAGAGATTGGGTTGAGGCTTTGAGGTTAAAAGCTTTCTCAGGGGTTGAGGGTTGAGGGTCTGAGGCTCTCCTGTTGGAGGCTCTGATGTAGGCTGTAGACCCAAAATTTTGGGTTTTAGGATTTAGGTACTGCTGACTTCAGAGAAGCGATCATGCTACCCTGAATTCCATCCGAGCCGCGAGAAGTCTGGCGAGGAATCGATGTACGGATCATACCTTGTCTATGGGTCTGGTCGCTTCTCCGCATTTGCCATTCTCTATACCCCAACACGCGCCGATGAAACAGGGTTTACGGTTGAGGTTTTAGAGTGTAGGGTTTGGATCTTGTTCAAGCCTCTTGCTTGTCCAGCCTACTGGGGGAGCTCAAGGTTTGCCTTCAGCACTAGGTCGCAATCATAACTAAGCTAAAGGCCACTGGGGAGCCTAAGGTCTTTGGGCTTCAGGCTGGCTATAAAGTTCTCTAAAAGTTAGATGGAGCTTTAAATACCCTCTATTGTTCTATAGGGGTAGACTCGTGAGCTGTGTTACTAAGTAGGGCTATATGTCATACTGGGTTCTATTGAGTTGCACTTCCTGTGATATCGGACACCCTTAACAGCTTGAAGGTCCGTAGGCAACTGCATGTAACATGCACCTTAAACCCTCATAGCCCCCACTCTTAAACTGTTTCAAGTCAGGGCCGCAACCCCACAGAGCCCAAACCCCTTAAACAAACAAAAACTAACACTGACACCCTTGTAAAGCCCTAAAGAAACTCAAAACCTCAACCCTGGAAAGCCAAACAACCCTGAAAACCCTCAACCGCCAATAGCCTTGCAACCCATTTGTGAACCTAAGCTCAAGACCCTAAAACCCGCCAACCCCCGATAAGACTCTTAGAACCCTAAAAACACCTCGAAAACCCCAAAACCTCGTAACCCCTTTTAAAGCTAAGCCAAGACTCGATCCAGGCCCCGGGGGCTGCAAGCGCGTCCTGGGCTTTCTGATAGAGGGTTTAGGGTTTAGGGTTTGGGGTTTAGGGTTTGGGGTTTGAGGTTTAGGGTTTAGGGTTCAGGGTTTAGGGGGTTTGGGCAGCCGGTGTTACAGTCTTCCCTTATGGGAGGGGGGGGGGGTGGTTCTGTGTTAGGGCAGGGTCGCCTTACGCCACTTTTGGATCATCGAAGTGCGTACCTTGCGTTGAGAATAAGCCCCGGCTTCGGCATTGAGGTGTAGGGTTTCCCTAAGTCCCAAAAAAACCCGAGGTCGCAAGAAGTCCGAGGAACCCGTTCCCAGTGGAGGAGAGGCTGAACGTCCACCTGCAAGGACAGCTCAAGGTTGAGTCACTGAGGGCACTTCGGGACATGTACTAAAAGAGGAATATCCCTTACATATCCCAAACATGGCAGGTACTCGAACTTTGGGAAAACCTGCCACTCAGCGTGTGGAGGGTACCGTCCGCAAACGCTGAGGGGGCATCCTTTGCGTTCGGACCCCAAGTAAACAGAGAAGTCCAATGAGACCTTCCCACAAGCTGGACCAAAAAATTGCCAGGGCCTAGTGACCCAAGTGATTCCCAACGTCCCAGATTCCCACATCGTAAACCCTGCTCCGAAGCCCTTTTCCCCGGTGTGCCAAGTGTCCCAAGTGCTCAGGCGCCCCAAGTGTCCGCAACTGTTCCGAGCGTTTCATGTGTCCAAGTGTCCCACGTGACTCTAGGGTCCTTAAACATGCTTGACATGTGGGTTTAGGGTTTAGGGTTTAGGGTTTGGGGTTTGGGGTTTGGGGTTTGGGGTTTAGGGTTTAGGGTTTGGGGTTTAGGGTTTAGGGTTATTTGAAACAGCTTTGGCTTGGTTTGGGCTGGCTCTGGTTTGGCTCGCTGTGAGTTGTGATTGGGTGGTCTTGGGGTGGGCATGTCTGCACATTCCGCTGACCAATGCTGCACCCTAACCCCTAGACCCTAAACTCGAAAGAATCCTAAACCCTAAACCCTAAACCCTAAACCCCAAACCCCAAACCCCAAACCGCCCCCGAAGAAAGCCAAAAGGGAGGCCTTGGCGACCGCGTCACGTGGGAGAGGCCGTGGAGCCTCGGGAACTCCTGCCAAGGGCGCGGTTTGGGGTTAAGGGGCTAAGGGATTCAGGGGTTAAGGGATTAAGGGGCTTTAGGGTTTAGGGTTTAAGGTTAAGGGTTAAGGGGTGTAGGGCGAAGGTAAGTGCCAGGGCTAATTTTGCAGTGAAGGTGGGGGTTTGGGGCTGTTTGGGGTTTAGGGTTCGGGTTTCGCGTTGAAGTATATGGTTCGGGGTTTAGGGTTTAATAACTTGAGGGTGTGTTTAGGCTGTTTAGGGTTTTCAGGTTGCTCCAAGTTCATGCACTCCGATGATGCCTCAATGCTTGACCTCGAAGAGGAAGTAGGCTGGCTACGCACAAGCCTCCATGTGAGAACTGCTCAAAATTCGGGGCCCCCTTAGAGGTAACCTGTCCCTAAACCCTAAACGTTACCCTAAACCCTGAACCCTGAACCCTACATGCAAGGACCTGAAGCTAGTCCAGCCCCATGTACTTCTTTTGTGCCGTTCTCCAAGTTATGGTCCCTTTTCCGGAACCTCGTATGAGAACCCCTAGGAGTAAAACCCTAAACCCTCAACAGAGAGAATTAAAAGTTGCCATCGTTTGCGCGCCTCCCTGCGATCTTCACGTTCACATCTCGGCAACTCACCTCCAGGCAGGTCTACTGGGCTCCAGGCGCTCAAATGTTCAGGATCAAGGGGAAGTTGGAACCCTCCACCCTGAACCCTGAATAACCCTAAACCCTGAACGCTAACCCTGAACCCTAAACCCTAAACCCCGAACCCTGAACCCTAAGCTGGATTCAGCGTTCGGCATTGGGCATCCTCGCGCCCATGCTTGTTGAAGTGCTCAGCGGGCCCATGGGAGGGCATCTGAAGGTTTAGGGGTTTCGGGTTTAGGGTTTATGGTCATTCAAGATTCAAGAATACGTCTGGGAAGGGTCCTGATGTGTGTATACATATGTATATGAGTAGCATGATCGTTGCTATCATGATTCTAGCTGTCAGTTCGTATCTTGAATGCTAAATAGGACTAGCTTTAACACTTGCAGTAGCACAAGAAGTCGTACTACTAGCATTAGAATCAGAAGTAGTCTTAGTACGGAAATCAAATGGTAGTCGCATCTAGCATTAGGATCAGCATTGGTATCGGTATTGGTATTGGCCTTCTACAAAATTGAGGCAGTCAGGGGGGTTCTTTCACAGGTGTTTTGGGTTGCGGGTTTGATACGCCTTGGAGGTTCCTATATGGGGATTCTACTAAGTTTAGAGGTCTGGGGGTTCCTGCATGAGGACTAGACTCTCTTTTCAACCCTAAACCCACCTGTGCTGCTTTCTGTCAGCCCCTCGGCCACCGCCGTTAGCGCCCGCAGTGTCATGGCCGGGAAAGGCTTCTGGTGGCTGTGGTGGAGGGTCCTTGGAAGGTGGGTTTAGGGTCTAGGGTTTCGTGTTCAGGGTTCGGGGTTCAGGCAAACCTCAGGAGCTAGGCGGATCTTCGCACAGGAACCCGTCAATCCTAGAAGACAGCCGAACAAGGCCCAGCTGGGCAAACCCCACCTTCAAAGCCGTTGCAGGTGGGCAGGCACCTCCGAGAAACGGTTCAGGTGGGTTCAAGAAGCCTCACAGAAGTCCACGTACCCACCAGTGCGTAGGGTTTAGGGTTTAGGGTTTAGGGTTAAGGGTTTAGGGTTTAGGGTTTAGGGTTTGGGGTTTAGGGTTTAGGGTTGAGGGCTTAGGGCTTCGGGTTTAGGGTTTAGGGTTTAGGGTTTGGGGTTTAGGGTTTAGGGTTTGGGATTTTTTAAATGTCCTAGACCGAGCCCCCGCCCCTCCCTCTTCTCCATTCCAAGGGCTGGTTCAGCGTCTTGCTGAGCACAGCCGCCTGCAACTCGGCCACGGTGGTGATGCCCACGCGCGCCAGCCTGACGGGCGTGACGTTTAGGGTTCAGGGTCGATTGGGGTTTATAGGGGCCCAAAAAAAGACACGTAAACGTAAGGATTCTACAAACCATGGTTTGCCAGAATCCCTCTATTATAGGGGCCCTTATACCCCAATAGGAGGAGATGTTTATGTGGTTTTTGGGCCCCTAAGTTTAGGGTGCAAAGGTTCAGGGCTACAAGCCTGGATGCAAGGTCGAACATCTCGTTACGTGCGTTGGTTCAGGAATGAGGGTTTAGGGCCGTTTAGGGTTTGGGGGTTTGGGGTCTACTGGCATGGTTTTGGGTTCTACTGTGGCACGCTACAGCCGGATAATCCTTGTGTGATGATCATATAGACTACCCGTCCAGAGGCCCACCTCGCTTCGATGGCTTCAACATCCTGCAGCACAATGTCTCAGCATTGCGGGTTTAAGGTTTAAGGTCTCCACGACTTCTTGGTATGATTACAACTGGCGATGCTCTGCCGTATCGAAGCATCACAGCTCATCTACTACCGTTTTGAAAGAGATAAGAGGAGCCTTCACAAAAGCGGTGCCGGGATAAATGCAAGCTCACACATCAACAGCTTGCTTAATTAAATACCGCCCTAGAGTCTCTCTTCCAACGGTCGCAATTTAGTATGACACCATGATCTCACCAGCAGCCCCTCTTGTACGAGAGAAAGAGTGGCTCGGTTCTCCTAGGCACAGATACTATGTAGGGTGCAGACGGCCGACGGCAAGGTCCTTACGACGCCACCCTGGCCGCGCCAGCTGTAGCAAATCCCGGAGACGGTCGGGAGCCATCCCGAACCACCGGGCAAGCGCCCAGTGATGAAAGGTACAGAGGATGAGGAAGGTGATGCCAAACACCCTGAAAACCCCAAAGGTCTGGGGGCCCGCATGTCACTCTGGCGAATGCTTTGCTGAGCCCTATAAGCATTCGACACTGCTGCCGTGAACATGATCGGCCGGACTAGAATTGAATCACTGGACCGCACGCTGGATTGCTCCGAAGTACACGACCGCGGCCCTTGCACCACACGAGCCCGCACAAGATGGTACCGATGAGGCGGCGCGTCCGGGCTGTGAGTCCATAGTCGGAGCCCTGATCCGAAACCCTGGACCCCAAACCCTAAGCCCTGAGCCCCAAACCCTAAAGCCTAAACCCTAAACCCTAAACCCTAAACCCTACACGCTGAACACCCTGAACCCCAAACCCAACACACCTAAACTCCGCGAGCACAAGCCTATGCTGACATCCCCAAGCCCTGAACACTAGGTTGTCCATCCACAACCTGGAAGCAAAAGGGTATGGCTTAGGCTTTAGGCTTGGCTTTGGGCTTCAGGCTTCAGGCTTCAGGCTTCAGGCTTCAGGCTTCAGGCTTCAGGCTTCAGGCTTCAGGCTTCAGGCTTTAGGCTTTAGGCTTTAGGCTTTAGGCTTTCGGCTTTCGGCTTTCGGCTTTCGGCTTTAGGCTTTAGGCTTTAGGCTTTAGGCTTTAGGCTTAAGTGTTTCGGGTTTAGGGTTTAGGGTTTAGGGTCAGTGCTAGCGTTTAGGAAGTAGGAAGTATGAAGTAGGAAGTTGGAAGCAGGAAGTAGGAAGTAGGAAGTACGGCCTATTTTAGGTGAAATGGGCATCTAGGGTAGCTTCCAGTACAGTTTGAGAGGCGGCTTTGAAGAATGGTCTCCCAGCAGCTGTCCACTTGGGGTTCTTTCGGGTGTGCTGGGTACCCTCAACCCTAAACCCTAAGCCCTGTCCCTAAACCCTAACCTAAACCCTAAACCCTAGAAACCTATGCCTCCTCCTCCCCCCCCCCCCCCCAAGTAAGGGCAACCTCAAGAACCTGATAGATGTCCAGCCCCGGGCCCCTTCCATCCCCAGTACATTCCGCAGGGTTTAGGTTTAGGGTTTGGGGTTTAGGGTTTAGGGCTCAGGGCTTAGGGTCCTGTACCCTAAAGGCATGCGCAGCTGGTGCCCACCCCGCGCTGCTCCTCTTTCTCAAGGCAGTAAAGAACTCGTAGTGGCACAATCAAGCACAATCAACAAGCGGCTAGCAAGAGTCGGACATGGGCTTCGTGTTTAGGGCTTTCGGCGTGGCATTTCGTTTAGGGTTTAGGGTTTAGGGTTTAGGGTTTTAGGGTCTAGGGTTTAGGGTTTAGGGTTTAGGTTTTTAGGGTTTAGGGTTTCGGGTTTAGGGTTTAAGGTTTAGGGTTGGCATTCAGGGGTTGTCGGCTTCTTGTGGGCTGTGTTTGGAAGGTACGGATGGTTCTTTTGGGAACGTGAAACCTCCAGCGTCAAGGCTCCGAGCGAACCAACAAACGATACAACTTCAAACATGAACATCCCCCTACAACCCTGCTCATCCCCCTGCATCCCCTCACGATCCGTAACCCTAATCCCTGGGACCTAAACCCTAAATCCTAAACCCTAAACCCTAAACCCTAAACCCTAAACCCTGACTTACTCATCTCCATGTGTCCCCCTATACCCTCATCAGCCCACAAAGTCCGACGACCAGATGGCGCTTCGGCCTGCTGCTTAGCCCAGGAAGGCGGAGAAACCCGCATGCTAAGTGTAAAGAAAGTCTAGGGTTTGAGGTTTAGGGTGTAGGGTTTAGGTTTAGGGTTTAGGGTTTGGGGTTTGGGGTTTGGGGTTTGGGGTTTGGGGTTTGGGGATTAGGGTCTAGGTCTTAGGCCTCACCGCTGCAGGGGCTTGGGGCTCAGCTTTCGGGTCTGGGCAGCCACAGCTGCCTGCTGAGGGATTTCGCTTTGGGAGTTGAGGGTTTAGGGTTTAGGGTTCAGGGTTTAGGGTTTAGGACTTAGCGAAGATTCTGCTGGCCTTCCCAGCTTCGATTTGCGGGGATTAGTGTAGGTAGGGTCCCCAGCCCCTAAAAGCCCTGCAGCGCGTTTGACTCGTACCTCCGCACCCACGTTGCGGTTCCTCCCTTCTTCCGCGTTTTGTGTCGGGATTCGGTGAGGGGGCACGTCAGACATAGCTCAAGAGCGCCAGAATGGGGCTTCCTTTTCGGGGGTTCCTTCAAGGATTATAGTATTTTGAGGTAGGGGTATCCCGGTTGTAGGACATACTGAAATCAAGGGCTAGAGCATCCACAGTAGGGCGCCCCTCTTCCCTAAGCTCTGAATCCTACCCTTCCCTAATAAACCCTAAACATAACTCTAAGCCTAAACCATAAACCCCAAACCCTGTAGCATCTCGAGGAACCCCAGCACCCGTAAACCCTAAACTTCTAAAACCCACAGAACCGAATGCCAAAAAAACACAGACTCCAAAGCCAACAACCCTAGAAAAGATCCACAAAACCGCCAAACCCACAAAAACCCTATAACCCCCTTGAGAAAAAGAAACGGAAAACGAAAAAGAAGAACAACTTAAACAAACAAAACAAAACAAAAAAACAGCAACAACCCAAAAGACAAAACTATACAACAAAAAAACACAAAAAAAATTATATATATATATATATACTAACAACTCAAAATCACCAAATCAAACCTAACAGAAAGCGCAAACAGAAAAAATCGGAAAGAATGGAACCCCAAAATTCTAAAAACAAACAACCGAAAACAAAAAGTACTAAAACCTCTCCGTAAATTATGAAAGCCCAAGTAACATAAACAAAAAACACATAAGGCTCAGGGGTTTACGGTTCAGGCTTTAGGGTTTAGGGTTCGTGGTTTGGGGTTTTGGGCTTGGGGTTTGGCTCAGCCTAAAACCAGCAAAGATCGATCCTGGCGCTGCGTGTACGGGGGTCTTCTTTTTGGGTATTAGCCCAGGCCCAAACTCCAATTAATCAGTTGTAGGGTTAAGGGTTAGGTTTTAGGCTTCAGGGGTTTCTTTGTCGAGGGGGCCCTCTCCCCAAAAGACCATGTGAAGGGAAGACTGGGAAAGGCTGGGTTTTGAGGAGTGCGGCAACTTCTCTTCCTCAACATTACAATTTACACCGAACTTCCCCCCAAGCCTGGCCCACGAATGTTATCGGTTTAGGGCATTTTTCCTTCTGAACGTGCTCCCTGATGCAAGTTGCGTGAGACGACTGCACTAGTGCTCCATGGCGTTTGCTTACTGCCAGCCTTCGCAACTGCGCAAGCACCGCCGCTGACAGAGCCACTCGTCAGTACATGATCATAGGCTCATGGGTTTGCAGAAGTTCTAACTCTAGATTTTGAAGGACCGACTTCACTTGGGAAACCTCTCGGAGTCAGCAGACTTTATTTCCTTCCGGGCTGGGACGGTGCCCTCAACCCTCGACCCTCAAAATCCTCAAACCCTTAAAGGCACCCAACCCCCAACCCTGAGGGCAAACTGGCTGAATGGAACTTTTGGCTTGGTTTAAGGCTTAGGGGTTTAGGGCTCGGGGCTTAGAGTTTAAGGGCCTCGGGATTCTGGATTCCGAGCGCGGGCGCAAGGCGGACGAACGGATCTTGGCAGGCCAAAGGGAAAGAATCATTAATCATCGCGGAGCAGGATTTCCGCCGCTCCGCTCAGGAAGATACTGGTCCGAGGCCGTGGTTGCAGTCAAGGCCAAAAGGGCTTGGAGATTGCTTGAAGGTTCATGGTACTGATTAACCCAGTTGTAGCTGTACTTATAACTGTACTTATGACCATATTAGGCCGCGAAAATTATTTTCCCGCCCTGGCATCTAAATCATGAGGGCCCGCACTGAAGTTTAGGCAACATAGTGTCCGGGAACCTATGGGAACCTGCCACTTGAGAGCAGCTCCTTCGTGAATACGAAACTCAACATAGGGCTCTGCGTGCATCGCCAAAGCCGTGACGGCGAGGATATCACTTTCTGAAGTTTGGCCCACTTGTGAGAATAAACCCGAAACCCTCGACAAAACCCTAAACCCTCAACCCTAAACATATAACCTAGTCGTCGAGCCTTTTGCACCTGAGAGCATGATACAGGGAACGGTTCAAGGGCGTGCGCGGCAGCCCAACCTGTTGTGTTTGTTAGCAGCCAATTCCGAAACCCTTTTTGTGTCCGTACTATCTCGTGCTCCTTCAAGGCCCCCTGGTCGCGCTAGGGCAAGTTTTCCCATGCCGTTTTCGGGTTCCTAGCCCTCCTATTTCCTTGCAACTGCCAACCTCTTCTAATCTGCTGTGCCTACTCCAAAACCACAGCGTTCAGACTGGCACCCTCAATGACTTGCGACATGAGGAAGCTGGGCTGCGAGAGCAGAGGTCCCTGGACCCTCCTCTCGGAACAATCCCCCAGGCTCATGAGCTTGTCCCTTTTGTGGGTCTTCCTGCTGTCCTTTCTCGTTTTTTTCTTTTTTGGGGGGGGGTCTCCATCGTGAGAACTTCTGGGAACCAAAAACCTGCTGCTCTCGGGAGAAAAGAGGAAGAAGCCTTTCCGGCCAACAAAGCCTCGGCGGCCATCTCTTCGATCAGGGGGGGCTCAAGGGTGCTCAAGGGGGCTCAAGGGGGCTCGAGGGGTTCAAGGGGTCAAGGGGCTCAAGGGGGCTCAAAGGCGGTGAGTCTTGAGGTTTGGGCTTTGGGGGCTCTAAAGGTGTTTGGGGTTCGCGTCGCTGATTGATGTACAAGCAGCCTGAAACATGCCGGTTCATGACATGTCGCATAGACCTGTCAACTGTGCACTCTCCAGCAAACAACTTAACCACACCCTAAACCCTAAACCCTAAACCCTAAACCCCAAACCCTAAACCCCCAAAAAGGGTGCCCTGTAGATTACAAGCCAGGAGATCTGAAACCAGACCTGGGGTGCCGGCCAAACTTGAGTATCGCTGTCGAAAACGTTGCCATCAGCTGGCACCAAAACAGTCGGCAGCCTAAAACGCGAGCTGAAGAATTCTGGGGGGGGGGGCCTGAACCTCTTCCCCAAACCCTAAACCCTAAACCCTAAACCCTAAACTCTAAACTCTAAACCCTAAACCCTAGACCTCCATCGCGACCTAGAACTCAGGGCTTGGAGGACACGAAATAGTAGAGGAGAATATAAACGAATATCTTTTCTACATAATAGCTATACAGGAGTATGTGATACCTCTAGGTGTATATCCATGTATATAGCAGATATATGTATTTACTTTAGCAAAATTGCAGGCTTCCGGGCCTTCCCTTCCCATCGCTGGCCGGCGGCACACCCCCGCAGAGCCTGGGCTGCTTGGGGCTTTGGGGCTTCGAGCCCTATAGTAGACCATAGCCTGTAGACCCTATAAGCCCCAACAATCGACTGCATAGCCCATACACCTCCTTCTCAAACCCTTCGCAAGGCTTCTTTTTTCTCCCAACTTTGGAGGGGGATTTAGGGTTCAGGATTTTGGGTTTTGAGGGCGTCGGTGAATTCTCCCCCCGAACACACCACGCCTAGTCCAAGTAGCCAGGTCGGGCGCTCATGGGATGACTTCTCCCCTGATCACGCGCTTCCTGTAAACCTGGGCGTGACGGCAAGCCACCTCCCTAAACCCTAAACCCTAAACTCTAAACCCTAAACCCGAAACCCAAAACCCTAACCGAAAAAAATCCAATCTACCGGCACTGCCAACTGAAACCCTCCCCTAAACCCTAAACCCTAAACCCTAAACCCTGAACCCTGAACCCTGAACCCAAACATAAGGTCCGGGGCTTGACGACTTCACCTTCGTAGCCCCATGGCCTTGGGGGGGACTCCTGGATCATAGGATTCGTAGGGTCCTCAGCAAAGCTTCCTAACCCTTTAAAGTTTACCCTTTAGGGTTTAGGGTTTAGGGTTTAGGGTTTAGGGTTTAGGGTTTAGGGTTTAGGGTTAAAATCCTAAACCCTAAACCCCCGAAGCACTGCATGCACCTTGACAACACCCGAAAGTCCGAAAGTCCGAAAAATGGGGGGGGTCCTGCAGCCTGTCCAGGGTTCGGGCTGTCTTCAGACCTGGATAGCCTTGGCAAGGAGGGTGCCGCTGTCTAGGGGGTGTCGGGTTTAGGGCTTAGGGTTCAGGACTTCGGGATTAGGGCTGAGGGCTTAGTTGAGGGCTTCGGGTTTCGGGCTTCGGGCTTTCTGGTTTGGGGCTTTGGTTCTGCACAAGGGCCCCCTATATCTTTCAAGAAGGCCTCCTTATCAAGGCTCCCTGAAAGAGGGCTAGGGTTTAGGGTACTGAGCCCCCAATTTAAACATGAACTCGGGGACAAGCCCACACGCCTTTTCTCAACACGACAGCACAAAGTCCTATCTGAATGCAGCCAGAGTGTAAGAACACCCCAAGAAATTGAGACCCCGAAATCCTGAAAACCCCAAACGCTCTGAAAGCCTTAAAGCCCTCAACAGCCGTCAAACCTTTAAACCCCCCGAGCCCCCAGCTCTTGGAACTTCGATCTTCCTCGATGTAGCCCACTTCCTGGGAGATCCGGACCTGGCGCTCGGAATTGGAGGAGGGGCCAGGTTGGGTGCCGTTTGGCGACCTTCACCTCTGGGGATTTTGGGGCCCCTTGAACTTCGATTCCTGCCAGCCGCAAGCTCACCCAAACCCTGCCATGCAACGACCAGGCAGGCAAACCGCGTTCTCGTCGATCTCCAACTGCCTGCGAGCAGTGCAGCAGTAGTAGATGGATGTCACCAACACGAGGTTGTGACAGCTGTGAATGTCAAGTCGCGGAGATCTACCTGGTCCAGCGGCTAGTAGGATTTCGGGTTGCTGGGGCTCCCTGAACCCTGAACCCTGCACTCTAAACCCTAAACCCTAAACCCTAAAACCCTAAAACCCTAAAACCCTAAAACCCTGAAACCCTAAACCCTAAACGCTCCGCCTCTTCAGGATGCGCCGCGCGCACAGGAATTGGTTCTCATCTGGGCCTCGGGAGAAAAGGTTCATGGCTCGTTATGGGGGTTTACGAAAATCGGGTTTAGGGTTTAGGGTTTAGGGTCTAGGGTTTTTAGGGTGTTTAGGGGTGTTTAGGGTTTAGGTTTTAGGGTTTGGGGTTTAGGGTTAAGGGTCCTTAGTATAAGGGAATCCTACTATTTGGGGGTCTATATTCCGTAAACCCCCTTATGAAGAGGGTTTGAAGGGTTCGGGGTTTGGAGCCCTACACTTGAAGGCTCACGGGAAGCTGGACTTGAGGATGTACCTAACACGGATACCTTGCTCCTCATAGCCCCCAAAAGTGCAGCTACCCCATGGAGCTTCAAGTAGGCGTCTAGGGTCCAGAATTCAAGGTCAAGGGTTGGTGTTTTTGGCTTGTGGTTTTGGGTGTAGGGTTTAGGGTTTAGGGCTTGCGGGGGACAAAAGCTCACAGGCTGCCGCAACTTTGCTTCTGCCGGCGTCTGAGGTTCCAACGCCTCTTGGCCCCAGGAATGCGCGCCTGGTGGCTTGTCTTGCCATCCGGCCACACCTCGAAGAGCATGGGAAACCTAACCCTAAACCCTAAACCCTGTATGAGGAGTTCTCCGAATAGGAGTTCACCCCACGAGTCACCCATTCGGATGGGTGGGTCCTTGTTACAAGGGTGCCCTGCTTGGGGGAGGGGGATTAAGAGCACTGCCCATAGTATGGATTCGCCTCCGAGCTTAGGAAAGTTGAGGGTCCACTGGAATCGTGAAGTGTACTCTTCGCGTCGTGTCCTTTGCGGCTCTAGTTTCCCAAGCCCCAAAAAAAGGCCCCCAGGTTCGGAAAGCCCCGTGTGGGGAGCCATTTCATGTGGAACCTGCCTGGGCAGTCTGCACGAGGGTCTCCTTGGTAGCTGGGTTGTGGAGGATGAGCATCACCACCTCCGATGCAGCTTAGGGCAGACCCTGTTGCAGTCAGCTTCGGAAGCTTCAAACTTCAACTTCCAAGTGTCCCTAAACCCTAAACCCTAAACCCTCAAAGGCCCTCCATGGCTCCCAGATGTAGGGGTCGATGTGGGTTGTGGGGGAGTAGGGGCTAGGGGGGGATTGAGGAGATCGAAAAAGGGGCACCTAGAGTCCCCGAAACCTGAGAGCCTCCGTGATCACCAAAATCTCGCCGCTGGCCACCTGCCAGTGGAGCGTTGAAGGATTCGGGCATTCTTGGGGAGGCTGGGCTCCAGATTCTCTTTGGTTTAGGCTTTCGGGTTTAGGGCTTAGGGTTTAGGGTCTAGGGTCTAGGGTCTAGGGTTTAGGGGTTGAGGCTTTCAGCTCATCTCGAAGCTTCGGGCTTTGGGCTTGTCAGGGCTTGGACGCGACGCCCGACCTCAAGAACCCTAAACCCTAAACCCTAAGCCCTACATCCTAAACACCTAAACCCTAAACCCCAAACCCTAAACCCCAAACCCCAAACCCTAAACCCTAAACCCTACACAGCTGCGAAAAATTGCGGGGCCCAGCGCCTGCAGAAGGCGCGTCTCGCCCTTGATCAACTCGGAAGAGAACTCCTTAAGTGACCTGAGGAGGGCAAGATATAGGAGGTCCTATTCAAGTACAGCTGGATAGTTTGAGCAGCTTCTGTGGTGATGACATGACATGACATGACATGACATGACATGACATGACATGACATGACATGACATGACATGACATGATGAGATATGATATGATAGGGATCATACTGGGCTGGCATAAGTAAGCATTAAACACCCCGAGTCCGAAACAGGTCAAGGGTTAAACCTTAACACCCGAGAGCCCCCCTGAACCCTCAAGCAAACCACCACAACTCCCGAACCTGCAAAAGTCGTGCTGTTGTGATTCCTTGCCGGAACGAAAAGCTACTTCATCTCCGAAGTCAGGTCTACCCTAAGATTCCCCTGCACACCTGAAGCCCTAAAACCCCTGAAACCCAAAAAACCCTCTTTGGGGCCCTTGAAACCCCTTGAAGCCCCTCGAACCCCCTCGAATAACACCCCCCTTCCCGTGAAACCCCTCTCAAATCCCTTGAGGCCACAGGAAGGCCTGTCAAGCCCCGACTCAGGTGGCCACTTGGTCCCGTCATGCCCGAACTTCGCGATGTCGATGCTGGGCGGTGAGGGGTTTGAGGTTTGGGGTTTTTAGGGTTTAGGGTTTAGAGTTTAGGGCTTAGGGTTAGTGACCTTGAAGTTGACATGTTGAGGCGGTTTGGGGGCTTGGAGGGTTTAGGGTTTTAGGGTTTAGGGGTGAGGGCTCAGGGGGGTTCAGGATTTCGGGGTTTGGGGTTCTGGTTGAGGGTCTAGGGTTAAAAGACTTGGAGGTTTACAAAAAAAAAAACAAAGGGGGGCCGGAATACTGGCCCAAATAGTAGGATTCCCTTATAAGAAGGACCCCAATAAGCCCAATAAGCTACCCCTAACCTCGGAGACCCCCATCTGTGTTCGAATGCGAGCTGAGGGCTGGCAGTTGATTTCGAGCATTGAGGATTGACGGGCTTAGGGTTCAGGGTTCAGGGTTTCGGGTTTAGGCTTTAAGGCTTACGGTTTGATCCTCAAGGTTCGTGGGGTTGGAGGGGCTTCTGGTGTGTCGACGGAGTTCAGACAGCTGTGAAGACAAGGAGGCCTTACAAGATCAAGCACCCACACTATGAAGCGTTAGCCCTTTTCGAGCAAGAAGAACCCGAAAAAGGTACCCGTAGTTGGTTTTAGCCCAAAACTGATATGCCCCAAACCCGGCGCTGTTGCGTCCCACCCATACTCGGGCATGGGGGAGTTTTTTCAAATCAAACCCCTAAACCCTCAACCCTCAACCCTCAACCCTCAACCCTAAACCCTAAACCCTAAACCCTGTCTGGGAGCCCTTGGAGTGCCAACTTTCGGTAGACCTTGCCCCGCACGCCCGCACTAGTGTTGCTACTGTACAGCTGCACGCGGAACCCTCGAACCCTACCCAATGGGCTTCAACGCCTTGCAATTCAGGATTGGGGTGTAGGTTCCCTCGGTTCCCTCAACCCTAAAACTTCCCCATTATGCTAACAGTCCGTACTAGGGATTACAGTACCCCTTTCATAATCCCTATTAAGGACTGTTAGGAAAAGGGGGGGCATCCCCAAGGCCTCGACTTGAGATCAGGCCACGGGCAGTGAGACGTGAGAAGTCGGGGGGTTTACGGTTCTGTGTGCCATTACTTCGGGCCCTGACTGCTGATGCTCTATGGATCAATGATTCTACTAGCTAAGCCACGAACCTTCAAGTAAAACATCAGCCAAAACAAAAAAAAGATGGGGTGTAGGGTTTAGGGTTTTAGGGTCTCAGGGTCTTATGGGGTTTAGGGTTTAGGATTGCCCTGAGCGCCGCGCTTGCAGGAGACAAGGTATTCACGCAGGGCCTGGCGCAGCCGCAGGTAGGGGTTCAGGGCCTTCAGTTCAGGGGCGTTTGTTTGGGCCAGGGGCTACAAGGAACTTCGGGAACCAGGAGGGGGGCCTGAGGCTCGCAGCCTATGTGAAGGATCATGGTTTAGGGTTTAGGGTTTAGGTTTAGGGTTTAGGGTTTAGGGTTTAGGGTTTAGGGTTTCGGGTTTAGGGTTTAGGGTATAGGGTATAGGGTTTAGGGTTTAGGGTTTAGGGTTTAGGGTTTAGGGTTTAGGGTTTAGGGTTTAGGGTTTAGGGTTTAGGGTTTAGGGTTTAGGGTTTGCAAGTAGAACCCTTCGGGTGCGTATAACCTGACAACAGAGATGGTGCGATTCAGTGTGGTTGCGAGATGATAAGGCAAAAAATGCACTTTCCCCGCTTCCATCTGAGGGACCACTACCCATGAACCTTCAAGTAGCCACACCACACCAAGCAGAAACAACAATCCTAAAACCCTAAAGGACTAAACCCCAAACCCTATACCCTATACCCTCTAAACCCTAAACCCTAAACCCTAAACCCTACAGAAGAGGATCCTAAAGCCTAAACCCTCACCCTAAACCCTAAACCCTCGGGAGCACCTCCTCATCCAGCCCGATGGGCGCTCGGACCAGCGTAGAGATCTGCAGATTCGCTGCTGATTCGGGTTTAGGGTTTCGGGTTTCGGGTTTCGGGTTTGGGGTTTAGGGTTCAGGGTTTGGGGTTAAGGGTTTGTTTTGGTTTAGTTTCGTGTAGGGCTCATGCAGGGCTCAGAGTGGCCGCTACAGTTGAACCTGTCATCCTTGAGTCCCCAAATCCGACGTCCGAGCCCCGCCAGCTTCTACTCCCACTCACCCCCCTCGAACCCCGTCCAAGTCGGCTTGGGGTCGCGGTTAGGAAGGATATTTCGGGGTTTGGGGTCTAGGGTTTAGGGTTTAGGGTTTAGGGGTTTAGGGCTTTTGGGCTTTTGGGCTTCGGTTTCCGGATTCGAGTTTGGTGTGTGTGTGTGTGTGACTTCTTGTAAGCCTGGGGTCCTGGAGATCAAATGGTCTTTTTACCCCTTCAGGCACCACGCAACTCAGGTGACATCGCCCCACATCTCTAAACTGCTGGACCCTAAGCCCCAAAAACCCTAAGCCCCAAAATCCGAACCCTCAGAACCCAACACCCCTCAACCCCTAAACCGAAAACCCTAAAACCCTTGAACCCAACACCCCAAAGCAGTAGCTGAGGGTGGCGCGTGCGAGCCCTTGACCTGGAGCTTCACCTGTGACAGGCAGAGTTTGGGTCGGGGATTAGGGGGTTTAAGGATTTGGGGGCTTCGGGTTGAGGATTGGGGCTACAAGGTTAAAAAGGAGCCGTGCTTGCAGCTCGTTGTCTTAACATGCTGATCTTTTTACCCTTCCCCCCCCCCCAGAAAAACACAAAAACTAACTGACCTAAAACCCCTAAACCCTGTGCAACCCAAAAGACTGATGCCTTTAACCCTAAACCCGAAACCCTAAACCCTGTAAACTACGATACCACCGCCCTCCACACATACATGGGTTCTCGAGCCCGCAAGACAATTTTTTGGGGCGCCCCTCGCTTTCCACTGTAGCAACCCCCGCGAACCGTTGAGGTGACAGAAGTTGGGTCGCCTGGGTGTGCCTGGGACCCCTGAGACCCCGCTGCGATGTGGTACCTGAGGCAGCCCCGTGTTGTGGACCAGTTTGGTGCGACCTCCTGAGACCTCATCGACCCCAGCAGCTGGCCGAGCCGCTGCCACCCATTTCTGCCCGTTGGCATCCGTGCATAAAGTGGAATCGACCACAAATTTCAGGGGTGTAAAATAGCCGCTACTTGGAGGTTCATGGTACTTGTTCACCACTTACAACTGTACTCATAACCCACTTGTAAGTACCATGAGCCTCCAAGCCCCATGGAAGCTTCCAGAAGCAGGGGCCGGTCGAATGGGAACGAGAAACCCTCAAAGGGAAAAATAGTTCGGGTGAGGAGTGGGGCTACTACGCTCTGCAGCGCGCGAAAGAAGGCGCACTCCCCGCACTGAATACACACCCTAAACCCCAAACACTCGACCCTAAACCCTAAACCCCAAACCCTAAACCCCCTGAACCCCAAACCCCCTGAACCCCAAACCCCAAACCCCCAAACCCCAAACCCCAAATCCCAAACCCCAAACCCAAACCCCAAACCCTAAACCCTGCACCACGAACCCTGAACCAAACGCGGCGCCTTCTTGGCTTCGGCCTCGGAGTCGGTCAGCCACTGGAAGAACTTGGTGTTGCCCTCACGTGGGTGAGAGGGTTCTGAAGAGAATGGGTTGAAGGGTGGGGGGGGGGGTACTATGTTTAGGGTTTAGGGTTTAGGGTTTAGGGTTTGGGGTTTAGGGTTTCGGGTTTAGGGGTTAGGGTTTAGGGTTTAGGGTTTAAGGTTTAGGGTTTAGGGTTTAGGGTTTAGGGTTTAGGGTACCCAAGTTCCCAAATAGTCCCTACAGCTCCCTAACCTTCCATAAGGCTGTCGAGGTACCTACCCCCCATGAACCCTCCCTTAAGAACCTGTAAGTGGAGTTCCAGTTTGGGGGGTTAGGTTGTAGGGGTTTAGGGTTTAGGGTTCAGGGCTTAAGGTTTCAGGGCTTAGGGTTTAGGATTTAAGCTTTAAGGTTCAGGGTTTAGGGGCTTGAGGGCTTCAGTTTTAGGGCTTAGGGTTAGAGGCTTGAGGGTTTCAGCGGTTTAGGGGTCAAGAGACTTTCGGGGTTTTGCGGGTTTGGGTTGGGGTGTTGAAGCGGTGAGTGCGGGGGGGGGGGGGGGGGCGCCGGACTTAGTCTTAGAGGGTTAACAGTTTGAGCAAGGGTTGAGATTTGTTGGCCCCTGAACCCGAAAAACCCTAAACCCTAAACCCTAAACAGGGCACATGGCCAACGGCGTTGAGGGGTTCTAGGGTCCGTCCTTGCCTGGGGGTCAGTGGCCTTCCACTGGCTGAGAGCGGGCAGGCCCACCTGAGCGGGACAACCTTTGAGGGTTTAGGGTTTAGGGTTTAGGGGTCGGTTTAGGGTTTAGGGTTTTGAGACCAAAGTCCCTAAACAACCCGGTGCGAAGCCTTCAATATTCGGATCTCCCGCCACCCAATGTGTGTCAAGGCTTTCGGGTTTGTGGCATGGTTTGTAGGGCTTAGGGCCTAGGGGGTTTAGGGTTTTGGGTTTAGGGTCTTGGGGCTTTGGGCTCGTAGGTTCGCAAACCAGGCAATGGAGAAACCTTCGCCCAAGTGAAGGGTCTGACACAACAGGCCCTGCGCATGCTGTCACCTGATATTTCCCGCTGGATTCCCGAAATTCCCGAATTTCTCAAAAGCCTCAGCTGGAACAACCATCCCACCTTCTGCTGCAGGTCCTGGCAAGCCAGCGTAGATTCTTCGAAGAGGGTCTTGGGGTTACATGACGCGCCCCCATCTACAAGAGCTGTGGCATCTCTCCTGAGGGTCATGTGCAACCCTAAACCCTAAACTTGGCAACCCGATAGATGGGCGACAGCCTGAACCTTCAACCACGAACGAGAGACTCAGGAACAAGCCTGCACTTAAGGTCCTGAAACCTTAAGATCGTAAAACCCAGACCGTACCCTAAACCCTAAACCCTAATTCTAAACCCTAAACCCTAAACCCCAACAACCGTGACCCGAGAGCCCCATGCGCCACTGCAGCCTTCTCCGACGTGGTCACCTTGCACTCCACCAGCTCTTTGCGGTAGACGGTGGTGACGCCCTCGGATGGCAAGGTCAAGGTTTAGGGTTTAGATGTTGGGTTCAGAGCATTGGGTTCAGGGTTTAATGGGTTCAGGGCTTCGGGTTTAGCTTTGAAGCGTCTGGGGTCCTCGACTCCAACAAACTTCTGCGTCCGCATGGGTATCACACAAAAGGGGTACCCCCTTTTATGCTCCAAATAGTATAGAATCACCGTTCAAGGGACCCCCAAAAAGGGGAAACCACCAGACACGGCCGTCCTAAACCCTAAACCCGAACCCCTAAACCCTAACCCCTAAACCCTAAACCCTAAACCCAAATGAGCAAAGGCCGTGGCGGGGAAGGAGGGGGAGTCGGTCTCTTCCTCCTGCCGCTCCACGGTGGAGAAATCGAATGACACCTGGCGACGTGGAACCCGAGATTCCCAAACCCTGTAAATATGTACGACATCTGTATGCTTGTTTGTGCATTCTGATATACTAAATATACATACGCATTATACATATACATATACATGTACATGTACATGTACATATACATATACATATGCATATACATATACATATACATATACATTTACATATACATATATACATAAACATATACATATACACATACATATACACATATTTGTTCTTTTCTTATCTTTTCTTCTAACAGTGTAGAACAGGTTCGAAGCCTGGAGCTGAAACTTGAAGATCCTGAAAGGCTTTCGGGAAGGGCCCTGGGCTTGCCACGACCGACGGCACCGGACACTTCCGGAACCTATTCCTTGGCAGGTCCCCTTTAGGGTTTGGGGTTTAGGGTTTAGGGTTTAGAGTTTAGGGTTTAGGTAGGGCTTAGGGCTTAGGATTTAGGGTTTAGGGTTTAGGGTTTATGGTTTAGGGTTTCGCGTTTAGGGTTTAGGGTTTAGGGTTTAGAGTTTAGGGTTTAGGGTTTAGGGTTTCGCGTTTAGGGTTTGGGGTTTGGGGTTTGGGGTTTAGGGTTTAGGGTTTAGGTTCCATGTTATGGGGCATGTAAGGCAAGCACTCACCTGAGCCGTGTTTTTTCTCTAGCATGAATCGATGGATATTATAACCCTTCCGCGGACCCTTCCGCGGCCTTCCGCGGCGTGTTCCGCGTTCCTTCCGCGGAAAAACGCGATTCCACCTTCGCACCCGGCCCGAAACAGAAATGAGTGTATAATGTGTATATGAGGATGAGGCATGGACTCTATCTAGGCCTCCAAAGCGACCCGTCGCCTTCCGTGGAGCTTCCGCAACCCTTCCGGGGCCTTCCGGGCAGATCTGTTCTCCGAAACGGTTGCCGGCATGTTGGGCATCCATTATATCTAAGTTTCAAGCACGCCGCCCTTCCGCGAGCCTTCTGCGGACACCACGCCTTCCGCGGACCCTTCCGCGACCTTCCGCGGAATCTTGTTCACCTCTTCACCCCTTCCGCGGACAATAATAATGTCCGCTGCAAAGTACCTATGCTCGAGCGCCTAAAAAATCGCAGCTCACCTCTCAAGCCCTCGCAACGGGAAGGGGCACCATGCTGGGATCAATGGTCATCATCTCTTTCAGAATGCGCTCGGCTGTCTGCCTGGCGAGGTATTGGGACACCCTAAACCCTAAACCTCCTATTGGGTGGGGGGGCGGGGCTGGGGGGATGCTGGGGAGATTAAGGGTTCTAAGGTTGTGTCTTATAGGGCAGCTGCGCCTTGTGAAACCCTTTTGCAGGCAAGGCGCCATACCATGGGACCATACTATGGGACCATGTAACTAACCCCCTTGCTGTGGAGTCGTTTTTGGGGGATGTTAGCTTGGAGCGCAAATACGCTCGGATGGTTCTCGGCTCTCCTTAGGAAGCCGCAAAGCCCCAAAAAAATCCCCACTTCCCAGAACTTCCCTGGACCCCTCAGCCCTCGCTGCCTCGCGTTCTCATGAGGCTCCTGCAGACAGAAGGTCTTCCACTGTTGAGGGGAGTGGGGGAGATTCGGTGACGGGTTTGAGGCTTCTCAAGGTTTAGGGTTTAGAGGGTTTGTGGCTTAGACCCTAAACCCAATAAGCACCGGGACCTTAACTTCGAGGACACGGAAGATCTGATCCCCACAACTCTCACCGCTTGAGCTGGAGCTAGCGGAGGGTCTACTTGAGGGCTAGAACTAACAGTCAAGCCACCGCAGCGGCCCTGAAACCCCACCCTAAATCCTAAACCCCCCAAACCCCCAGACCCTTAAACCCTAAACCCCTGAACCCTCAACCCTAAACCCTAAATCCTAAACCCTATAAACCCCTAGACCCTTAAACCCTAAACCCCTAAACCCCTACCTAAAGTCCAGACTGTCCTTCTTCGTGCCCGGCAAGCGCAGTGTCTCACGCTCACGCCCATCGGGGAACTGCTCCTGGATCCAAGCAGGAACCCTAAGTCCCGACCCTAAAGGTTTAGGGTTTAGGGTTGAGGGTTGAGGGTTGTTTTTTGAGGTTAGGGTTTAGGGGGCTGAACCCTAACCTCAAGATCCTGAAGCCTCGGAAACCATAATTCCCTTGATTCCGGCACCGAAACCTTGAATCTGCTCTAAACCCTAAACCCTAAACCCTAAACCCTAAACCCTCCTTGAACTCCACCAGGAGACGTGACCCGTCTGCAGGGCGGAGCTTCCTTGGTTTGGGGGGTTAGGGGTTTAAGGTTTAGGGTTCAGGGTTCAGGGTTCAGGGTTTCGGGTTTAGGGTTTAGGGTTTAGGGTTTAGTTTAGGTCAGGGCTGTTGGGGGCTGTAGGGCTTTTGGCTCGGGTTTCCGGCTTTCAGGTTTTGGGGTTCAGGGTTTGTTGCTTCCTGGTGCAGGGCTGAGGGCCGGAGGGTAGACTTCGGGGGCCTGTGAGGGCTTGCAGGTGAAGAGTTTAAGGGCCAGGGAACCTACCGAGCTACGGGGCTGTTGGGGGGTTAGAGCTTGCGCCGTCCCCAAACCAGAAGAACCCAAGAAATGCGTCTAGACGACTACATCATGACAGTCCTAAGTCCCTTCAGCTCCAAACTCCCTAGACCCTGAACCCTTACGAAAGGTCCTTAAAAAAGCCCTCCGAGTAGCAAATTCTCCGAAGGTCTTGCTCGGTACCCTAAACATACGAGGCTTGAGGCTTCTGGACGCTTACCCCTCAAACACTATCCGAACCAACCGTATGCGAAGCCTTGAAGCAAACCCCTGGCTTGAGCCCCATGCAGGACCACAATGTCCACCACGCGCACCTGCAGGGGTTGCGGGGTAGGGGTTTTGGTTTACGGTTAAGGTTTCAGGGTTCGAAGTCATTCATGCTATAAACGGATCCTGTTGTGAACGATCGCCAAAACGGGACCAACGACTAGGCGCTTGTGCTGCTCGGACCGATCTCTATCTGAGGACGGCGCGAGCTTCTTGTGCTGCTGCGCGTCCAACATCAGCCTGCTCGAGTCCGAGTAGTGCATGGGGTTGAGATTTTGCATGGGCAGCTGCTTCTGCACCACACATGGAATGCAATCAAGTGCTGTCCCTGATGCAGCTACCTCGCACCCTGAGGCCACCAAAACCACTCACCCGAACACGAAAGACAGGGGCGCCGAAAACCCCAACCATCAAGGGCATTTAAGGCCTTTTCAGGGCTTTTGAGGGCTTTTCATAAGGGGTTTTTATGGGGTTTTTAAAAGGGGCTTTTCAAGGACTTTTTAAGGGCTACAAAGGGCTTTTCAGAGGCTTTCCGTGCTTTTAAGGGCTTTTAAGGGGCGTTTACGAAGCTTTTCAAAGCGTTTAACAAGAATCGAACCTCGAGGCGCCAGTCTCCACTTCGCGAGCCAATTGGTCGATGCCCTTGGCCTGACATCACTTCAGGGCGTTTAAACTTAGGGTTCAGGGTTTAGGGGTTAGGGTTTAGGGTTCATCGTTAAGGGTTTAGGGCTTACGGTTTAGGGAAGGGGTTTAGGTTTTTTGTGTGCAGCACCCCCCCCCCCCCATGTGTTGAAGGTAGCCGCTTTGAGCTTTAGGATGGGGGCCTTCGAGCTCCTTGAGGCTTGAGACGGCTTTGAACCCCCAAACCTTCAGGCCCCCTAAACCCTCAACCCTCAACCCTCAACCCTCAACCCTAAACCCTAAACCCTAAACCCTAAACCCTAAGCCCTAAACCCTAAGCCCTAAGGTGGCAAAAGGCCGCCAAGGGGCCTTGCCGACGCCGAACTGGCTAACGTCGATGTTGTGCCTTAGAATGGCCCCCCGGCTCGCAGGTTGGTTTAGGGTTTAAGGCTTAGGGTTTAGGGTTCAGGGTTCAGGGTTCAGGGTTCAGGGTTTAGGGTTTAGGGGTTTAGGGCTCAGGGCTTAGGGTTTAGGGTTTAGGGTTTGGTGGTTTAGGATCTTGCGTTTGGGGGTTTAGGATGTTGCGTTTGGGGTGTTTTGGGTTTGGGGCTTGGTAGGATCGGTGAGGCTGTCGAGATTCAAAGATCCAAAACCCAAAGCCTACAACCCTCGAGCTCAACCCTCGCCCACCCACCAACCCCGCCCCACCACAACCACCACCACCACCACCACCGCCACCACTCCACCCGCCTCTGCACCCCAATTTCAGCTCGAGGGGGTTGATGGTTTGAGCGGTTCTTCACAGAGTCATGGGCAGCAGGGTAGCAAAACCCTAAAACTGGGGTGGACTTGGAGAAGGGGGGGGGGGGGCTACTAAAATGAAAATCTCGGTGGATCGTACAAGATAGCGTTCGTTTGGGACTAGGGCCCGCAACATTCCTTCCAAATCAATCCCAAGAAAGCCCTGAAACCAAATAGAGCCCTAAACCCCTAAACCCCGAAACCCCTAAACCCCTAATCCCTAAAAGCCCTAGAAGCCCCAAAAACTGAGTTTGGGGGGGGGGGGTTTCACATACAGTTTGGGGCTTAGGTTTAGGGGTTTAGGGGGTTTAAGATTCAGGGTTTGGGGGTTTGGGGGTTTGGGGGGTTAGGGTTTAGGGTTTGGGGGTTAGGCTTTGGGGTTTAGGGTTTAAGGGTCCAGAGTCTAGGGTTTAGGGTTGGGGGTTAGGGGTTAGGGTTTAGGGTTTAGGGAGGGCTTAGGGTTTGGGGTTTGGGGTTTAGGGGGATCCTCGTCTTGGCTTCTGGCTCCACCAAGGTCTTGCGGAACATCGCCAGATCCATGGGATCGTCCTTTTCGGGTGGGCTGAAAAGAAACCCTAACCCTGACCCCTGAGCCCGAAACCCTAAACCCTGAACCCTAAGCCCTAACCCCTAAACCCTAAGCCCTAGACCCCAAGCCCTAAACCCTAAAACCAGAACCCAGGGTTTAGTAGGTTCAGGGCTTAGGGGTTGTGAGGTGCCAAATCGGCCCCGCCTGTGGGAGATGAAGAAGCTCAGGTTTAGGGTTTAGGTTTTAGGGCTAATGTTTGGGGTTTTGAAACTCTCACCCACCCCAACTCTACAGTCGCACTTCAACCAAAGCATACGCCGACCCGAAAGTCTCCAACATGGATGGATTCGAGCCGACGCGCGCCCAGCAGCCCCTATTTGGGGGTTTACGAGAATTAGGGACCCCCAAATATTATACACCCCCAAAATAATAGGATCCCCTTATAATAGGGACCCCCGAATAAGGTACCCCTAACATCGCAAAACCCCAAAAGGGGGCTTCTAGCCTTGATGGGGTTGGGAATCCCCACCTTTGGTGCCGCTTGGAGGTTCTCGAAATCCAACAACTTCTCGTTCTTGACCTCCCGCAAACGTTGGGGGAACAAAAATGCCGGGGGGTATTCCAAAATAGGGTTTAGGATTTAGGGGTTAGGGTTTAGGGTTTAGGGTTCAGGTATTCCAAAATAGGGTGGCTTGCGCCAAAATGCAAGCAGAGTAGTATTGGTCCACCTCAGGGATGACTGTGATTGAAAACGACCTTCATAATTCCGGGCAGGACAAGTCGAAGCCTGGTGGGTTAGGCCTGCTGCAGTCTGAAAATCTCGAGGCTTCCTTTTGGGGTCGCCACTGAAAACTTCTCCGCCCCCAACAGACTACTCCGATTCTAAGGCCCCTCCAGTCATAATGACGATACTAAGAATGATGGGAATGCTTGCAATGATTGCAGTATTAGTAGCAACATTCATAATAACACTAATAGAAAATCATGATACTAGTGATGATGGTGATGATGATGATGATGATGATGCTATCTATTGCATGGATGGCTGCCTGATCCTCGCTTGACCACTCGTAGGAGGCCTTTCCACCCTGCACCTTCAGAAAGCTCCAGGTCTGAGAGCTTCAGGGGCTTAGGCTTTAGACTTCTTTGTTGTTGGTTTGCTCTTTTGTTGTTGTTTTTTTTTTTGGGGGGGGGGGGGTTGGGGGTATAGGCTTTAGGGTTGGCTGGGGCTTTTGGGGGTTGTCAAGGTAATCACGTCTTGGATCGTGGGCTGATGCGGCGAAGGCTCTCAAAGCCAGCAGTATTGTTAGTATTGTTAGTATTTTTGCATCACTCGCATTCTTAGTATTACGAACAATATTACTATACTTAGTATTCATTGGTATTCCTAGCAACCAGGCAAGCTTTCAGTTTAGGGCTTGGCTTGGGATTGCGGCAGGGGTTTAGGGTTCAGGGTTTAGGGTTCAGGTTATAGGGGGTTATAGTCTCAGGTCCAGGGCACGATCTTGTCGGCGACCACGAACTTTTTGTGCTTGTGATTCTGGAGCTGCTTCCTGCAAGCTTCGGGTTTAGGGTTTAGGGTTTAGGGTTTGGGTTTCGGGTTTAGGGTTTAGGCTTTAGGGTTTAGGGTTTGGGGTTTGGGGTTTGGGGTTTAGGGTTTAGGGTTTGGGGTAGGGTTTGGGGGTTTAGGGTTCAGGGGGCTTCAGGAGACTTCCAGTTGCAGGCTTTCTGAGCAAGAACTCTAGGAAGAACAGGAATTTTTATCAAAACTTCATAGAACAACCTCCGAAGCCTTTCCACCCCAAACCCTACGCCCGAACCCAAGCCCTAAACCCCTAGTCCACAGAAACAACAAAACAACAGACAACCCTGAGCCCTAAGCCCTAAACCTGAGCCCTGAACACTAAGCTCCCTAAGTTAAGCCCCCCTGAACCCCTAAAGTCCCGTAAGCCCTGAACCCTAAACCCGAAACCCCAAACCCTAAGCCCTAAACCCTGAACCCTAGCTCACTGGCACTGGGGGCGCCCACTTGGTTGCAATTCCCTTGCGGCTGTCGGCTTCCCGGTTCATGCGGAGGATCAGCTCCTTGAGGCGGGGGGGGGTTTGGGGTGTTGGGTTTAGGGTTTAGGGTTTAGGGCTTAGGGCTTAGGGTTTAGGGTTTAGGGTTTAGGGTCTGGGGTTTAGGGTTTAGGGTTTAGGGTTTAGGGTTTAGGGTTTAGGGTTTAGGGTTTAGGGTTTAGGGTTTAGGGTTTAGGGTTTAGGGTGTAGGGTTTTTGGGTTTTGGGTTTTGGGTTTTGGGTTTAGGGTTTAGGGTTTGGGGTTTAGGGTTTAAGGTTTAGGGCTTCAGTAGGAATAACACGACATGTTGCGGTCAGGAACAGAAATGACGTCAACAGCTCGCAGATTTTAACAACATAAGAGCCAATGAGAACCGATAGCAACTTCAGTAATTTCAATATCAACAACAAGAACAAATATTGTGAAACAAACAAAAAACACAGAAGCAACAACAATCACCACAATAGCAGGGTAGAAAAAAGACAATAGAAACATCATCAATAAGTAAGAACTACTGCAACTCATACTAACTAACGGTACTTAAGAACAAGTAGCACAAAGCTCAACTCATACTACCTAACGGTACTTAAGAACAAGTAGCACAAAGCTCGCGTAAGACTGATTCATAACCATCAGTTCTAAGAAACAGTCCTGACGACGTTCTTTGATGCCGTCGTTCACGCCGGCCTGCAAAGAGACTGGATGGAAGGGTTCCGCAGAGCTAAACCCTGACCCTAAAACCCAAAACCGGCCCACAAATCTCCCATGCACGCAATCCTGGAGTCCCACCAACGTATATTGTTTCTTGAGGGGGTTTTTGTGTCAAGGGGCGGTCCGCAAACCGAAACAACGCTAGGGTTTAGGGGTAAGCTTGAAAAGGCCGTATAAATCTTAGGCTTGAAGGTTTTGCTTCGGAGAGTTTTGAGTTAAACCCGAAACCCTGGCCAACCCTTACCCCTAGGCCCTAAACCGCAAAGCGACTGAAGCGATCCCACGGGAACAGGGAGTCCGCCTCCGCCATGCCATCCGCCTCCTTGTCACCTTCCCTGGGCCGCGTTTCGGGTCTTCAGGTTAGGGGTTCACCAATCTTGAAAAGCAGCCTTATTCCTTCCAACAAATTCCAACCACTTGTTTGAAAGACATGCCTTCCCACCAAGCACCTTTGAAAGTCATTCCTTTCCACAAAACCTGTGATTGTGATTCCTTCCAGGGAACACTCAACGAAAGGCTTTGCATCCATCCCCCTCCACGAAACAACTTTGAGAGTAGCTCCTACCAACAAAACAACTTCAAAGAAGTGCCTGTCCATTAAACACTCACAAGGGACACATTGGAGGCAACCTCTGCCCACAAAGAAACACACTCTCGAAGGGGATTAATTCAGCGACGGAACCATTTCAAACTTGTGGAAGGGATCACGTGCAAAAGCACTGCGAGCCCTAAATTTCTAAAACCCTAAAGCCCTGCGCCCGAAGCCCCAAGCCAAACAATCTGCCCCTAAGCATCGTGAAGTCCCAAGCACGAAGCCTTGAACCTCAGAAAGCAACTTGTACGGTAGCAAGAACACGAACTGTAACCACAAAAGCAAACGGCAATCAGAATAATAACAACGATTATATGAATGATCATCGCAATAATAAGTCCGAACCAGAATACGCAGAATGACAGCCATGATAATAATAATAAGCAGAAGAACAGAATGATAAGCAGGATAAGAATAATAATAATAATAATGATAATGATAATGATAATAATAATAATAATATTAATAATAATAATAATGGCAATAGTGACAAATAATGGTAACAATGACAATAGTAATCGGAATCACAATGAGAGCCAGGACAAGAACATAGTTAGAGCCAGGACAATAACAACACAAAAAAACGCCATCGTAACAAATACAAGTATGACGATTCCAAGCATGGTGACAATACCAGTACCTGCACTTCGGAGAATCATGCACCCGAGTCCCGAGCTCTTCTGCCGGCTTGTTGTCGCCGTCGGGTGACCTTGGCTCTCGGGTTTTAGGGTGTTAGGGCTTTAAGGTTTTAAGGTCTTAGGGTTCAGGGTATGGGGCTTTCGAACTTTTAGCCTACAGGGTGCCTTGGGCCGTAGGGCTTCAAGTCTTGAGGGCCTTCAGACCTCGCCACAAATCCTGCAGAGCGCCAGGATAAGAAACAAAGCCAGTGCCCACCATCCAAATTACCATAATAGCCAGTTGCCATCACGCACAATCACAAGCATTATCACAAAGAAGAACCGCCACTGTCAGAATAACAGCCACAAGCCAAAAAGAGCCCCCGAAAACCCAATACAACCGAACCCCTTTCGACCGAAGCCGTTCTGCTTACCGCTTTAGGGTCTGGGGTTTGGGGTTCAGGGTTTAGGGTCTGAACTTTAGGGTTTAGGGTTTGGGGTCTGGGGTTTAGGGTTTAGGGTTTCGGGTTTAGGGCTTCGGGTTTAGGATTTGGGGTTTAGGGTTTGGGGTCTGGGGTTGGGGTTTGGGCTCCCTGCACGTGGCCAATGCAACCTGAGACCCCTGCACCAATGGAGCCTCTACACCCTAAACACAAAACCCTAAACTCTACACTTTAAGGGGGGTCTCAGAGGTGGCGGCTTGCCGAACTTGCCGGCGATCCAAGGGTGGGCCATGGCCTGCAAAAACGCCTTAAGGGTTTCGGGTTTAGGGTTTAGGGTTTTAGGGTTTAGGGTTGAGGGTTGAGGGTTGAGGGTTTAGGGTTTAGGGTTTAGGGTTTAGGGTTTAGGGTTTGGGGTTTAGGGTTTAGGGCTTAGGGCTTAGGGCTTAGGGCTTAGGGTTTAGGGTTTAGGGTTAAAGGTCTTGGGGCTTACGGTTTAGGGCTTGTTCAGTGGACATAGCCTTTGTGGAAGAGGTAGGTTCCTAATGGATATCTACTGTGACACAAACTCTCGGCCTTCTAGGTGAAAACTCTTAAACCCGGACGTTAACCCCGTCCCTTCTGCTGTTCCCGCCTCGGAAGAGCTCAGCCGTGCCTTCTCACTCTTTTCGAGCATCTTGCGAATGAACTCCTGACGGATTTTGTTTCTTCAGGCTCCGAGATTCTCAGGTTTAGGGATTCCTGTGTTTTTCAGACTCCGGGGATTTGGGGGAGCTTTTGACGGCTCAAGCAGACTGCCTGTTTCACCCTTTGGGCAACCGCCCCGTGGTCCCCCCGAGCGCCTCGCAGACGGGATGCACCCGCTTCGGGATGCGCACCTCCTTATTCCTGCCAAGGCAAGGGGGGTTTCCGAAAATCGGGGTACCCTTTTTGGGGGTCCCTGAATGGGGGATGCTATTCTATTTGGGGTATCAAAGGGTACCCCGGTTTTGGGAGATACTCAGAAGGCCGCCTCTGAAGTCGAAGGCCTTGAAAAGCCTCAAACCCCCAAACCAGTTGCTGGAGCGTGGGCTAGGGGTTTAGGGTTTAGGGTTTAGGGTTTAGGGTTTGGGGCTTAGGGCTTAGGGCTTAGGGCTTAGGGCTTAGGGCTTAGGGCTTAGGGCTTAGGGCTTAGGGCTTAGGGCTTAGGGCTTAGGATATAGGGTTTAGGGTTTAGGGGGCTGAATAAAGAAGGGCTCCTTTATGGCGGGGAGGAGGGGGGGGACCCCCGCTCTAAGGCTCCCTTTCATAGAAAATATCTCAAAGGGGCCCCTGATCCAAAACACATCCGACAAGGGCTCTAACTTGCGTTGGATAATCGGATAGGGATGTAGAGAGAATTTGCGGATTCACGGCCTGACGTCGTTCTCGTCTCGGAATGGGAATCGGCCTCGGAGAAGACCCTCCCAGAACCCCATGCACCCGAGACCCTCAATTAAGCCAAAACATTCTTAAACCCTTCCTGAAACTCACAGCCCTATCTCAAGCCTCAAATCGAAAACAGGATGGTTTACTGTGTGGGGTGCAACTTTTCCTTGAACTGCCGCACACTTCTTGAGTGGTGCTGAGGATTCAGAATCATTCAAGTGTTTTAGAGAGAATCAGCTTTAACTTCGGGTTCCCACTGGTCCATCTTCAGAACTTGCTCCAGATTCTACCCTAGCCACGATTCCTGAGGCCCATGCCACTAACAAGTCCGTACATGATGACGCCCATGGCCCACACGTCGACCTGCAAAAAGACGGATCTGAGAGCTACAGGCCGAAACAAGGTGTCTGCCTGTGGTCGGAGTGAAGAGGCAAAGACATGAATGGGGGAGCCGTACCACCGCCAAAACTCTAAGAGGTTCCCCACTCACGGATCAGGGCCCGCCTTCTGCGAGTAGTCCCGGTCGAAGAACTCCGGAGGCCAGAAGATCTTCGTGCCCACCTCGCCGTCTCTTCCAAAGTTGGGATATTTGGGGAGTTTATTGGGTGTTGCGAGTTGGGGCGAGGTCCTAAAAGCTTTGAATGCTATGGCGGTTCAGGGGAATTGGGGGAGCACCGGTGACAGATGCTATTTGCCATGACTTCCGTGCTCGCACTACAACATATTGTAACCATACTGCCCTCCCGCGGACCATTCGGGGACCTACCTCGCTCAGCACAAACGATTCTAAATCCATGAGCTGCACTCACTCCACACAACTAACTCTCCTGGAATCAAGCACCACCCACGCAAACCCATAGCGCCTGACTCAACAACCTCACAGACTAAAAGCTCCTAAGCCCAAAACCTTCGGTTGAAACCGCCGACCCTCTTCCGGAAGACTCTCCGAGAACCCTGAACCAGCAGAGCATGGACCCTGAAGTCTTCAGGGTTTAGGGTGCAGGGTCTAGGGTTTAGGGTTTAGGGCTTAGGATTTAAGATTTAGGGTTTGGGGTTTAGGGCTTAGGGTTTTGGGTTTAGGGTTTAGGCCCCGAAATGCCCTGAAACGCTGAAGCCCTGAAACTGCGGCGGCGCCACCCCCGAGGATAGCCGATCCGTGGGGCTGGCGGTACAGGCCTTTGGATGCTTTTGGAGCTTGGGCCGATTGGGGGTTGTAGAGTTTTCGTGTTTTTTAGGGTTTAGGGTTTAGGGTTTAGGGCTTAGGGTTTTAGGGTTTAGGGTTGTAGGGTTTTGGGTTTTGGGTTTTCGGGTTTTAGGGTTTTAGGGTTTTAGGGTGTTAGGGTTTTAGGGGCTTTTAGGGGCTTATAGGGGGGGCTTATAGGGGGGGCTTATAGGGGCTTATAGGGGCTTGTAGGGGCTTATAGTGGCTTATAGTGGCTTATAAGGGCTTATAGGGGCTTGAGGTTGGAGTTAAGGTTTAGGGCTCAGGCGTTTTGAGGGGCAGCACTTGGGCAGGTTTTAAAACTTGAGAAGTTTGAGGGTCAGGGTTTAGGGGTGACAGTTTGGGTTCCAGGCTTTCGCGGCTTTTCAACTGTCTTCTGAGGTGTCCGAGCTTGTTTTAAGGGGTTTAGGCCAAGGGTCCAGGCCGAACTGCACATAGGAAGCTCGAGAGTGAACCCTTTCACACGGGCATCTGTAGCTCGTGGCATGAGAAACCGCGCTTCAGTTGCCCAGCTCCATGGCACAAGCAGCACAAGGGGTCTAGGCCGCACTACATTTGTTTCTGCGTGTCGTTCACAGCACAAGGTCCTTCAGCTGCTAGCGCGACCAGTGTCACTTTTGCTGAGCCAGGGCGTCGGCCACATTTGGGGTTTCCAACCCGAAACATTCAACCAAAACCTTGCCATTGGAAAGCTCTAGGATGGGCACCATCGCTCAACACCCTCCCAAGCCCCCCGTGAAGTTCGGGAAGCGTCACACGACTCTGAGTCCGAGGCCGTGCCGAAGTCTGTTAAAACAATCTTGCACTGCTTGTCCGTCATGTTCTGGCGCCGAGATTGAAGGGCTTTCCAGGAGCTCCCAGGCTGGGAACGTCCGAATCTTGTTCCCCCAAACATGGTCTGGGGCAGCTTACACACTAGAAGGTGAATGAGGTTCTAAGGAACCTGAGACTTCATACAAACCCCTCAACCTTCAAACCTGAAGCCCTAAACCTAGCTCCTAGGCTTTTGAGAAGGCATAACACTGCCTTCCGGTCCATGAGGTAGTTGTCACCTTTCACGTCCCGGTGCGCCACGTTCCTCCAAAAAAAGGCTAATAGGTTCAGGCATTAGCTGAAGTACCCTGCAGGCTAAGCAAGCACTGGGGTCCAGGGGTCTTCAGATTTGAACTAAGCCTGCAAGGCAATCTGGCAAGAGGGTGCACATGGTTTTTGGCTTACAAGAAATAACAATAGAAATAATGACTGACATACAGATAAGAATCATAACAAGAATAACAACAGTAGGGATTACAATAGAGAAAGTAAACATGGTAAGCGTTTAGGGGGCGCAACCCGAAGAACACGACCATGGTCTGTGGATCTCATGAGCTCAGCGAGCCCCTCCGCGCCTCTGATGGAGGTAGTGAATGGAGGCCGCCATCTGGTACCTTTGCCAATTATTGAGAACCCGAAACCCTAAACCCGAAACCCGAAACCCTAAACCCTTGGGGCTGAGGGGGGAGCCCATACCAGAACCCTGGGGTTTAGGGCCAGGGTCGCCTCTTGAAGGCCATAGAGAGTATGAGGCCTGAACATAGTGTTCAGGGTTTGGGGTTTAGGGTTAAGGTTTAGGGTTTAGGGTTTAGGGTTTAGGGTTTAGGGTTTAGGGTTTAGGGTTTAGGCTTTAGGGTTTGGGTTTAGGGTTTAGGGTTTAGGGTTTACGGTTTAGGGTTTACGGTTTAGTTCAGGAAACTCGACATTCAACCCCTGCGCCCTCCCGCCGCGCACGCGACGTGCACTACGTCGAGGCAATTAATTTGACCACGCTCCTGCACGGAGCGTCCGGGGTTTAAAGGTTCAAGGCTGGGTGTTGTACTGCGCTGTCCTGCCAAAACCCCGAAAACCCCCAAAACCCAAAACTCCAAAACCAAATCAGACCCCCCCCCCCCCCACCAAAGAAAAAAGAAAAGAAAGACTAGACCCCTAAACCCAGCCCCAACGTTTTCCCTACAGCTTCGGGTTTGAAGGGCTTTAGGCGAGGGCTTGTGGCCTAAACCCGAAACCCTGAACCCAAACCGGCTTGGGAAGCAGCACTGCGGAACGCGGCAAAATATGGTATCTGAGGGGTCCAGGTCTGGGTTTAGGGGCTTTTGGGCGTTTGGATTGTTGCGCTTCTATTTTCATTTGTTTTGTGGGTTTGTTTGGTATGTTTTTGTTTTGTTGGGTTGGCTTTCTTTTTTTGGGGGTGAGGGTTTGGAATAAACACCAAACCAAACAGCAGCAAAGTCCTAAACCCTAATCCCCTAAACCCTAAACATCCCTAAACCCTAAACCCACAACCCCAGATCGGCAACCCACGGGAAGATGGGTCCTTGAGGTGGCGCTGCAGGCCCTCTACGAGGTCACCGCCATCAAGCTTGTCCATGACAATACAGACGAAGCACCTTTTGGGGTTTAGAATTTAGAGTTTAGGGTTTAGGCTTGAAGGTTGAGGGTTTAGGGCTTAGGGATTCGGGGTTAAGGTGAAGCTTGAGTTTAGGGCATAGGGATGTTCAGGAGCGCTGAGGGATGGTTCGGGAAGTAAGAGCTCCCTGTGGGGTGTTGGGTGTTCAAGCGAATCTCAACCTTTTGGATCTTATATTGGTAGGGAAGAGTTTGGCGCCGCTAATGTGCGCAGGGCTCTTTAAGGAATTATGTCGGGATTGTAGTTCCCATAGTCCCGAACTAGGACGTCAAAGATATGTCTTTCCGCGCCTCTCGTAGTAGACGCCGTGAAACTTGACAATGTTTGGGTGGTCCTTGGCAGGCATGGGTCGCAGAAATTTCGGAGAGAAAAAAAACAGCGAGACAGCGCATGACAGCACGATGGTGAGACGCGCACTCTCGTGCCCATGTGCTCCTCGATTTACTCTCGGAGTACTCTATGCCATGCAGGAAAGGCCCTTCCGATGGTGCAGGACGTGTGGGGTGTGTCGCTTCTGGAAGGTACTTGCAATTGCCGAGGCAAGCCACCAAAACAAAGCTCGGGCTCCAACCATGCTGGCCAGCATATCAGCCTCCTTGCGGATGGCTTCCACTGGCGTTTCTACCTGGGAAAAAGCACGGGACCTTGGGCATTGTGGCACCTGAGTCCCCTGAGCCCCCTGAAAAAACTCTTTACCACAGTCGTATCTCACTTTGGTGAGTCGGCTAGAGAGCCTGCGATCAGCCAGAGGAGCAACAGAGCTGGACTAAAGGTTCCAGGACAAGGCTTTTTGCAGGCACTGGGGTCTTGGGCCTAGCTTTGGGGCCCTGGGACCTTGGTGTTTGGAGCTTGTGGCGCGCAATCACTATATGGGGGCTTCCGACAATACGGGTACCCTTTTTGGGGGTTCCTATAATAAAGACTATAGTATTTGGGGGTATGCGTATATATATACATATATATTGGGGATCCCCCCAACACCCGGCCTTGTCCACCATCTTTACCTGGGCACATGCGCTGCCGAGCGGGCTGACGTGTTGAAGGACGGAATACCCTCCCAGCAGGAAGAAACACCATGGGCGCTCTCTTAGTGGAGCCGAGCTGCTGCAAACTCCTCGCCTGTAGACCGTCTTTTGCAGACCTCAGAAGTAGGCTGCTGCCCTTGTCAAAAGACTTCCTAAGTCTGGGACGCTCCCGTCACAAAGCTTAAAAAGCAACGTCAACGAACGAAAAGGCTCCAACAAAAACAGGTATGGCTCTGTGCTGGTTCCCAAAGTGCCATATCAGCGTGTGCCACAATGCACCCCTGAGGGAATCCAAGACCACATCTTAAAGGATGGGCCCAACTTTAGAAAGTCTGGGACACTCGCTGAGACGACTCCGAATGCTCCCTCGCCCAAGGTGAGACCCACCTCAGTCGCACAGGTTTCAGTGTGCCTGCGCGCGGCAGGCTCGGCAGTTGCATTTAGGGCTTCGGGTTGTAGGGCGAACCCGTCAATTGCAACACAGATTGTGTCACAGAACTCCACACACACTTACCTCTGATGATTTGCAAGCCGTAAGCTACTCTCCACAAAGCCGACTCACACCACGTGCAGTGCTCTGTCCTTCTTTTGTGACCACAACCTGAAAACAACAAGACCTGCACCCTGAATAGAAAAGTCTGAGGCGGATGCAGAATATTCATCTAACAAACGAAGTTCTTGGCCTTGTTTTTCATTCCCCTGCAGGGCGCAAGCACCACACAGGATGAGCCATCGAATTCAGAGAATTGTTGATAAGAAGTCTATGCACCATGTAGCTGGGACAACCCTGTGTCAAAACTCCGCTCCGTACCACAAATGCTACAGCAATACCGCAATACCAAGATCGGTAGTTGTGAGGTTGCAACGAACCCGAACCCTGAACGCTCCAACTCATGCAGTTCTCGTCACAGCCTGAGCTCCAGCAACGCCTGGTTTAGACGTTGAGGACCTGATAGTGCTAAAGTGTTTTCTTGTGGCGATTGGCTTTTCTTGCCTTGGACTGGAGTGTTGTACAGCTTGGGGAACTGGACTGCAAAGAGTGCAAGGGATATTTGACATGGGCAGATGGGTTTTTGGGTTCTGGGATCCCAGTTGCTAAGGCGGTTTTTCGATGACACACTTGTTGCGTCGTGCTGCAATCAAAAAAACTGTCATCGCAAAGTATCACTGCAGACAGGCTCTCCAGTTCGGTTTTGACAAAACGAGACACGAAGGGCTGTAGGTTTGAGGGCTACGAAGCACCCTCCTGCACTTTCGGGCTTGTTGCATGACCTTTCGTTTGGTAGCTGAGGCCGTGGCGTACAACCCATTGGGGATTTAGGCCTGTTGCTGACGCTTCGATGCATCATGACCGCAAGTAAGACTGCATCCATCACGGAACGATGCTATTCTTGGCAAAACAACACATATCCTGCAACACCTCGCAGCTCGGCCAGGCCTGATTTTGATGATGTTGTGCGTCCTGCGCAAGGCAGCAGAGACACGCGGCGTTTACAGCTCGCAACAACACCGCTAGTCGGGTAAAAAAACCCACCAAAACCAAAAGTTGAACCACCGCCATGCTACAGCATGGTTCTCTGTTTGTCGCCCAGTCCTCAAAAGGGACGGAAAGGGAACCCCGTCTTGCCCGGACGCTACCCGGCCATCAAGCGTGAGCCCAACTGGTTGCGTACAATGCCAAGCAATAGTGATGGAAATCAACGGCCCGGCTTTGCTGGGCCGCTTGAGTTTCGCCTCATGGGTCACTCAAACCGAACCTAGTTGCGGCAGCATCACCATTAACTACACGAGTACTTTGCACATCTTTGGGTTGGGGTCTCTGGTTAAGTTGGGGTTTCTAGTTTCAAGTACCCCGAAGTCGCTCCTCAATGTCACCACTTGACACGGTTAACTTGACACTTGGCACCTTCTAATGTGGAACTTGAACCCCTTCAGATCGCACTTGGTACTTCAAAATAGCATTTACTTCCGACATTCACATTTTCAAAGGCGGCAGGGCCGGCTTCACTCTAAAGCATTCTGAAGGGGAAACTTCAGAGGGGGCGCGGCGCAGCCCCCCGAAAAAAGACTTGGCACCGGGACCTGTGGGCCCATGACCCATGTTTGGATACGTTCTACGTGCTTCCGGGTGTCTACTTTTGCCTATTGCTTGAGGCAGGGGCTGCTTAAGGATCCAACGTTGCCCGAGTTCTAGGCCTGGCGTGTAAACTTGGGTGCTCATGATGCTGTTGCCCGCGCGCGCGGACGCGCCGCAGGTTTCTTTGTAACGACTCCCACCGCGCTCGCGCACCCACCGCCGACCCGCGCGCTCTCAACCACGCAACAAGTTACCAAAACCAGTTGCCAACCGCTACTTGCCCAGCAGCAGAAGATCCTTTTTTCGACGCCTTGGCCGCCATCTAGCTAACGACCTTTAGGAAAAAATTGCAAGCCAGCTCAAATAAACACGGTGAGATCGTGAGTAGAAGGAACTTTGTCATCTGTAAACAGCCAACCTAAGTTTACGCTTGGCTCTTCAGCAGCCATCTGGCTGTAAGCATGTATGGCGTGCATGGGGCGGCGTCTGTGTGCCGAAGCCATTGCTCGTTGACGTCGCTCTGCCGCCCGACAAGTGTGACCCACCAGAGGTTTCATCACAGCCAAAACCCAAGCTTCACAGCTCAAGACACACCACAAATGCGCCTCAACCAAGCCAGCAAAAGGCGGCTTGCTGGCATGGACTTTCGGGTTTTTACGCATCCTGAAGTTGATAGAATATGTAAATCCTGAAACATAAAGACACCGCTTCCAAAACGAGATAGAATGTTTCCAATTTGCAAAACCACAGATAAATATTTCCCAGGGGCCATCACAGAGAATTGGGCTGGCACGCCCAAGAGACGAGGCCCTAAGCCACCTAAGAAGGCCAAGAAATCAAGACACCAACCAAGAGGCCTGCAGGAGACCAATCGATCGCCCAAAAGTTGTCTTATAAACGGTAAACAGATCGCAAAAAAGTCTATGTATCGGTTCAAAGATTCGATGTATGGGTTCATCAAATATTCCATGTATGGGGTTCAAAAATTCTATGTATGGGTTCCTCGAACAAGTGGAAAACGCCAGAAACCCCAAAAAATGAACCGCCCCCGAAACCCAAGTTCTATTTATTCAAGGATGATTTCGGCTTACAATGCGACCACAACCGCGCACCGTAGCCCACTGAAAAATACGGCCTCTTAAGTTCACTTGCTAGCATCGCCGAAGATGATATCATGCCAGTCAGAAATTTTCTGTGCTGTAGACCATACAGGGTACAATGCAAACTTTGGCACATATGAGTCTGCCTTAGGATTTCTGATACAAGCGCCGTTCCCATCAACCTCCATGGCATGGTCCACGCTGTCACTGATGCTACTTAAGCTACCAGCACCTTTGCCCTTTATCTCAGCACTTGTCCGGTCCTGGACCAGCTGCACCAGCAACATCATTTAAGATATCTGCTATCCCAGGGCTGCCTGCAACAGCAACGGTCCACTGCTGCTGTGGTAGCACCCTGGCATTGCAAACGGCACTAAGCAAGCCTTCCGAGAACGGACAGTTGCTGCGGCGTAGGAAACTCGACTGCAGTCGCAACTACCACGTCGGGACTGTGACTACCCGCAGGCACAGGGCTGTTTTCCGAAGAGTCCACATCAATCGCAGTTTCGGAGGCAGTCTTGCGGCCACAAGGAGGCCGATGGACCCCGACCAGGCCAGTTGTATCAGGCGATGGAAGAAGAAGGCATCCTGCAGGATGTCGTGCGTTTATGGCAATGTCGATGGGCTCCCAGCGCGGTATGGATTGCAGGCTGGCGGCCGCTGAAATGGGCGCTGACCGTCCTGCCAAACAGGTCCAGTAACTTGCGTGTCTGTGCGGGCGGATCATCGTAGGATTCGCTCACAGCGATCTGTGTAAGGTCCTGCAGGGCGTCTCCAGGTAATGTGAAATAGGCTGTGCGAGGGCCTCTGTCGTATGTAGGCTACCTGGCTCCGTGACTGCTGTGCGGGGCGTGGGTGGCAGGCGGAGTGGCACAAACGGCATGTTGGCTGTTGGCTTGGTTGATGATTGGTCCTCGTCCCGGGTGGGTGTTCAGGGTTGTTCAGGGTCTGTGATTTCTGGAGCCCATGAAGCCTTTGCTCAACAGTTTCTCATTTGAGATTGCCGCGATGGGGAGCATTCTGCTTTTCTTGCTGCTTCGTGCAGGCGTGCCAGATTGAAGCATGGGTTCAGTACCTTGAAGTGTTTTTGCCGTGGATTGCCCTGTTTGATGAGAGGATACCGTTGGAAGTGCAGGCTTGTTTCGTGAAAGACAAGCCAATCCTGAACAAAGACTTGGCAAAAAGGAGAGAGCATTAGGCAAAGTATCGTTGAGTTGTTGCTGCGTTTCCAGACCTTGCGTTAAGTGAAGCATGATTGTGTTGAAGGTCTGGATGCGGATGTGAAGAGGTACATCTTGTTGCATGCGAAGATTGACTTCATGTGTAAGCTTAAGACTGCCCTCTCGACTGTGCTAAGTTGAGGCAAGATATTGATCAGAAAGGAAACATGTCACGCTGTCCACAACGACGTTGGATAGAAAACTCAGCTCATCCCACCAAGGATTCGGTAACTTTGCGAAGCAATGCAATGCGCTTATTTAGCCCGTTCTTCAGGTTGCAGTTCTGCCGTCCTTTCCCTTGTCCTTCCCTTTGTCCTTTTCTTTATCTTTCCCCTTGTCCTTTCCCTTGTCCTTTTCCTTTCCATCGCCCTTGAAGTTCAGCGAATTCGCTATGTCGTTGTTGTTCCTGCGGTGTCAAAGGTCGCTTGGGAAAGAACAAGCGTGACAAGAAAAGAAGAGAAAGGTGGAAGGGAAACGTTACTTAAGACTGGAAAAGGGGGCGGTGGTAGCTCTGGTAGTGATCCAAAGCACAACAAGGACAAGCGTGCCAACGTGAATTGGGGCACTATTCAAACCGATGCCCTAAGAAAGCGGCCAAAGGTGTGGCGGCAGCAGCGACGCTTCTAGATTCCGACAATAAGTCAAGCTTGAGCAATGGTGATTGGGAAGCATTTGGAAGTTGTGGTTGTTGGAGAGTTCGGAGCCCCCAGTTGAGCTTGGAACCTCGCAGCTTGGAAGCCTAGAGACCCCCGTTAAGCTTGAGAAGGCCCCAGTTGAGCTTGGAACATCGCAGCTTGGAAGCCTAAGTTGAGCTTGGAACGTCGCAGCTTGAAGCCCAGAGACCCCGTTGAGCTTGAGAAGGCCCCAGTTGGCTTGGAACGTCGCAGCTTGGAAGCCTAGAGACCCCCGTTGAGCTTGAGAAGATCCCGTTGACGCTTGGTGAGCATGGATTGAGTGAATTTTATTTTCATGACATGAGCATGGCAGCCCCGCATGTGACACATGGTAGCAGCTCTGAAGCCATGGTTGCTGGACTCCGGAGCGTCGACGCACCTGATCAGCGAGGAGACACTGCAGCATGTGCAAGTGCTGAGCCTGAGTGAGCACGTTGGTAGAGACTGCGTGACTGCCACGGGTGCTTCCATAGGGGTTCAGAAGAGTGCTGTGGTTCGCGTTTGCTTTGCCGTTGAGAGATCCAGTCCATCGTCGTTGAGTTTGAAGCCCTGGTTGCACCTGTGCGATTTAATCTCCTGAGCCTAGGACGACTCCTGAATAGGAATTGGACAGTTTCTTTTGCCCCCCATCTCCACGTGCAAGCTGGTGGTTTTAAATTTAAGGCTGTGTGGTCCAACAACTGTTGCTGGTTGCAGAGTCATGCGGTGGCACGGGCCTGTTTGGTGTCTCAAGAGCAGAGTGCAGCGCAGCAGATTGCAGACCCCTCGAGTGCGAGACCTTCCGCAGCCCGAGAAGATGGCCTCCTCCAGCGAGAGCGAAGTGGAATGGCGCATGGAAGGGAAAGACAAAGGGAAGCTGGTCCGGAGAGTCGTTGCGACTCAAGCGGCCTCAATCTCGGTGGGAGAAGAGGACTTCGAGGAGAGCACCCGGTTGGCCACAGCTACGTCCACGGAGACAGAGGGCGCGATCCTTCTGGTGCCCGCGGATACCGAGTCCCAGGTGGTGTTGAAGCCGGGCGAGATCGAGACCGCAGGACCCGCCAAGATCCCCATGCAGAAGCCCATGCCGAAGAAGCCGAAGGTGAAAAAGATGCCCCAGAAGCCTCTCGTGAAGAGAATGCCAAAGGCAGCGAGCTCTTCGTCGACAAAGAGGACCCCTGTGAAGCTGGTGCCTCGTTCCGATCGCCAGCAGCCGTGGTTGACGTTGTGGAGTGCAAGTTCAAGAGCAGTGAAGAAGCAGAAGCTCAAGGAAAGCCGCATGACGTCAGCTGCAAAGTCCCATTTGAATCGCTTTCGCAAGGAGAAGAAGGGCCCAGAGAGGAGGACGCTGGAGGAGCACCTCAAGGAGCATTTTTTGCAGTGCCTGGACCGCAAGGCCCCCTACACTGTGACGACCATCTCCGAGATCATCAAGGAGAAAGCAAAGCCCCCGAGCCCGCCGAGGAAGGAAGCCGACTCACCGGGGTATCCGGAAAGGTTGCCTACCCCTCCACGGGTTCCGCCACGTCGACGCTTGCCCACGCCTCCGAGGAATCCGACATCGCCAAGGGCCAGCGCATCACGGGCACCAGCTACGCCGCCAAAGACATCGCCATTGCCACCACCACCGACCAATCCCGGAACGCCTACTTCGAGTGGATGGAGTGTGGTGACGGACCGAAAGCGCTGAGTGCAGTCAGCCAGAAAGGATCTTCCCAGGCAATGGCGAGCAGCAAAAATCTTGATGTGCTTGATGGTTGTGCTTGCGCTTGTGATGTTGGCATGAGTGGCATGGTTGGCATGAGTGGCATGGTTGAGCATGTGTGTGTTGGTGAGCTTGATCAGGAGAAAGCACCGGCCCCAGACGGCGACCAGGCGTGGTTGCTACATGGTGATCAGGAGTTGCTTCACCAGGAGTTATGGGGAAAGGTTCACCGTGAGCATGTGTTGCGAAGTCATGTTCCTTTTAATTCCAGCTGTGAGCATTGTGTGCGTGGTAGAGGCCTTGAACCAGCTAGAAAAATCGAGAGGGATTCCGGAGAGGGAGCCCAAAAGGAGGTTCAGATCGACAAGTTCTTCTACAAGGGGATTTGGTTCCTGGTGTTGGTGCTTGTTGGTTGCTTTGCCATCGGAACAGTGATGTACCGTGAAGTTTCAGGACCGCGTGGAGCAGCAGCGCGTGAGGTGATGCTTGGAGAGATGTCGGCGTGGGGACGCAGTGTTGGCTTGGTTGGAGTTGAAGCGCGTGACTTGTCGGTTTGCGTGAAGTCGGATCTTGAGGGGGTGGTGAAGAACCTTGCTCAGGGTTTCGCTGATACCATGACCGTTGGTGCGGTTGAGGTGTCTGATGTTCCGGTTGGTCGGCACGCCCCGGTCGCAGAGAGAACCCTTACATTAAAAGAAACCGCGAACACGTTGTGCGCCGGACTGGAGCAAGTTGGCCTAGAGCCATGTGGCAGAGGAGTTAGCTTTCTTCTCTCGCACTGTGCTCAGGCACACAACCGCTACCAAATTCAGCCTGGATCGGCAATGACTCCGGAACAACGTAGTTTAAGAACTATGAGGCAGCCTCGGGCGGTGTATGTCTGGGGAGCGTCAATCTTAGCCACACCTCCGCCGAGTCTAAGACAGTCCATCACGGGCAGATATGGTCAGGCTGCATACTTAGGCCCTGAAGTCGCGGGTGGCAGTCATCTGGTGCAGTTCCGACTGAAGGATGGTTCGTTGAAGATTGCTCGGTCAGCCCGAATCAGGATGTTGGTGCCCATGACCTTTGAGTTGTCAGCCTTGCGTGGTATTTGTCGTATGTTGCCCGAGCGTGCTGGTGACGTTGTGCGTGGCTTGCCAGCGGTTGACCGAGGGAACATGCGTGATCTTCCAATCCCAAATACCGAGACTCGCGGACCGCCAGCATCGTGGGTCGAGGAAAACGGCAGGACCCCGAGGTCGAGCGTGTCGATTGAGGGGTGTTCCGGCGGACAAGGCGTGGCGCACTCAGAAGTGTCGTGAGAGATACGCTGCGTACGTGAAGAGCTCTTTTGATCCGAATCAGTTTGTGCTTGATGATGCCCAGCATGAGTTGGAGATCGAAGGAGTTGAGCTTGATCTTGGTTCGCGTACCTTTGGTGAGCTTGACGTCGGGTTGGAGTTGCCTGATGATGTGCAGGATTATGAACCGACTGAAGATGAGGGAGAGCGAGGCCTCGGTGAGTCCTTCTTGCCTGAGGGGGTGCTTGAGGGTGAACTTCGTCCCGGAGACTCTGTTGGAGTTGAACCTGCAGCTTCAGAAGAGGCTGACTTCATGGAAGTTGAGCCAGAAAGCCTGGATCGGGTGCCAGAACCAGAGTCCGATGCCATGGTCAACAACGTCTTGTTCCGTGAGTCGTTGGGTTTCGCCGCCGTTGCAAATCCCAGTACCGGAGGACAGACAGTGAAGCTTGGTGGTGAGACTCTTGTGGTTGAAATGCCCTCATCTTCCAAGGATGATGTCACCGGACATGCATTGGACCTTGGTCTGACCTACGAAGGCATGTTGCGTGAGTTGAGTGCGCTTGAGTCCCTTGCAGTCGGTGATGTGATTTGGCATGTGGATCCGAAGCAGAAAGTGATATCCACAAGATGGGTGTCAAATGCGAAGCTGGAGCGGATTGACGGCCAAGAAAGACCACTGGTCCGTTGTCGGGTTGTTGCGCGTGATTTCGCCCAGGGAGCAACGGCTGCTCAGCTTGGCATTTCTGCGGCGACCAGCTCAGCCGAGGCATTGAGGACCTTCCTCTTTTATGCCGGCTCGAAGAGGCAGAACGTCGTAGGCCTCGACGTCAGTACGGCGTTCTTGTTCGCAGAGTTAGAAGAAGAAGACGGCACGGTAGTGGTGCGGCTCCCTGCTGGAGTTACCGGTCCCAATGGAAGGCCTGGGTTCATGCGACTTCGCAAGGCTCTTTATGGTTTGAGAGCTGCAGCCCAGACCTGGGCTCGTCATCTCGCAAAGCTCCTCAAGCGCCTCTGCGACCTCACTCCATGTGAAACGGAGCCATGCCTCTTCTCAGGTGTGGTTCTCGATGGACAGAGGGTGGCAGTGTTGTGCTACGTAGACGATCTCCTCATCAGCGGCGACAGCGACGAGGCCATATACTACGTGGTGGAGAAGCTTAAAAGCGCGGTGAAGATCAAGGTGACCGCTGATTTGGATCGTGATCAGCAAATCACGTTTCTTGGTCGTCAAATCACCAGGAAGAAGGGCGAGGACTCTTTGGTGATTGGCATGGCAGGCGAGTACTACCAGGAGATCTATGAGGGTTTTGGACTTGGGAAGAGTCCGAAGTCTTGCCCGACGCCGCCGAATCTTCGAGAACTTTACGACAGAGAAGAAGAAGTCTTGGAGCGGGAGTTGAGCTCAGAAGCTGCTGCTCGATATCGCTCTACGTTGGGACGCCTTTCATGGTTGGCCATGACGCGTGTGGATCTAGCATATTATGTTTCCATGCTAGCTCGAGGCCAGGCCAGTCCACGTGAGAAGCATGAACGCGCGATGCGGATGGTATTACGGTATCTCCGGCATGTTCAGGATTTTCGACAAATCGTCCATCCAGTTGATGAACGGAGCCTTCGGTTGGATTGCTACGTGGATGCGTCATGGGGCAGTGAGAGGAGCGTTGATCGCAAGAGTGTGAGTGGTGGTTGCATCATGCTTGGTGGTTTCTGCTTGAAAGCGTGGTCACGGCTTCAACAAGCTGTCGCTCTCAGCTCAGCAGAGTCGGAGTTGTACGGATTGGTTGAGGGAGCAAAGGAATCACTTTCAATCCGAAGGGCAATTTCCCACGTGTTTGGATGGGAGGAGTTGTGCGCACCGCACCTCTTTTGCGACTCCGAGGCCGCCATTGCCATCAGTCGGGCTGACGGCTTGAGGCGTGTCAGACATATAGATCTGAGAGCATGCTTTATACAAGAAGGCTCACAGCCGTAGCAACTTGGTAGTGGGGTTTTTCGTGTCTTTTCGTGCTCTCTTCTCCCTCTTTTCCTTTCTTCGCTCCCTCTTTCTCCCCCTTTCTTTTCTTCCTTTCGGTGGTGTTTGGGGTGGGTTCCGGGTGTGAGTCCTGGTCCTCCCTCTCTTCTGGTTTGATTTCGGGCAGGCCGGCCGTGGGCGGGGTAGCTTGCTAGCTTGCAGTTCCACTGGAGCTCAGCCTGGGCACAGTGAAGAGCTTGAGGCCCTCGCCTCTTGCTGCATCGCCATGGCATTCCTTTCGCGATTCCTGCTGACTTTCTGGCTTTTTCTGTCCGTATCGGCGGGCCCTGAGGTGGATGAGCTATACGCGGAACTTTTGGCCGAAGCTGATATGCCAAGCATGATTGCCCCAATGGCAGCCCCTGCTGATACACCTGCAGCATCATCTGATGAGACTGGCGCCGACCCTGCTGGCTGGGCGTCATCTTTATCGCATGGGACTGCTGCACCACCTGCCACACCGACCCTTGGTCGCAAACCGAAGGCGCGCCCTGGTCCTGCGAATCTCTTACATGAGCTGCTCCATGGGCCGCCCACGATTACTGCTGTTGCGGAAGACACAGGCCACGAGGATCTGATGGACGCCTCCAACGAAGAAGGCGCCACCGAGCAAAGTGGCACACCAGCCGAGATCTTTATCGGGTACACGGTGAACACTGATGGCGAGACTGGCGAGGTTTGGGTTCCTGGTCCTGGGCAACATACTCCATCCCCTGCCGTGACAGCTGATGACGAGGAAGCGTTGCAATCAAACATGCCGCCGGGTACTTCTGCATACGACGACACTATGGTTGAAGTGATGCTTGACAGCCCGGACAGCGAGCTTGACGAGCTGCCAGCCTTGCAAGCGCAAGCCATCATGGGCTCCGGGTCTGAAGCTGAAACAGAGCCTCAGCTTACAGAGGACCCCAGTTATGACTCCTCAGAGCCTGAGGCCAGCTGCAGCACTGGAGTACCACATCGTCCTCCTCCAGCCGTTACATCGCGCTCCGGAGTATATGTTCACAGTCAAGCCTGCCAAGCGGTGCCAGCCACACGCAGCGTGTCAGTACAAGCGGAGGGCTCGGCCATTGATACCGCGATACAGAAACGGACCATGCCACGTCCGCTACCAACACCCAAATACAGGCGAGAAGGCCAGTCAAGTGATCTTTCTTGCCCTTTCCTTCGGGTTTGTCTCTGGTTTTGGGTTGTAAATTTCAGTCCTGTAATGTACCCAACGGCAGACATGTCTTCACTGTTTTTGCAGGCTGAAGTAATGATGTGCGATGACGCGCGCACGATCCTTATCTGGCAGGACATTGCTACAGCCCCTTGCCCACATGAGAATGCAACGTGCTACACATACCAACCGAAGCCACAGGATGCCGCTGAATCACCTGGCACCCTTGTCATCAGACTGGACCGCTTGGATCCAATTGCACTTGTGTGTTGCGCATGCTCCACTCATGGCAACATGCTATGATCTCACACGGCAGGATCAGCCACGTGCAGACAGCTGAGTCCGGCCTTGGACGAACGCCCTGCACAGACTATGCCCTCTGAAGTCAGGGTGGACTGTTACCACCAGCTGCCTCGACGCTGGACGCAAAATGCATCACTGTGCACAGCCAGAGCAGTCCTGTCCGGAGCCACTTTGCTTCGACTGCCTTATCTCCGAAGAGGCATCATGCGTCGACACTCACGGGCAACACGTGCTTACATCCTCAGGTTCTTTTCTGGCTCACCTGTTGATAGAGAAGCCATTGCATCTTTCGCATTGCCTGTCAGAACTGCTCCTTGGTGCCTGCCTGACAAGCCTTACACTTGCCCTCCCATGCCCCTACCCCGGCCCTCGCTGTGCACTCAGGACATGGAGAGACTGTACAGCCCGAGCAGCGGCAGCAGTGGGTCCCACCACGCCTCGGACTATCCCAGCCGGGAAAGTCAGCTGGATGTGAGTGTGGAACATGACAGACTCTTGCTCTTGTGTCCTCATCTTGACCCACAGGTCCCTGTTTCGGCTTCCGAAGCAGCCCGCATTGTCTTTCAGGCTTGGAAAGAGCTCACCAACAACAAGACCTGGCACTCCCGGTCCATGTCCAGCGGCACCAGCAGACAAGTCAGGCCGCGACTCATAGCCCACTCTACGTCCGGGACCTCTGCTGAAAATTCTGATACAGCCTTGCCCTCGGCAACCCATGCCCAGCATGATGAGTGGTGTAGAGCCCTTGGGCGGCGCATTGACGCAGAGCTGAGCGCCATGCCTGATGCAGACAGGGACAGGGCGGTCCAAAGGCTTCTCATGATCATACGGCGTGATGCCCCCGATGCCTCTTGCTGCACCCTCAGCTTTTTGCGGCAATTCGGTGACCTGCCCCGCTGCACATTGTATTGTCTCAGGCTGAGATCTTGCGAATGGAGCCGACATCATGGGCAAATGCACGACCAACGGCACAATGCCCCGTTCAGCATGTTGCGTCGGAAAACTGCACTGTTGCAAGCCTGCTGCACCTGTACTGATGCCGATCTATGTCAGCGGACCTGCCGCCCGCAACAGCATATTCATGCCATTGTGCACCATGTGATATCTGCAGAGCCTTCATATTTGTGTGTTGATCCTCACCGCCGGGTTGGTCGTCTCAAGCCCCTGAACTACGGCACAGCGCCCTTGCTTGGGTGCTGCGACATCTTACCTGCGTTGCTCTGGCCTCAATGCACTCGCCTGGTATACACTGCACGGCACGAGATGAGACTGACACCGTTAATTCGCCTTGCCGCAGGTCTGATACATCCTTCACTGCACTACATGCACCAGGCAATGTGTTACTCAGCTCACGCCAATCTGCCAGCCATGCAACTAGTCTGTGCTGCAAGAAGTCTACTGATCCCCCATCATGATGAAGGCAAGCCGAATGCCGTCTACTCCACGAAGTGCCAACGGTGGGGTGCTCATAACGCTCACTCCTGTTCGCAATGTCTCCACTTTCATGCATATGCCACACATGAGACGACCTCGTATCACACGCTGCCCCTATACCTGCTCAAGATGGACTGCCCCCGAGTCTGATCGGGTCAAGGCACATGCATCATGCCGCCCCGGAAGCCTGGCACTGTGCGACGGCGGCCCTCAATGGCCCCTGAAGCCCCTGTATCCATCCTTCGCAGAGGAAGATTCTCGAGTGACACGGGGGGGGGGGAGGAAGACGACCCACTGAAGCTGCAACAGACATCAGTCCCTCTGGCTGTGGCTCCGAGGACTCCTCGGAGGCTCCCCGGGCGACCCACACAATCCTCCACGATCCTGCTACACGTTCGAACAGGGCATCCGCCACTGAGGAGCCCACTTCCTCTTCGACCAGAACGGCCTTGGCTCTACGGCGAGGTCTCGAAGCCAGGCATACCCCTCCGCACCATGCTGGACGTACATCCTCATCACGGCCACACTCCAACGCCGAACTCAGTGGATTGGACAGCCTACGTGAGCCGGGGGGGCCGCCACCCAGCCTTGGAAGCACCCGGAGGCCCCCCTCCACCCACAGTGGGGCACTTACCAGCTGGACCCCCGCCGCCCACTGCTGGCATGGGACCCGCTCTTCGGCCGCCATCTCCTGGTGCGCTCCGACCGATTGCAGACACCCACCCCTCAGCACCACCTGTCGGGGACAGCACGGCAGGCGGGCACTCTGCAAGCTTCCCTGGCCCGGCGGGACCCCCCGCACCGCGCCCGGGCCATTACCCTGCCCCTCACTTACTCGCCAGAGCATACCATCGGTCACTCTCCCGCCCGGATACGGAGCCCGACCGACCAACGGCATACCTGCCTGGGTCAGACCATCAGCCCGCGCTCCTGGTTTCCTGGGAGGACGACCCCCGCCTGCAAGCGTCGCAGCACCGGGCTCCCCCACCACTCCAGCCATCCTCGAGGAAGATGCATGGGATGAAGCACGGGAGGCACCATGATGACCCTTTGTGCAGCTTGTGGCTTCACGCCTGGATCGTTCCGATGACGCCTGCACTTTTTCATGGAACCCCGGAACCCAGGAAGAGGCTACCTCATAAACCTTGGATCATTGCTAGCAAAGCCTGGCACCTTCTTCGAAGATGGAAATTCAGATACCTACGCTCGTGCCCTCGGCGCCTGAGAAAACACAATGCCGTCCGCCTCTGGTGCTTGCATGACTGGGTGTCGATTGCACATACCGCCTTTCTTTTCCTCCTTCTTTTCTTGCTTCCCTCTCTCCTTCGCTCTTTGACACACTGTATCCCCAAACCATATGCGCCAGCAAAGGCTGATCGCGGTCCCAAGCCCGCGTCCCGAACGAGAACACGATCCAGGCTGCTCCTGTCACTACTCTTTCTTTGGCAAGTACAAGCAAGCCGTGCTGCATCATTCAGTTCGGGTGAGCCGAGGGTTGGATCAGAGGCCACTGATCCTGGAGCCAGTACCTCACTTCATCCTCGCCATATGCCGGCGAACCCAGGCCACTATGTCCCTACACTAACTGGCTGCAGAAAACGATCTTTTAAGAGAGCAGTCCTTCGTGCCAGACACTTTGGAATTACTCGCTACCGAGGCAGACTTTGCTCCGTCCATGACCTTCTTGGCCGAGGCGAACAGTCTCATCCGGACACCACGTCTCCACATCGATCCACTCCACGTCCCCCACCACCAGGTCTCAGATGCAGCATCATGACCTGGAACGCGGGAGGCTTAACGGTCACAGTATGGAATGAATTCCTCACCTGGCTGTTAAAGACTCCGCATGGGCATGACATCGTATGTATCCAGGAGACGTACTGGCGGGATGATTTTGAGTGGGACGATGATCACTGGTCATACATCCATCATGGAAGCCATAAGCCTAAGGAGGCAGGTCTACTCATGTGCATTTCCAAGAAACTGGCTCAACCACACATGATCAAGCACACCCCTGTCCTTGTCGGCAGGCTGCAACATGTACGCATCTTCTTCCCCAAAGGCCATCAGCCATTAGACGTGCTCCATGTGTACCAACACGCATGGTATCATCAAAAGAACGATGATCAACAGGACTGGTGGAGAGGCGCAACAGAGCGCCGACATCGGTTTCTTCAGAGGCTCCAGGCCACCGTTCGCAGCTTCCCTATTCGCAATCCGCTCTGTCTTATAGGTGACTTCAACACCTCGCTGCCACACATGACAGGGCTCACAGGCATGGGTCGACCCACAAAATCCGGTCCCCAATCCGACACTGCCGATCTGTGTGCGTTCTTAGAAGTCCATCGCCTAGTAGCTTGCAACACCTTTGGCAAGGCTCCTGCCGCTACCTTTGTCAATGAATCCACAGGTGCCGCAACACAGATTGACTTCATCATGCTCAGGCAGTTCCACAGTGATAGGGAGAGCAAAAAGGCCAAGCCGTTCAATTGGCCGGTTGCTGCCTCTCGCAAAGGTGCTCAACATATCCCCGTGCAGGCCAGCTTCTCGCTTGAATGGAAGCCATGGGGCCTGTCTTCTGCCCTGGAAATCCAGAACAACATCCAACCCAGGCAAATTTCCGACGCCCTCAAGCAGGATCCAAATCTGGAGGCCGACTTCGTCTGCAATCTAAAAGTCCGGCTTCCGTCTCAGCCTACTGCTGCCCAGCTCGATCTTGCGCTTAAACAGGCTTGGCATGACACCAGTGCCCTGCCTTATCCCCACCTGACATCAAAGACAGACCCCATGAACAGGTCCTTTCCCTCTGGCAGGCACGTGCGGCGTTGCTCCAGGCACCGATCTCGGACTCCCAACTTCATAACTGCTTTCACCAGTGGAGACTCCTTGCACCGGCCATTCGAGCTGAGCGCCTGTTGAAACAGGCGGCAAGACAGCGCAAACGCGACTTCTTGAATGACTGCTTGTCACAAGCTGAGACAGCAGCTGCATCGGGCAACCACACAGTGGTGTATAGAATGCTCAAGGTGCTTGCCCCCAAGCAACAGCGCAAACGAATTCAAATTCGGACTCCCCAAGGCCAGGTGCAACGCCCTGCTGCTGAACGCGACACCCTTGTCGCGTACTATGAAGAACTTTATCAGGCACCCTCAGCGGAACCTGCACTGGATGCTTGTCCAGTGATATACACTGCTGATCACTGCTTGCGTGCCCTGCGAGCCCTGCCACGACCCAAATCAGTTCTTCCAGGTGCAGCCCCGGGCATACTCTGGGCCCTTGGAGCCAGCGCTATTGCGGAGGAGGCGACCCGCATTCTCAATGATGCGCTCTCCGCACTACCTGACCCGCCACAGCCTGAGCTCACGGACATCTCCCTTTACCTGTTGCCCAAACCCGCTAAAATAGCTCAGCAACCCTCAGATGTGCGTCCGATAAGCCTCTTGCATCCACTAAACAAAATACAGGCAAGTATGCTGGCTTCCATGGTCAAGCCTTTCCTTGACTCCTACCTACGGGGTGTTCCGCAATATGCGTATGTAAGTGGCAGATCTGCGCCTGAGGCACTCGGCAGAGTGTTCTCACACTTGCATTCCGTTCGTCAGCTAGCACCCAAAAAGGAGCGCATGGTCCAACGTCGGCAGCAAGGACTTACTCGCACAGAATGCTCGGGAGGGCTTACCTTCTCCCTGGATGTTGCAAAAGCCTTTGACACCATTCCCAGATGGGTCATTCAAGCTGCTTGCGTTGATGCGGGTATCCCACAGCACATACTACAGCACATCGATGCAGTTCACGCTTATCTCCGAGTTGGCATTAATCACTTTGGGCACTATGGCTCTTGCCGCACAAGCCGCGGCATCCGACAAGGATGTAATCTCGCACCTTCATTATGGTGTCTCGCCACGGCCTTTGTCTATAAGCAATTGCTTAAAGCACTGGGGCCCAAAGCGGCTGAGATTCTCACGCTTTTCGCCGATGATGTCATTGCCCAATGGAAAATCAATGATCTGGCCGAGCTGAGGCAGACAATGAGCCAGCTCACGACCTTGATCGCCACATTGAAGCACTTTGGCATGGATGTCAGCGCACAGAAGAGTGTCATTTTATACTCCTTACATGGGCGCAAGGCCGAAAAGTTCCTGTGCAATGCTCGCTTCAAGCGTGCTGACAAGTGGCACATGCGCGTCAGCCCGGACCTTGACTTCCCAATCGTCCGCCAGCATAAGTACCTAGGGGTTATAATATCTCTTATGGCAGCTTTGAAGCCCATACCCTGGAACATCGCATCCACTGTGCCTCCACGGCTTTTTCCAGGCTGCGACATATCCTATGCACCAAGAATGTCTTATCGACGATGAAGAGGGTGCAACTCTGGAAGGCCATCATTTGGCCCACTCTGAAATATGGACTCACGTCTCTCCTTCTGTCTGTCCATGAACAGATCCAGGTGGTTGGATACGTTGCCAGACAACTTCGAGCGATCACTGGGCAGCTGGCCCATCACACGCATGAAACCACTAGAGATTTTCTTGAAAAATGGAAATTTCAGCCGCTGTGCATCCTTTCGGCCGAGGTTGGGACCAACTGCCGGCGGTACGAGGCCCAGGCCGATCTGCATATCACCCGCGTCACACAGTGGCATGCCCTTCTTTCATCCACCTATGCCACAGGGTTGAGCTCCACCCAGGACAGTGCACAACTTACACCTGTCGATGCTGTGATCTCCCGCACATACCAATGCCCAGATTGCCCCTCGTGCTTCGCCACTGCAGGACTGCTACAAGTACATAGGGTCAAAAGCCATGGCCAAGCCAAGATCCTTGAAAAGCGGAAACAGGCACAAATGCAGAATCAAGTCGAGCATGCGCTGCATGGAGTGCCCACATGCAAGCATTGCCTGCATGAGTTTAATGGTTGGCGCAACTTCAACTCTCATATCCTGCTTGGTAACTGCCCTGTCCTGACCGCAGCCACAGCCACACAGGCCAACATTGACACCGCTGTGCCTCCGACTGCATCGATTGAGCCGGCGCCGAACACGGATGCTAACACCTCCGAGTTGGGTGGCCATTCCCCTGTATCCACTTTTGTGCAGACGATTTCACAGGAAAGCTCCTACACTGCACTTGCTGTCACCACAGGCCAAGAATGGAAACGGGTAGTCGGAGCAGGCCAACTTCATGCTAGGATGAAAAACTTTTGTCCTGAATGCGGGCTGTATGCAGCAAATCCGTCGCGCATCAAGGTACATATGCGTGCCAAGCATAAGGACTGTCTTGATCGGCTCGAGCATTCTGAAGTGCTTGCCTCCTGTGTTCGAACGCGAAAGCCCTGCGTGTACTGTGGTCAGCACATACCTAAGTCCACCTTTGAGGGCACACATGCAACTGGCTGCTATGTGCTGTGGCAATCTATGTATGCCATGCTGCAATCTGGCCTGACACCCTCAGGTCTCGATTATGTCAGCAAACGCTACCGAGATTCCAGATGGGGAAGAGCTGAACCTCTTCAAGAGATTCATGCCCAGCCAGCAAGCGGAGAAGGAGCAGGCGGATGCCCCGGAAAGGGCTTCGAAGCAGCAGCGCACCAAGGAGATAGTGCAAAAGGGGGGGAGCGGACGCCGCGGCAAAGGCAAGGGATCCAGTCGGGGCCCTCAGCAGCCAGCCTTTCGTTCCAGGCGCTCTTCGGAAAAGCAGCAGGGCCTCAGCGATCAAAACCTGTTCCTTCTTTGTCAGATGCTGATCCGCCTTGTGCTTCGCCAGGGCGATGCACTGAGGATCTTGGCGCTCGACACCTCACTGGTCCTGTGGCTTCGGACTGGACTTCCAGCAGGAGTCCCAGAAGCGATGTTCGCGGCTGCCCATAAGTGGAAGGAGCTTCGGGAGGCAGGAGAGGTGAAGGCCCCGCTTCGACACATCCTGTGGCTGTGCCTCCTCACAGAGCTCGAAGCCAGGACAGACCCGGCCAAGCTCACGGAGGAGACCAAGACTCACTTAACGAAAATGGGCTTCATCAAGGACGGGCAGTGGCTCTACCTGAAGTGGTCCTTCGAGGAGAACAAGCTGCTGACGGACACTGCCCGGAGCCCCATCTCCCTCGAGGATGCCCATCAGCAGGTGAAAGACCTCCTGCGAATGTCCCAGGATCCCCAGGTCATCACCAGGTTCCATCCGACTCGCCCGTTGGCACCGGAGCTCAAGAGTCCCACCGTCACGTTCATGCTGTCGATTGCCCTTCGGTCGGAGCAGGCAAACGAGCTTCACTCCAACCTCCTGCGGCTAGCGGGGAACGCGTGCACTCAGGTGGTGGGCATGACACATCGCCAGGAACGTCTCAGTCGGTCCAATCTCGAGAAGCAACTCTCCAAGTACCTTCAGACGGGGGATCTGGCCCCACTGGAGGAGGGCAGTCGACCATCGACTACCCAGATGCAGGCCGGATTCACGCCTCACCCACCAGCAATACCGCCACACCTCCACACTTGTCGCCTTTGCATGGTTTGGACCAGCAACACATTCTCCGTGCAAAGCTTGTCAACAGTGGTAACACATGCTACACTAATGCATTCATACTTGCCATTCTTTGGACTGCATGCCGTTCGGGTCAACCCTCACTGCCCACAGGACTGATGAGGACATTAAGTTCGGCCCTCAAAGAACGCAAGCCTCTGAATATATGGCAGCTTTTGTTGTGGCGCAACCTCATGCGACATTGGAGCGAACCCAACAGGCAGCATGATGCTGCTGAGCTCATTGCGTTCCTCCAGGACAAAGGGTTTGCAGAATACCACGAGGGCCACTGGCAGCGACGAGTCCTTGTTGAGGGACGTGTCAGCATTGAGGAGGCTGGCAGCACAATGCCACTTCTTCTTTCGGTTCCCCTCTCAGCTCACTGCACGCCTCAAGCCCTGTTGGACCAATGGCATGCTCAGGCCGGATTTGCGGGATTGCTGACAGCGCCATCGCACCTGATTGTACAACTCAATCGTTTTGGCATTGAAGAAGAGTCATTGCAGAAAAGTAGTTGCCCTGTCGATATCACCAGCACGTTAAGCGTCCCGGTGTTCAACGTTGACCTCGTGACCACCAGACAGCTGTACAGACTTCATGCCTGCATTGTTCATCTTGGTCCACACCCCACTTCCGGGCACTACAGAGCTGTTCTTATGAGTGAAGACAGACGATATTACACGGACGATCATGCCACTGCGAAACCTCTTCTTCAGAAGGATGCTGTACAGCTTTCACTCAATGTGTACATCCTGATATATTCCAAGGCCTGCTTCACCGATGCGTCTAGCTGAGTTACGGCCCTGCATGCACATGTGGCTTTTGGAAAGGGACGCCTTTTCTCTTGCCGTTTACATGTCGCATGTCACTGTCGCGCGCTGACGAGCGAAAGTGCAGTGCTAAGGGTGTCGGACTCCTTTCTTTTCACTCGTTTTCCGTGGTTGGCCTGCTTGGGCATTCGTGCCGGGGCCACAAGTCTTCTGTAGTTAGGAGCATAGCTCGCTGCTCTCACGCAGCCGGACCACAGTGTCTGCTTCGGACTCGCTAGGTGCCAGACATGGCATTGCGCTGCAAAGCAAAAAAGCTTTATACAAGATCAGCTCCGACAGCGACTTCTCTTCATCTTCGGAGTGCGAGGAGCCTCCAACGTCGCAGACCTCTTCACAAAATCGTTAGATGCCCGGACTACGTTGAAGCACATGTTGAGCCTTGGTTTGTCGGAAGTCACTGTTGCAGCTTGCGTTGGTGAGTTGGCGTGTTTCGTTGGCTTGCTTGGTGCTGCTGTGGCTGGCAAGGATCATGTATCTCTTGCAGATCGGTATCGTTTGATGGAGTTTGCCAAGTGGTTGGTGGTTGAGTTCTGTGCGCCTCCCATGTCGAGCATGTTGGCTGCGTCGCGAGCGTGCTCCTGGGTTGGTGTGTTGACTGTCAGTGAGGCAGATGACGGCGGAGACCCGGCCACTACAGCGCAGCTTCAACAGATCTGCACTCTCCACATACGCAGGGGGGGTTTCGTCTACTTGTGGGCTAGTACTCCGTGCACCGGTGGTTGTCTGTACCAGCATCTACATGCACGTGATCCAGCCTACAGACGCGGTCGCTTGGCACGGCACTGGTCGCTACACAGGAAGCTGTGGAAGGCTTTTATGTCGCTGTGTGACTACGTCCATGCCTGGTCGATCGAGTGGCCCCGCGCCTGTGCTTACTGGTCATGGAACCAGACTATCCGTTTTCTGCAGTCGCGACCTTACATGTTGCACGACGTGTTGGTTGACGGTTGCTCGCTTGGCATGCGTGGTCGAGATGGCGAGTTGATCTACAAACGTTGGCGTGTCATCACGACGATGGAGTCGGTTGCTCGCAGCTTGTCGGTCTTTCGATGTCCAGGTGATGGTCATCCACATTCCGCCAACTTCGACCTCAAGCATACCCAACACTACCCGGAGAAGTTGATGAACGTTTTCTTGCACGCGTTAAACGCATGACACCGCGAGATTTGCTCAAAGTTTTTCCTCTTTTACTTTGCCTTAGGTACGGTGTATAGAGCATAGGACGTGCCATGGCTGATATGGTTGAGGTTGAGAACGCTGTGAGGCGCACTTGGGTTCGAGAGCTCTGGATGCGATGGGTTCCTCAGCAACAGGTGGAAGTCAGTTTGATCGCCTTCCTCGTGACGTTTTCCTTGGCGATGCTTGGCAGCTTCCTCGCTGGAATCTTTGTGCAGCAATACCGACAGCGTCACAGCCATATTCTATCTTTGAGTGAACTTCTTACCTTTCTTCCGGTGGAACAAAGTCGGAGAGCAATCATCACTACGCGGCATGGATACGCCTTTCATGTTCGCAGCGATTGCCTCGGCTTGCGCAATACCCACCCAGGCAATCTGCAGCGTCGAGTTGCTTGTGAGTTTTGTCTGCAATACTTGCGCGTGGACCAGCCGACACCCACCGTGTCGAGGGGGGGTGTAGAAGTTCGAGACCTGTGCGTCATCCTGTGAGGGTGCGACACGGTGAGTTTTGCAGTTTGCAGTTTTGTGTGCATAGCTTGGAGTCTGCTCAGCTTTTTGAAGTTTTCCCAGTAGCCTGAGTATGATTAGTGATGCAGGAACGTTTTGCCTCATAGGGAACCACTCTCGTCGAGTTTCGTGACTTGAGGGTAGTTTTGGAGGTCTTTTAAGCCGAGCTGGCAAGTTGGAGAGCTGTGATACGTTTTCCACTTTGGCTCAAGTGACGAGCACTGGTGTGAGTGCTGCAAGCCAAAACAGAAGAGTTGTCCGAGTGTCTGAGCTTGCTTGCTTGGTTTGGACTTGTGTGAGTTGGCTTGGTTGTATCCTTGGTGCCTTGCTTGGCATCTTGGGTTTTTAACGATTTCGGTCTTCCGCTGCCCATACCTCCCTCCAACAAGGTGGCATGGTGAATTAAGGTGACTGCTAAAGAGGCTTGCCGTTCCAAGTGGACTAGAAGGCAGGGTAAGTTGACTTCCCTCAACAATTCGTTTTACTTCACTAAGGTCCGGGGGGGAAGGGTTCGAACCTGGGTTCAACCCAGGTTCGAACTCTTTTCCTTTCAAAATGGAGTTCGAATTTTTTTTCCGAGTTGAGCGAACAAATGCGATCCACCTTCTTGGTGTTTGGGTTGTGAAAACCGTGCCTCTGTACCGGCACATCTGATGGCCCTCTTGGCCCTTTGGTACAGGGGGAGGAAAACACCTCCTCCTAAGCTACCATCCTCTTTGGGATGCTACCAGAGGTTGTACCTCATGAGAGGATTGAACCTCCTGGCAAAACATTCCTCAAGGTTTCTGGTGCACTAGGTGCAAACCGTGAGAGGAAATCGGCCAGGGGTGTGTTCTCTGGCAGCGAGGATGAACCTCAGCTTATCATCCTCTTTGGGATGCTACCAGAGGCTGGTACCTCATGAGAGGTTAGGAACCTCCTGACAAAAAAATTCCCTCAAGGCCGCTGGTGCACCTGGCGCAGGCTGTTAGAGGGGATCGGTCAGGAGTGGCTTCTCTGGTAGCGAGGATGACCTTCACTTTATCCTCACTGGGAGGATGCAACTTCCTAGGTTGCTTCAGCTGCCGGTGCCTTCAGGGATTTTGCACAGGGGGTCTGCTTGCTGCAACTTGGGCTGTCGCTTGCACCTGCTGAAAGAGGCTGCGGATGGCATTGGTTGGCTCGGGCTTAAACTGCGCCTTGCACCTGGGGTCCTTTTTAAAACTGCATGCAACTGAAAGTTTTTGCGAAACATTTTTAGTCTTCAAGGACAACTGTCCACCACAACCTTCGCAGACCCACAGTTGTCTGTTCCCGAGCAGTTTTAAAACATGTGTAACATGTACCCCTTCAACCGTCACTCTGCCTTGGTGTGTGCATTGGTGCGCTGCCAGTGCTTCCAAGGTTTTGCGGTTCTTTGTGTGCAGGAGTTTAAGTTGACACTGAGCACACCGGAGGTTGAGACCTTCCCATTCCCACGCATGCACAGGTTTGGTCCGGACCAGCTCCTGGAACCATTCCTGTTGGGTGGTGATGTGGCCTCTCCCTATGTTGGAGCCAATGCGCTTTTTGCAGGGCCTGGAGGTGGCCTCGTTGCTCTTGCGAGCCTGCTTTTCCTGCAGGAAGACCTTAACACTGGGTGCTGATTTTCCCCAATGGCAGTAAGGACCTTTTCAGCCCTGCTCGCCAGGAACTCTTGGGCCTTTTTGCTGCAATGGTCCTGGTACTGACTGGCTGCCCGGGTATCAGGGTGGGCCAGCTCGGCCGCTTTTTCCCCACGCAGCTTATCCGCCAGGTCATTGACCTGCTGTCTCCACGAGTTTTCCGCACCCACCTTCTGGAGGAACTCCTCCTCTGAAACATGGGACGGAACCCATTTCATTTTGAGGCGGTTGACATCTGTGGCTTGCAGCCCCCACCAGATGTCACCGTGGGTTTTCCCCGGTTTTGGGCTGCGGACTCGTTTCGGGACACCAAGGCAGTCTAGTGTCGTGTCAATAGGGCCTTCGGTATAACGGGCCAGCTGCAAAACTGCATACATTTCACCCCGAAAAACCGTCTGTGGCCCAGGGACTTGGCCGACGATAGCTCCGACCTGGACATAGTCTTGGCCCTGTCTCTTGCAGGCCACCACTGCGTAGGCTACCTTCCGGAGTCGCGGGTCCGCCGTGAAGGGGCCACCACTAGCATCTGTGCCATAAACAAGCTCTGGGTCACTGAGGGGTTCTTTGTCAGCCCATATGCCCAAAAAGATGGGATTGTCTTCCTGAGGAGGTGGTACCTGCCATTCAGGTTTGGGCGGGAGGCCCCTGGTCCACAGCGATCTCGGGCCTTGGGCCCTGCCTTCTTGGAACCATGTTGGCAGTTCCCAGTTCTGGGCTTCCCACCAAGCACAATCCAGGAGCACATGCTCCCAGTCCGCTTCCTGGTGGCACCGGGGGCACACTTTGACAGCAGAGTTCTGGCTGCACACCAGGGCACCCTGCCAAACACACCTCAGGGCAGCTGCTTTCGTGGTTCGCCCTTCTTTCTTAAAACCCCCCAACAGTTTCCTCCCTACTGTCCAGTCGATTCCCCCCTTTAGCTCAGGAGCAGCGAGGCCGGTGGCGATGCGGCGGTCTACTTCTTCCTGATAAGTTTGCTGGAGGAGGTCAAGGACACGACACTCCTGCTGTGGGGTGTGCATGGTGTGCCTGGTGCCCTGGGTGTCCAGCCACTCATCACTGTCTCTAGGCTGCCAACCCAGGTCAAGCAGGTATGCAACTGTAGCTGCAAGAGGGCCCTTAACCATTTGCCACCGGCTGCTGGCTTCTTCCAGTTTTTGGACTGTAAGGCCCCAGGTTCTTTCCAGCAGGTCTTCCTTGCCGGCCCACCTCTTCTTGAGCTGGAACCAGGCTTCAACTTGCTGGACCATCATTGTGCGACCCGGATCCTGGTACCTGTCGCCTACAGAGGACAGAGCCACCTCTAGGTTGCCCATTTTCTGTCTGCCACACTGCTCAGCCAAGGCAGTCCGGAGCTTCTGTCTCCGGGTGGGCGGCATTCCCTGGGCTTGGTGGCCCCAAGTAAGGACGGAGGCAACCCCTCCTCTGAAGAGGCGAACCTTGGCCGGCACACCCGGGACTCTCAGTTGTTTCAACTTCTTCTGCCGTTGGCCCGCTTTGTGCCTGCGGGCTCTTTGCACCTTGACCCTCCGGACCCGACCCAGGGCACAGTCCAGGCCTAAATCCTTCATGCTATCACAGATAGCCGGGTCCCCATCTTTGCGCAGCTTCTGTAGCTCCCTACTGGCTTCTGCAGTGGTGCACAGGAAGCCTGTCTTCTTCAGGGACAAACGGAGGTCGCTACCTTCCAGAAGCCGGCGAAGGGTTTTGTAACCTTCATAGACCGCAAACGCTGCCTGCTCAGGATATCGTGCTTCGAAATCCGCTCCGATGTCATCCACCCAGGTGTCTAAGGCGATGATACTGCGGAGCTGAGCGGCTTCTTGCATTATTGGCTGGAGGTAAACCCTGGCCATCATTGTTGCGAACGGGCACCCGGCTAGGATGCCCCTCGCAGGGAGGATCCCCTCCGAAAGGAGATCCTCTGCCACGAGATATCTCGTTCCCCGGTAGACTTGCATGACCAGGAGGGCTATAGCTGGCGGGAAGCCGGTCGCCACTATCCGCTCCTCCAATTTGGTCCAATTAACACTGTCATAGAAAGTCTGCAGGTCCAACAGGACCGCACAGGCATGTTTGTTAGCTGCGCGGCTAACCTCTCCTCTCAGGAGTCTCTGCATGCCTGTTTCTAGACAAGTGTTACCCGGGGAGGCTTTATCCCATGGGAACCTCTCTGCAGTTTCTCGCATCCATTTCTTGACGACCTGTGCTCTGCAGAAGCACCAAAGCCGATAGGTGATGGATGTGAGGGTTATGGGCCTTTCTATGTCAGCGTTTTTGGGCAGGAGTGCCACATGGTGCGCCTGCCAGTGCTGTGGCGCCACTCCTGTGGTTTCAGCCAAGTTCAGGACTTGGGTGAGCTGCTCATAGGCCGGTCCAGGGAGGTTTTTGAGGGCAGCATAGGTGAGCCCATCAAGACCTCCTGCCTTGTCGGTGACATTCTTGAGGATGGCCTCGAGCACCTCTGCTGTTATTTTGAACAGCGGGGAGGCTTTTGCTGCATCCAGCAGGGTCTGGCCAATCGGGGGGGAACATTCTACCTCTCCCCAAATTGCGACCCACTGCTTCCTCCTGGCTCCTGGGCGCTCTTCGCCTGGGAGGTTTTGGAAGGGCCGATCTAGGACTCTCTCACTCTTCTTGAGAGAACTATAGAGAGGTCTCATCCCTTTCGCTAATCCCGCTTGGAGCCAGTCCTTGTACTGGGCCTGCTGCTCCTTGGCTCTCTGCATCTGGAGGGCCGCCTCCTTGTGCCTGGCAACAACACTCAAAGACCGCCACTGTGGTGCTGTTGCTGCACATTGCTGGTACAGTTCAGTGAGGAAGGCAGTACCTTCAGCAATGTCTTGACAGGCTTGGAGGGTGCCTAGGTCCGGTAGGTGCTGCTGGGAAGCGGGCACTTCCTCCAGGATTCTGGCCATTCGTGCCCACCAGCCCACTTCAGAGCCTTTGGGGGCAGTGGAAGGTCGCTGCAAGACTAAGGGTCCCCATTGGGCCTGCACACACCAACCTCTGCCAGTCCTCGGTGCTTCGTGGCAGTGCTCCAGGCTGGCCGCCCAGGTCGCCAGCTGCCAGGTGCTCTGGTCCTCTTGGGCACAGGTCCTGTCCATTATGGCGAAATGGGAGGGTTGGACCTCTTGCCATTCTTGGTTTTTGAGGTCTGCTGTGAGTTTCGGGAACTGGGGAAGCTTCCAGGACTTCCATTCGCTGGCACCGTCCTTGACTTTGAGGTGCAAGGCTGCATGTGGTTTCCACGGGACTGCCCAGGTCACAGACAGATCCACCAGGGCTTCCAGGCTCCTACTCACAACCCCAAAGTCCAGTTCCGCCCCATGGTTGCATGTAGCCTCTCCAGTGGCTACCATCCTCCCTCTCATCACCTGAATCAGTGCTGTGTCCTGAACTTCGGTCGGGTCCAGGTTCCAATCTCCCAGGATGATCCAGGGTTCCGGGAGGGTTCTTACGAAAGCCACCAGAGAGGATAGCATTTCTGTATTGGTGGGACCATTTAGGCCTTCCGTGTCCCTCAGGTAGAGGGACACAATCGTGTAGTCCCACCGTCTTTGTCTCAGACCCACAGCTGTGTAGCCTGCCCCTTTGCATTGGTAGGTGGCTTTTTGCCACACTCCGCTGTTTTTGGGAAAGGCACAAGCAGTGCCCCCCAGCCTTGTGCCCTTGTCCGACAGGGAGGCCGGCTCAGCATAGAGATCCCATCCGAGGGATTGCAGTGTGGCTCTCCTGCCATGCAGCAGTTCCGGTGTGAGGTGGGTTTCCTGCAGACACACCACCTTGGCTTTGGAGGAGGTCACCCACTCCAGTGCCCCGTTGTTGAAACTGGTGACATTGGCGCTCATGATACTTAGATACTGGTCAGGCAAGGCGGAAGGTTTAACCTTCTCATGGCTGGGCTCTTCTGAGTCGGTGCCCTCGCCGTGGGTAGGGTCTTCCTCTCGTTCCTGCTGACCCAGCACCTGTTCCGGTGTTAGGGACTCTTCCTTCTTTGGGAGCTCAGAGGCTATCACCTCCTTTGCTTGTTGAATGGCTTTCCCGGTGACATCCTCTCCTTGCTCTAGGGCATGCAGGACCATCCTGCACCAACCCCAGGCCAGGGAGTCCTCCGCCATCACCTCCTCTTGGGCTTCGATGAAGCTTAAAAGGGTGGCTTCCTTCGCCTGAAAGGGGCTCGCTTGATCTTCCAGGAGGTTGACCACCTCCTGCCATGTCATCGCCGAACCCAAATCATCTGGGCTGCCGAGGGAAGGTATCACCTTCTGGGCTTCATCATTGCATTGTGGCGGGGAGGCGCCTTGGGTAACCAGAGGGTGCCCATCAGGGTTCACCTCCCACGATGACTTCATTTGTTCGCCTTCTGCTGGTGCCTCATCATCTGTAAGGTCCAGCTTGAAAAACTTTGGCCCTGTGATCGGAACGCTTTCTGGCGACTCCTTTCCAGGCCGACAAAAGTGGCTGGGCTTCTGCCAGCCTTGTTCACAACCACTGCTATCTGCAGTAAGTTGTTTCCCCAAGGCCTCCCTCAATCTTTTCCCATGTAGATTGATGTGAGCACCTCGCTTGTAATATTCAGCACACGCAACTAGGAACTGCTGAGCAGTTCGCAGCATGTGTTCCAGCCCTGGGCTGGGGTCGCACATTGGCTCTGTGGGGCCCTTGCTTTGGGGCTCCAGGCCCCACACGCCGAGTCCCCAGGCCACCGGGCCAAACCCCGGCGGGGCATTGGCATTTCCGGGAGGCATCCCCTCCTGGGTTTGCTCCTCAAGGCCCGGAGGGGTGGGGCCCTCCTGTGTGCGACGCCTCTTTGCTTCTCTCTCCGCTTTGATTTCATGGAGCTTCTTCTCTTGCTCCTCGTTGAGGCTTACCCCCAGTTCATGGAGGATGCTGTCGACTAAGGAGTTGCCAGTTAGGAGGGGGGGGGGTAAACCATTTTGGGGGTTTGGCGGGGGTTTGAGCCCAGACCCAGGATTGCATGCTTTTCGGATTGTAAAACAGCAAAACACGTCCGGGCCCAGGATTCGGGTTATTGTGAAACCGCGAAACAACGTTGTGTGGAAACGTATCTGCCTGCAAGCTTTGCGAAATTTGAGACGCATGATTCTTGAAATGCACATGTATAAACATGCTTTTTTGAATTTGCGAAGTGTGTAGGGAGCGTCGCGTGCCTGCATGATGTAGTCGTTTGGCTCAAAATGCCGGGGTTCGTGCTGTACTTGTTCAGCACCACTCGTGTTGGCAGATCGCACAGAGACGTGCGAATACATGGGGCCATTGTGACAGATGGTTGCGAGTTGCTTTCCGAGGAAGCTTGCCGAAGTGGTGCTTGGCTAGATTCCTGGCTGCAGCACGATTTCAGTGATGCACAGTCGAGTAAGACTCCGCGGCAGACCAAAACGGAGTATGTGCAGTGGAATGTTTTGTCTGCGTGCACGTTCAATGAGCAGTTGACTCTGCTGGTGCAACACTTCAAAGGAAATCAAATTCAGCCCTTTTGCACACTGAGCCTGCTCGGCCAAACGTTGTTCCGCGAAGCCGAGTTGCGTGCTGTGGGAGACAGTGACCAGACACTGTTCACAGCCCAGCTTCGGAAGCAGGGGCGCCTGGTGCGAATGCCGAGGGCCTATTTAACCACGGTCTTTCGCAAAGAAATTGTGAGGCATGTCATCAGTCCTGCTTCCCTGAGCCGTTCTCTGCACGTGGAGCCTGTTGCCCCCCAGGCGGCCGGGCTTGGTCCTGGCGCAGGCCAGGTTCCCGCCCTTGCCGCTGTGGGGGGCCCAGGCGGTGCTGAGCCGGCTGAGTCAGCCGAGCCTGGCCCTGAGCCACCTGCGCCCGTAGAGCAAGTTGAGCAACTTCCGGGTAGGACCAGCCTGCAAGAGATCCTGCTTGCTCAGCTGGGGTACAGGCTGTCCAGCACGGAGGACATGGATGAGATCCTCCAGTTGTCTCGCAGAATTCTGTTCGCGGAGATGGATGACATACCCGAAGCAAAGGTAGCAACGCCGCACAAAGCCACCCTGCGTCGATTCCAGCTGCGACTTGACATGCTGCATAGTCTGTCGCAGCGGTTCGTCAACGAGCCAGGGTGTAGCAGTGTGCGGCGTGCCAGGTACCTGTCGGCAGATGCATCGCCGCAGGGAGGGCACGACTACCTGTGCATCCTGGAGGAGATTGCGTCGCGCCCCAGCAGCTGGGTGCCGGATGCTGAGGAAGGGCAGTTTAATCCCTTCAAGGGCTTCGATCATTGCGTGCGTGCCTTGCCCTGCCAGACACTGGCACGAGGCCAGACGAAGGTGCCCATGAAAGTGGCCTGCCTGTTGAATTCCATCCTGATGGAACACGGCGTGGACAAGTTGCAGCACTACCGGCAGGAAGTCCGGGGCTGGGTGTCTGACCAAGGCACGGAGCGGGCCATCTCCAAGTATCCCCTAAGAGATGGCCTTGCTGTGCTCGGGAAGCCGCTGCGCCTGGACATGGAAGGACATGACTTGCCCGCAGACGTTGTGGGTCGCGGGGGTGAGGCCTCGCGGCCCTTCTTTCACTCGTCCCTGGACGTTTCTGGCCTGATGCACGTAGTCTACAATGCCCTGGAAGCAGCTGTGACCGGACAGAGGCACTGGCCAAAGTTCCAGAAACAGTTGCGGGCAATTTGCAAGCTGTGCGGAGAAAAGAGCTACCAAGAGGTGGTGGCCAACCAAATGCTCCGCGCAGCAGGTGCATCGGCCCTTGACATCCAGACGTTGTGTGCCTTCAATGCCAAGCATCTGGACTGGCGCTGGGAGACCTTGGAGACAGTTTTGGCTCAGTGGTCCCCTCTGAGACCGGTGCTGCAGCAGTATTTCAAGGCGGACATGCTTGAGGCCACAGATTCCGGCTTGGCGCTTTTGGTGTCCCAAGCTCTGCAGAGCCCGTGGCACGGACTCATGCTTGAATGGTTGCGTGGCCTGACAGAGGCAGTGGGCAAGGAAACACGATGGATGCCACGAGGCCGTGCTCGTCGGCACCGGGAGGAGGTGGAAGCGTAGACACCAGATGCTTGGAGCAACTGGTGCGGTCACCTGCCCTTGGAAAGGCAAGCGGTTGCCATCCTTTGCTTTGGGCCACCGTGAAGCCATGACGCGTTCTCTGGACCTCGCCGGCAGCAGTGAGTACCACAGAGCGTTGCTGAATGCAAGGCCGGAAGATGCGGCGGCAATTGCAGACATGGATGTGGTGGTTAAACGGGCACTCGCCCACGCCCTTCACGACAAGCTTGCTTATTTGGAGGCCTTGCCTTACAAGCTCGCGGGTGCTTTTGGTGAGTACTGTGGCTCTTCCTTGCAGAGAGCCAAGAAGTGTGTGCGGGAATGTCTGCAAGAGTTCGAAGAGGCTGGCCGGGCAGAACTGCACCCCACCACATTGGAGTTGTTGACGGGAAGAAGCCCAGTGGGGCAACAGCTACGTGCTTTTGCGAAGGACCCCGAGCGGTCACTCCACAAGTACCCCGATGCTTTTGTGGCCATCCAGGAATTGAGCCTGGTGCCACTGGTCGAGCGACGAATCGAGGGGGAGCACGCGCAGGTTAAGCTTGCGGCCCAGCGTGGCTTCAGATGGGCCGGGCCGGCCATGGTTTGTGCGCGGAAGCGCAGACATCAGGTGCTGGCTATGCTGGAGAATCCCTCGCTGCTGCAATGGGTCTGTCAAAACTGGAGGTCCCGGGACATTTTCCAGAGAGTTCTGGCCCACAAGTGCCTGCCGACAACGGTCAATCTCATGGGCCGGTCCGAGAGATATGCTCGCGTGTATGGGTACGCGGTGGATGACCACTTCAGAGATGTTGAGAAGATGCAGCAGGCAGCCCGCGGCCGGGCTGCCGAGCTGAAGGCTTTACACCCTCCTCCGCAAGCAGCCTCCCACGACAGCAAGCAGATTGTAGGGTTCTTGAAGGCGCATCTGCGCCCAGGCAGCATCTGCAGCATGCCTGCAGCCATGCTGCGAGCATGTGACCCTGGCCGTGGCCCTCACCCACAGCTCTGCGCGCTTAGCACAGCAGACATCGCCCGAGCCTTCTCTGCCGACCAGGGGGAGCTCTCGGTCCGTGATTGCCGGGATCATTTGTTCTTCTCTGTCGTGGACCCGAGACCAGAGGACAAATTTCAGATGCAGGCCTCAGCCGCAGCGAGTCGGCCCAGGACACAGTTGAGCGTTGACATGCTGCCGTGGACCGAGTGGGCCTCTGACAATTCCATGTGTGCTTCCACTCGCACCGCTCGCGCTGAACCGAAGACATTGGACGCGGCTGCGTTCTGCACTCCCGATTCCTTCGTGGACGTGGCGAACCAATGTTTGGTGTGGCAGTGTCTGCCAGTGGGTCTGCATGTGGAGCTTCCTGCTCTGGAAGCTGCAGTAACAGATGCCCCGCTTCCACTTCCCTTCTTCGTGGACGACGAGGACATGTTGCAGGATCTGCTGAATGCGGAGCCCTCTTCATCCTCCAGGCAGAGGAATACAGACGAGGATGCCATTGTGCCTCGGGCTGAGGCGCAGGTGTCGGTGTCCTGCGCAAAGCCATTGAACAGAGATGAAAAGGCTCTTCTGGCAGCTTTGCTGGAGCAAGGGGCCGTGGGAGACCACGGCTGTGATGCATTGTCGCTGCACACATACAATGCCCAGGCTGCAGGGGCCCTGCGTGAAGCCGGTTACGTGAGCACGTGGGAGGGTGATTTTGGGGAACTGGTGCTTGCGGTGACTGAGACGGGGCGTGTCTCGCCACAATTGGATCTGAGTAGCCCCTTGCGTTTGCGAGACATGCCCAGCGAAGGTCACTCTGGGTTCCGAACAGGCCAGTGCAAGCTGGAATGGCTGCGACTGCTGCTGCAACACCAGTGGCAGTATGACGAGCAGTGTCCAGAGTGGCATGACAAAGACGCAGCTCTGCTGCTGCCCCAGAATGCCTTGAGCCGGCCAGAGGCATATCTAAAATGCATGCTGTGCCTCAGTGTGGTCTGGAACAAGCCAGGAGCACCTGCAAGGATTCTACATCAGGCCCCCGAGCTTTACTACAAGTACTTGCTGCACGAGCCCGACCTCAGTTTTTTGCAAGAGTGGGGCAAAGCAGACGTCATGGGCTGTAGCACAAATCGCCGACAGGGCCGGCAGCCGAAGAAGCGTGCAAAGGCAGGTGTCGGGGCCCTGACAGCTGCGGCTGCCTTGGCAGATAAGGAAGACTCGGACAGTGATGATGCCGGCCCGTTGCGAGGCCGCAGAGGGCTTCGGGAGGAGGCAGCGCTGCCTCTCCCGGACCGGCTGGTGCCCCCGCCGGTGCGTAGCCAGGTGCCTGGCGTGGACGTCACAATCTACTTTGACAACTATACGCACTCCAGTGGCAATCTTCGTGCGTTTGTGGAGTGCAAGCGGCATAAGAAGTGCCGCTTGTACGTGTTCGTGAATAAGCACGAAAGTAGATCGCATGCTGTCGCGTATTTGTTGGCGTGGCACCAGCTTGGAAGTCGTTTCGCTTCCGCTGCAACTCACATCGCTGAGAAGCCAAGCGGTGTTGAGGTCCACGCGCATCACTGGGCGCAGGTGCACGGAACACCCGTGTAACAGAAGAAAGAAAGTGGTGGAAAAATGGGTGTGTGTGCTTTGGGGCTTTTTTAGGGCGTTAGGGGAAAAAAGTTGGGTGTTTGCGGGACTGGGATTTTCGGGTTTAGACCCCCAAAGAGTAGGCTTTCCCTGAAGTACCCACGGACATGTTGTTTGTGCAAGAGTGTTTTGCTGTGACGGCGCATGTTGTTTTTGTGATTGGCCGCAGCTCCGCAACATTTCGGCCCGTGCTGTGCTTGCCTCCGTGCGTCGCCCGGGACGCGGCTTGCCGCCTTCCCACGACAACCAGCATAGCGGCCGCGGAACTACCCGCTTGCCCCGGCTGGTCCTCGCCTGCCGCGCTCGCCCTTGTGCAGCGCTTGCCGCGAGAAATCGCCTTCCGAGATCCGAGATGCCCGCGCCCAAGGCCGTGCCAGCACCGGCAACCCCGCCGGGAACCCAGCTGCTGGCCGAGGATGCGACCGGGGCAGCACCAGCAACCCCGCTGCCAGAGGCGCCGCAGGTGCCAGAGACAGAGCTGCTGGCCGAGCTGGCAAACGCAGCGGCTCCGGCCGAAAAGACAGAGGCTCCTACTGCGGATGTGGCTTCTGAGTCTTCGGAGCAGATTGAGCCAGCGCCCACGACACCGGCACTAAGTGAGCCTCGAGAGGGTGAGACGGAGAAAAAGGAAGCCGCTGTCCCGGAGAACAAGGGCGGGGACGGAGAGCGCAGCCCAAGCAAAAGTCCCTGCACGCGGAGGGCAGCCGAGGTGCTTCCCGAGGAATCATCCTCCAGCCCCGAAATGGAGCTCGTCGTCACAGAAGACGCGGCCCAGGCCATGGCAGCCGAGGAGAGGGCGCGAAATCTCAAGAAGACGCTGGCCGAGAAGAAAAAGGAGGCAGAGCACCGGGGCGAAGACGGCCAGGACGAGACCGACACCAAGGACGACCAGGCCCAGGGCTCCGAAGGTCACAAGCAGCGGCCTGCCCACCCTGCGGTTCCACCAAAGGGGCCGCCGCCGAAGCCAAGGGTGCAGAACAACACGAACACGGGGCAGGACCCGAAGGAGTCCCAGGACTTTGTGGAATGCAAGTTCTGCTGGAAAAAGGTGTCGCGGTGGGGCTTGGAAAACCACCAAGCTTCCAGCAACCATTGCAAATGGTACCAGGACCGTGCCGGGGCCAAGCCGGAGCCGCAGCGGCGCAGCCAGTACACGTGCGACGTCTGCGAGAAGGATTTAGGCGACGAGCGGGCGCTGCATCAGCACAAGAAGAGCGTGCACGGCATCGCCTATGATCATCGGAAGCGCAGCAGCCAGCCCAGCAACCTGCGCCTGCAATCAGTTGCTGGAAGCCGCCGCCGACGCCGCTTGGACTCCCGAAGCTCCTCCAGGCCTCGCTCGAGCAAGTCGGCTCGGGGACACCGGGGAAAGTCCGAGGCCCCAGAGAAGTCGATGTCTTCCAAGCAGCTGGCGGCATCTTTCATGGACAAGGCATTCACCTTGATCCAGGAGGCTCGGAAGAAGAGCCGCAGCCGCTCGCGAGGGCGCTCCGGAGACCGCCGACGCCGCTGAAGGGCACGAGGTCTCACAAGAAAGACCAGATCTTCCCAATAATGCGAAGACGGTGTGAAGTGCCACGACCAACCAGATTGCACGCATCTTTGGCAACTTCCGCGGACAAAAGAAGGAGTGAGCGTGTATGCACTGCGCAGACTCAATGTACTTGTGTCACCCAGGCGTGTGTTTCAACAGTGACATGCTAAAAACGTGATTTCTTGGTATGGAGACAGTTTTTGCATACACCGAGCCCCGACAGTGTGCCGCCCGTGTGCCGCCCGTGTGCCGCCAGTGTGCCGCCAGTGTGCCGCCAGTGTGCCGCCAGTGTGCCGCCAGTGTGCCGCCAGTGTGCCGCCCGTGTGCCGCCCGTGTGCCGCCCGTGTGCCGCCCGTGTGCCGCCCGTGTGCCGCCCGTGTGCCGCCCGTGTGCCGCCAGACATGCCGAAATCCGCCGTGCTTTGTTGTTGTGTGTGTGTTTTCGTTTGTGTTGTGTCCTTCTGGTGTTTTTCGTGTGCGCACCACAGGGGGCAGCCGGGGCAGCCCGGGGGGGGGGGGGGGGGGCGGGCGGCCGCACACCCCCACAAGCAGGAGAATACATGCAGGGGGCGGGCGGCCGCACACCAGGGTGTGCGGCCGCCCGCCCTGGCCGGAGGCGATTCTGGTAGATCGTCAAATTTTCAGTCCCGGAGTGCGGAGAGACACTCTTGAGCTAGCAAAAGGCAGAAAACAAACAAAGAGTAGCAGAAGAAGACAGGGTCACATTCACGAGGGGGCATGTGCATCACGACATGGGGCAGTGATGTTTGTCAGGCATTGCAGCAACATGTATGGCGTTATTTTTTGGGCTCAAGATTTCAGTCCGTGCTTTCCGGGGCCGCGACGAATCGCTTGCCCGAAAACGAAGGCCACGCTAGCAAGCAGCAGCGTTTGCCTAACTTTCCAGGCCGCGGCGTGCCGCTTGCCTGCCTGCAACAGCCCGGCCGCGGTGACCCTCCGCCTGCCGTGTGTTGACTTTCGCGGGATCAAGTTCGAGACCACCCAGAATGAGTAACAGCAAAGCCGAGGGCTTTGTGTCTCTGGTGCTTAGGCGCTGGGGCCACGTGCTACGATACTTGGTCGGCCGTTGCGAACTCTGGAGCCGTGTGTGGGTGTGGGCGGTTTTCGCGAGTGGGCACAGCAGAGCAGAAGCCCGTACGATGGCTCAGGGGCCTACGACACAGATCCGGCCTTGCAAGCGTTCTACACACGACTGGCTGACAAGAACGCGAAGGTGCTGGGCGTCAACATCGGGAAAGCTGATGGGGATGTCCTGCGAGTCAACCCAAAAGAACTTCCGGACTCGGAAATACTTGTGAGCGGGCCACCTTGTCAACCTTGGGCAGGAACGGGCCTGAGGCAAGGGGACATGGACGAAAGATCAGAAGTGTATGGCGCTGTGATAACGTGGATCTTGGAGATGGCCGGTCGGGGTTGTTTGGTGCTGTTCCTGGTCGAAAATTCACCCAACCTGTTGAGAACAACTTTCTTTCGGCAGCTCGTACAGGAGCTAGAAGTGGCGCTGCCACATTTTGCCTTGGACGTGAGTGTGCATGATTGCCACACACTGCTGCCAATGAGACGGGAACGCCTGTACTTGCGAGGGCTGCGACGGGACTGCCTCCCAGTGGCTGGGACAGTGCCCAGGCCTCTGGGGATGCTTGACATGCCTCACCCGATTTGCCTCTTCGAGATGCTCTGCGAGGGAGAGCCCAATACTGATCCCAGCAGCATGACCGAGAAGCGGCGGCAGAATTTGAAGAGGTACGAGGAGATGGTCAAGAAGGACCTGCTCCGAGGACATGCTGGCTGCGTCGCCTGTCTGGAGCTGGACAGGGATCCGGACAAAGAGTTCATGGGTCGGGTGACCTACGATGCCATTCCCAGCTTGAGAACCTCAGGGCCAGCGATCTTTATGTTCACCACAGACGACATGCATCTGAACTGGCAGCAGCAGTTCCTCCACCGGTATTTGACAGACGAGGAGCGGTTTGTTTTCCAGGGCCACCGTGCCACATATCACGATTACTTCAGCACCCTCACGGCCAGCCGACAAGCCGCAGGCAACGCATATTGCACACTGCAGTTGGCTGCAATGCTGCAACCCATGCTGATGCGTGCAGTGGTGAGCGGGGCGATGTCTGCAGAGCCACCACAACGGCTGAGCCGCAAGAGACAGGTGGAGATAGAGCTTCAGGGCATGCATGAGCAGACCTTTGCCCCCGGAACCCTCCTCGGGTCACCGACAAGACCCAAGAAGCGTTGCAGAAAGGCCGGGCCAGCCGAGCACGAGGAAACACTTGCTTTCCGTGGCCCCCTGACCCCGAACACGGACAACGTCATCGAGTTGGACTAATACAGTCTGGAACCGACGACTACTACAGTTTCATCGATTCTTAGCTTCCTGTTAGATTCGTAGAATAGGCTATGCAAGACAAGTATAATTCGTAATGAATGCGCAGAATCTGCCAATTCACACGACAGCGCACTGAGTGCTTGCACTGCTATGCTTTAGACAAAGACCACGTGACCTTCCAGAGTCTTGTGTTGTGTCCATGCGACTGCGAGGATCGAGGACTTTGCGGATTGTTCTGTGTGTGTAATATTTCGGCTCGAGGCAATAAGGCGGCGCGACACGAACTCCCGTGTAGCGCTGCGGTGCTTGTGGCCGGATTCCTCCTCCCTGCATCCCTTTGAGGTTTCCCTGTGTGGCCGCCCTTGGGCTTGCCACTTCCCTTCACACTTTGCGGGCGTGGCCACCCTTGGGCTTGCCACTTCCCTTGACACTTTGCGGGCGTGGCCGCCCTTGGGCTTGCCACTTCCTGGAAAGGCTTCCTCGCGCAGCGCTGGGCGACATCCGAGCCTGCAACTGCCTCCAAGATGAACTGCCAGAAGTGCGGAGATGAGTGCAGCATGGTCGAGTCTGTGGCGACAGGCAGAAATGCCATGAAAAGGATCTGCCTGCACTGCAACGCCACCGACAAGTCCATAAATCGCCGCTGCAAAAAACCGCTGAAGCCAGAGATGGAGACGGAGGAGAACAAGCGCCTGAGGCTCGCAGCAGAGGCGGAGAAGGGACGAGTGGCAAAACTCGATGCTGAGGAGAAGAAGCAGTGGTATCGAACGGAGAAAGCCAAGCGCCAAGCGAGCGAACGTTCCAAAAAGAGGACCTTCGGCGAAGGAGCCGTGGGCTCTGTGGAAGAGTCCCGGGTGCAGAAAGAAGGACAAGACGAGGTGGACGCGTTCGAGACCTTCGAGGTCTGGGCAGCCAGGCAGATGACTTTGGGTCGTTACAAAAGCGAGGAGGAGGCCAAAGACCAGTGGAAGCTGGAGCTGCAGAAGCCCGACGCCATCGTGAAGAGACGTCGTGGCCAGGACCTGCTGGCGTCTTTCAAAGGCCTGGAGGCCAGAAAGGGCCAAGAGCACCAGGTCGGCATCAACTTGAAGCAGCGTGCTGATCTGAGTGATGGTGCCGACGTGGAGGGCTTTGAGCAAGAGGCCGTGGCCAAGCTGCGCAAGGCCTCCTGGAAGGCGAACCTGCAGCACACGAAGAACTTGCATTCACAAGACAACGACATGGACATGGAGCCATTGCTAAACATAGCCGGGGACATCGAGAAGGCCAGGGCCGCCGAAGCAGAGCAGGACCTATGCCTTGGAACACGTTGTTTTCAAGAACGTGTCGGAGAGATCAGTCCGAACGATCAGCAACTGTCACGACCGTGCCAACGAACAGGTGGAGCTCATGCAGACAGAGCTCCGACAAATGATGGAAAATACCACCGACGAGGCCAAGAACGACGCGAAGCAGCAGGTGGCACTGGCTAGGACAAGCGTCGTCAAGGTTCGAGAGCTCATTGCCCAGCAAAAGGCGTGGCTGGGCAGCACATAGAAGCCAGAAAACATTGGATCTTGTAACAATCGCAGACCACAGATTGTATATTTTGTTCAGTGAAGCACACTCATGCCCTACAAGCACTCCCGCAGACATCAAATCTGAGGCTCTGGGAAGCGGACCTAGCCAAAGGAGAAGATGTGCTCGGAGCTGCGGACCTGGCCCAGAAGACCGCAGAGATGCCAGGTTGGGTGAGGGCGTGGCTCAGCGACAATGAGGACGTCAAGGAGATGAAGAACAAGGTGACTGACTTGCGGAAGTTCGTGGCCAAAATCAAGAAAGCCACGGACGCTGCCCAGAAGGAAGCCAAAAAGAATGCCAAGAAGCTTGCTAAGGGCAAAGCGGCACCGAAGTTCCAGAGCAAGTCCTGTGCTCAAGCCAGCAGTGCATCCGCGGCCCAAAGTAGTGCCCCTGACAGCAGCAAGGGTTGGATTTCCCACACCAGCCTCAAGATGGGAGATGGCATTGGTCAGGAGATGACAGAGCTTTTTGTCGCGGATAACATGACTGACGAGAATTGCTTGTGGAATGTGAAGGAAGACATTCTTTGCAAGAAGGATCTGCCGAGCGCAGCGGTGGTGATACCGGAGGCTCGAGGCACGGCAGCAAAAAACAGTATCGTGGCGTTGGACTACTACGACAGTCAGAAGAAGTGGGTCCAGGCCCAGGCCTCCAAAAGCAAGGACGATGAGATCATGAGTCACTATATGATCACCAAGGGCAGCGTTGCTCAGAAGGTAATGAGCATCATGGCAGGGCTGCTTCCAGAGATAAAGAATCTGGGCTTGCAGACGCCCGAATCCCCGGCGCTTCGCGACCTCCTAGCCCCCATGTTCCTGCATGCCCCTCCGGCAAGCTGGAAGTTTTACTCCAACTCCGAGTATGGGCTGCCTTGCTTGTACTTCGTCTTGGAAGGCACTCTGGCAATCACAGGGGTCAAAGCACCCGAGGAGATCAGCGACGAGGCAGACTCTATCTACGCAGCCTTGGAGGATATGACCAACAAGGAATGGAAGGCCATGTACAACACAGAGTCAGGCTGGACCACATTCCTGGTGCCTGGAAAGGCTTGCCTGATTCCGTCGGGGCACCTGTTCCAACTCACGTCCATGGAGGACAGAGCTATCGCCGTCAAGTTGATCCTGACCAGCGAGGAAGCTGCAAGAAAGGGAATCGAATTCCTGCGGCCCTGGACACGTGACATGGGCAAGGACCAGAACTCCAGGAAGATGTTGCAGTTTCTCGAGAAGAGCCTGGACATCGTCCCTTTGCCCGGGCAATGATGTGAATCGTTGGTCATAGCTTTGTTGTAGCGTGGCCCTGTTAGCAGCGGTCCACAGCTGCGGCCGACAGCTATGGAGTCAACGCTTCGGCGGAACTTCGGCGACAGGCTACAGCAAGCAGTGCCAGCTTTTCCTTTGCGAGTTCTCAGTTTGCAGCTCTCTCAAATTTGGAGAGCAAAGTGCCTTTTCCTTTCAACGAGCGCACGTGGTTTCGCCCAAGTCCTGGTGTTTTGGCTTCTGGGTTTGCTTCAGGGCCTTTCGAGGTTTCGTGAATAGGCAACGTAGACCAGGCAGTGTGAACCAGGTGCACTGATGCTCCCCGTGAGCTCTCACTGTTTGAACTGGTTGGCTGGGACAACATGCGTGCGTGAGGCTGTGCCACTTGGATTTTTGCGATGCAATGGCTTGCTCCGTCGTCATTGCGTGTTGACATATATGCCATACATATGTCATGTTCAGATCTTGCCGCAGCTCGAAGCCTGCACTTGCAAATTGCCGCCTCTCTCCCATTCCCCGCGGCCCCGCCTTTGCCCTCTAGACGATCATGGCTTTGTGGCTGTGGTTGCCAAAAGGGACCTTTGCATGGATTCACGACTGGAGGACTGTGTTGGATGTTTGTCTCATTTTGGCATCCCATGTGCAATGCGTAGGCTGTCTTTCACCTGGAACATGAGTCTTGAGCGCCAGGTGCTGGGTGAAACTGGCTTCTCCGACTTGGCTGACTTGTCCCGAGAAGCAAGTCCTGGAGTGGGCGAGGCCGCCGAGTTTAGAGGACACTACGGACACCAAAGACTTGCGTGTTAAGTTATGTCCTTGTGTGTGTGTGCTCATCAAGCTGTCGAAGCTGTCGAGGCTGTCGAGGCGTCGGCTGCAAGCAAAACTCCTCTCGCTGAAGAAACGGCTGCGTGCCTCAAGACTGAGGCACCGTGAGTTCCGACGCTTGCGCTTGCCGAAGTCACTTGTCATGGAATCCAAATTCAGAAAGTAGTCCCGCGTGAGCTGAGCGACTGCCAAAATTGCCGTGAAGGCATGCCTCAAGGCACGGGCTTCGTGGCCTAATGCGATAGCTAGCGAATGCTAGTAGCATGAAGCATGGATGGATGTTTCCGCTGCAGTGTGAAAAAAAGAAGGTGTCCGCTGCGTGAGAGCAAACAATAGCAGACATATATCTTCCATACTCTGTATTTTGGCCTTATAAGTTTTGGCAGGGGCTAAACATACAGGTCAAACAGATAAATTTTACCCAATATTCCGGATGTGGTAATGTCATATAGTGCGCTGATTGTTTTTGGAACAATAACCATTTTTAAGATTTGAAACGCTGTGCTTTGTGGCTTTTCACCATACAGGAAAAAGCTGAAGGCATTGCGTGGCGTTTGGCAACCATTCTTGGCAATGACTGCCGGGAGTCAAAGCAGTTATCTAGCAAACGGTTGGGTTGGGAAAGCACCATGTGCAGCTTTTTTTCGCGAATTTCAGGAATCCCGTTTTTCGACCTATTTCGCGACAGCGCAACCTCGAACCGTTTCATGGGTTCACCCCCCCCCCCTCATAACTGGCAACTCCTTACTGTCGACCTCCATGTCCGCAGCGGATTCGCAGAAGACTTTCTCTTTGAGCAGGCCTGAGCTTGCTTCGACTGCCTTCTGTGCCCTCTCAGCCTGCTCATTCAGCACGATCATTTCTTGTAGAAGCTGCCTTAATGACTCCTTCGCCATGTCGATGCGCTTCTGCAGGCCAATCTTTTGATCAGCAATGTGCTTGAGCTTGCCAGCTGCGCTTTGCCAGCTCTGGCTGGCCTGGCTTGCAGCTTGGGAGGGCGTCACCTCCTGGCTGGCCTTGAGGCCCTTCAGGTAGGCTTTGACCTCCTCCGGCAGGGCGGCTTCATGCTTCTGGCACAGGTCGGTGAGATCGTCCACCTCTTCCTTGACCTGTGCCTTGGGTGGCTTGTACCCTGCCTCCTTGAGGTTCTTTTGCACCTCTTCAGGCACACTGTCCCACGCCACTCCAAGGGCTTGCAGGACCTTGTTCGGCAGTGGTGCTTTCGGAGTCTTGGGCTTCTTTGGTGGCTGCCAGTAAGCGGCCTCAGCGACCGTAGGCCATTGTGGCTTCCACTGGCTCCAGTTCTGTCTCGCCTTGCGAATGCTGTTTGCCCAGGGTGTTCTGCATTTCTTGCAGAGCATGTGCGGCTGAGCCTTGTCCGCCCAAATCCATCCTGTGCAGCTTTTGCCACTGCAACAGATGTACTCGCGGGGGGCCATGGCTAAGAGGAAGGCACCTCTGGGCAAACTGTCCTAGGCTGGCTACCAGGCTACGAAGGCTGAGACCTCCGAAACTTCCCTCAGGCTACTCCTTGGGCCGAAAACTTGAGCCAAATGGAATGGAGTTCGAACCTGGGTTCAACCTGGGTTCGAACTAATTGAAGGGTGTAAGTTGTTCTGGGGTTCTCTGAACCTGGGTTTAAACCTGAATCCAAGTTCAACTTAGGTTGAACCCGGGTTGAACCTGGGTTGAACCTGGGTTGAAACCTGAGGAGCTCTTTGCCAGGAGGTTTCATTCCTCTCATGAGGTACAGCCTCTGGTAGCATCCCAAAGAGGATGGTAGCCTAGGAGGAGGTTTTTCCTCCCCTGTACTTTAGGGCCAAGAGGGCCATCAGTAGTGCCAGCACAGAGGCACGGTTTTCACAACCCAAACACCAAGACGGTGGATCGCATTTGTTCGCTCAACTCGGAAAAAAAATTGAACCTGGGTTGAACATGGATGCAGAGACTCCTGAGAGGAGAGGTTAGCCGCGCAGCTAACAAACATGCCTGTGCGGTCCTGTTGGACCTGCAGACTTTCTATGACAGTGTTAATTGGACCAAAGTGGAGGAGCGGATAGTGGCGACCGGCTTCCCGCCAGCTATAGCCCTCCTGGTCATGCAAGTCTACCGGGGAACGAGATATCTCGTGGCAGAGGATCTCCTTTCGGAGGGGATCCTCCCCGCGAGGGGCATCCTCGCAGGGTGCCCTTTCGCGACAATGATGGCGAGGGTGTACCTCCAACCAATAATGCAAGAAGCCGCTCAGCTCCGAAGTATCACTGCCTTAGACACCTGGGTAGATGATATCGGAGCGGATTTCGAAGCAAGATATCCTGAGCAGGCGGCATTTGCGGTCTATGAAGGTTACAAAACCCTTCGCCGGCTTTTGGAAGGTAGCGACCTCCGTCTGTCCCTCAAGAAAACCGGCTTCCTGTGCACCGCCGCGGAAGCCAGAAGGGAACTACAGAAGCTGCGCAAAGACGGGGACCCAGCTATCTGCGATAGTATGAAAGACTTAGGCCTGGACTGTGCCCTAGGTCGGGTCCGAAGGGTCAAGGTGCAAAGGGCCCGGAGGCACAAAGCGGGCAAAAGACAAAGAAGCTAAAACAGCTGAAAGTCCCGAGTGTGCCGGCCAAGGTCCGCTTCTTCCGGGAGGGGTTGCCTCCGCCCTTACTTGGGGCCACCAAGCCCAGGGCATGCCACCCACCCGGCGACAAAAGCTCCGTTCCAGCTTAAGAAGCGCTGGGTAGGAGGAAAGGAAGATCTGCTGGAGAGAACCTGGGGCCTCACCGTCCAAAGGCTGGAAGAGGTCAGCAGCAAGTGGCAAATGGTCAGGGGCCCTTTGGCAGCCACGGTTGCGTACCTGCTTGACATGGGTTGGCAGCCTAGAGGTAGTGATGAATGGTTAGACACCCACGGCACCAAGCACACCATACACACCCCACAGCAGGAGTGTCGTGTCTTAGACCTCCTCCAGCAAACCTACCAGAAGGAGGTGTACCACCGCATCGCCACTGGTCTTGCTGCCCCTGAGCTTCAGGAGGGAGTCGACTGGACGGTAGGGAGGAAACTGCTGGGGGAATTTAAGAAAGAAGGGCGAACCACGACAGCAGCTGCCCTGAGGTGTGTTTGGCAGGGTGCCTTGGTGTGCAGCCAAAACTCTGCTGTCAAAGTGTGCCCCCGATGCCACCAGCAAGCGGACTGGGAGCATGTGCTCTTGGATTGTGCCTGGTGGGAAGCCCAGAACTGGGAGTTGCCAGCATGGTTCCAAGAAGGCAGGGCCCAAGGCCCGAGATCGCTGTGGACCAGGGGCCTCCCGCCCAAACCCGAATGGGAGGTACAACCTCCGCAGGAGGACAATCCCATCTTTATGGGTATATGGGCTGACAAAGAGCCCCTCAGCTACCCGGAGCTTGTGTATGGCACAGATGCTAGTGGTGGCCCCTACACGGCGGACCCGAGACTCCGGCAGGTGGCATACGCAGTGGTAGCCTGCAAGAAACAGGGCCAAGAATACGTCCAGGTAGGAGCAATCGTAGGCCAAGTCCCTGGACCACAGACGGTTTTTCGGGGGGAGCTGTATGCCGTTTTGCAGCTGGCCCGTTATACCGAAGGCCCTATTGACACGACACTAGACTGCCTTGGTGTCCCGAAACGAGTCCGCAGCCCAAAGCCGGGCAAGACCCACGGTGACATCTGGTGGGAGCTACAAACCACAGATGTCAACCGCCTCAAAATGAAATGGGTTCCGTCCCATGTTTCAGAGGAGGAGTTCCTCCGGAAGGTGGGCGCGGAAAACTCGTGGAGACAGCAGGTCAATGACCTGGCGGACAAGCTGTGTGGGGAAAAAGCGGCCGAGCTGGCCCACCCTGATGTCCGGGCAGCCAGTCAGTACCAGGACCATTGCAGCAAAAAAGCACAAGAATTCCTGGCGAGCAGGGCGGAAAAGATCCTTACTGCCATTGGGGAAATCAGCACCCAGTGTACAAGGTCTTCCTGCAGGAAAAGCAGGCTCGCAAGAGCAACGAGGCCACCTCCAGGCCCTGCAAAAAGCGCATTGGCTCCAACATTGGGAGAGGCCACATCACCACCCAACAGGAATGGTTCCAGGAGCTGGTCCGGACCAAACCTGTGCATGCGTGGGAATGGGAAGGTCTCAACCTCCGGTGTGCTCAGTGTCAACTTAAACTCCTGCACACAAAGAACCGCAAAACCTTGGAAGCACTGGCAGCGCACCAATGCACACACCAAGGCAGAGTGACGGTTGAAGGGGTACATGTTACACATGTTTTAAAACTGCTAGGGAACAGACAACTGTGGGTCTGCGAAGGTTGTGGTGGACAGTTGTCCTTGAAGACTAAAAATGTTTCGCAAAAGCTTTCAGTTGCATGCAGTTTTAAAAAGGACCCCAGGTGCAAGGCGCAGTTTAAGCCCGAGCCAACCAATGCCATCCGCAGCCTCTTTCAGCAGGTGCAAGGGACAGCCCAAGTTGCAGCAGACCCCCTGTGCAAAATCCCTGAAGGCACCGGCAGCTGAAGCAACCTAGGAGGCTGCATCCTCCCAGTGAGGATAAAGTGAAGGTCATCCTCGCTACCAGAGAAACCACCCCTGACCGATCCCCTCTAACAGCTTGCGCCAGGTGCACCAGCGGCCTTGAGGGAACTTTTTGTCAGGAGGTTCCTAACCTCTCATGAGGTACCAGCCTCCGGTAGCATCCCAAAGGGGATGATAAGCTGAGGTTCATCCTCGCTGCCAGAGAACACACCCCTGGCCGATTTCCTCTCACAGTTTGCACACAGTGCACCAGAAACCTTGAGGAATGTTTTGCCAGGAGGTTCAATCCTCTCTTGAGGTATCAACCTCTGGTAGCATCCCAAAGAGGATGATAGCTTAGGAGGAGGTGTTATTCCTCCCCTGTACCATAGGGCCAAGAGGGCCATCAGATGTGCCAGTACAGAGGCACGGTTTTCACAACCCAAACACCAAGGAGGTGGTTCGCACTAGTTCGCTCAACTCGGAAAAAATTGAACATGGTTGAACCCGGGTTGAACCCAAGTTGAACCCAGGTTGGTTTTCGGCCCAAGGAGTAGCCTGAGGGAAGTTTCGGAGGTCTCAGCCTTCCTAGCCTGGTAGCCAGCCTAGGACAGTTTGCCCAGAGGTGCCTCCTCTTAGCCATGGCCCCCCGCGAGTACATCTGTTGCAGCGGCAAAAGCTGCGCAGGATGGATTTGGGCGGACAAGGCTCAGCCGCACATGCACTGCAAGAAATGCAGAGCGCCCTGGGCAAACAGCATTCGAAAGGCGAGACAGAACTGGAGCCAGTGGAAGCCACAATGGCCCACAGTGGCTGAGGCAGCTTACTGGCAGCCGCCCAAGAAGCCCAAGCCTTCGAAGACGCCACTGCCGAACAAGGTCCTGCAAGCCCTAGGAGTGGCATGGGACAATGTGCCTGAAGAGGTGCAAAAGAACCTCCAGGAGGCAGGCTACCGACCACCCAAGGCACAGGTCAAAGAAGAGGTGGACGACCTCACAGACCTGTGCCAGAAGCATGAAGCCGCCCTGCCGGAGGAGGTCAAAGCCTACCTGAAAGGCCTCAAGGCCAGTCAGGAGGTGACGCCCTCCCAAGCTGCGAGCCAGGCCAGCCAGAGCTGGCAGAGCGCAGCTGGCAAGCTCAAGCACATCGCCGATCAAAAGATTGGCCTGCAGAAGCGCATAGACATGGCGAAGGAGTCACTAAGGCAGCTTCTACAAGAAATGATTGTGCTGAATGAGCAAGCTGAGAGGGCACAGAAGGCAGTAGAGGCAAGCTCAGGCCTACTCAAAGAGAAAGTCTTCTGCGAATCCGCTGCGGACATGGAGGTCGACAGCATCCTCCATGAGTTGGGGGTAAGCCTCAACGAGGAGCAAGAGAAGAAGCTCCATGAGATTAAAGCGGAGCGAGAAGCAAAGAGGCGTCGCACGCAGGAGGGGCTCCCGGCCTTGAAGAGCACACCCAGGAGGGGATGCCTCCTGGCAATGCCAATGCCCCGCCGGGGCTGGGCCCGGTGGCCTAGGGACTCGGCGTGTGGGGCCTGGAGCCCCAGAGCAAGGGCCCCACAGAGCCAATGTGCGACCCCAGCCCAGGGCTGGAACACATGCTGAGAACTGCCCAGCAGTTCCTAGTTGCGTGTGCTGAATATTACAAGCTTTCCGTACTTCGAAGACTATTCCTCCCTCTCGATTGTACTCCCAGAATCGATTGAAGCTATTGGGGCATCTCCTTCGTCACTCCGCTTCCTTGGAAGCGCAATCTACGTTTGCCCACTCCCACTCCTATAGGCGCACCTTTGGGAGTAATAGACCTGGACGTCCCAGGACGCATTGGGCAGCATCCTGCCTTACGGAAGCAAAGCTCCGCTCGGAATACGTAGAGTCAGACGCTCCCCCCTCCCATCTTGATCTTGGCCACTCCTTCTTTGGGATACCTACGCAGACTGACATCATTAGAGCGCATGGCGGCTCCTCCTTGGTATATCTGGATAACACCCAGCTATATCGCACCCTTCTCCCATTGTCACAACAAAGGGACCGATGGCGTGTACTCATACATAAGCCATAATTTCCATTCAGAGCTGTTTGTTCTTTCTTTCGCTTTCCTACGTACTACTCTGAAAAGCGTCGGTGCTGACGGCCGCCGACCCGCGGCTTGCGCATTGAAAAAAAAAGAAAGGAGTCGCCAGAAAGCGTTCCAATCACAGGCCCAAAGTTTTTCAAGCTGGACCTTACTGACGATGAGGCACCAGCAGACGACGAACAAATGAAGCCACTGTGGGAGGTGAACCCTGGTGAGAGCCCTCTGGTTACCCCAGACCCCCCCCCACCACACGGACATGATGAAGCTCAGAAGGTGAAACCTTCCCCCTGCAGCCCAGAGGAACTGGGATCAGAGATGACATGGCAGGAGATGGTCAGCCTCCTGGAAGACCACGAGAGCCCCTTCCAGGCGAAGGAAGCCACCCTCTTAAGCTTCATCGAAGCCCAAGAGGAGGTGATGAAGGAGGACTCCCTGGCCTGGGGTTGGTGCAAGATGGTCCTGCAAGCCCTGGAGCAAGGAGAGGATGTCACTGGCAAAAGCCATCCAACAGGCCAAGGAGGTGATAACCTCTGAGCTCCCCAACAGAGAGGAACCCCTGCCACCGAAGCAGGTGCTGGGCCAGGACCGGGAGGACGACCTTGTGCATGGCGAGGGCACCGACTCAGAAGGGCCCAGCCAGGTTAAGCCTTCCGCCTTGCCAGACCAGTGTCTCAGCATCATGAGCGCCAATGTCACCAGTTTCAACAACGGGGCGTTGGAGTGGGTAACCTCTTCCAAGGCCAAGGTGGTGTGCCTGCAGGAAACCCACCTCACACCGACTTGCTGCATGGGAGGAGAGCCACACTGCAATCCCTAGGATGGGATCTCTATGCTGAGCCGGCCTCCCTGTCAGACAAAGGCACAAGGTTAGGGGGCACCGCTTGTGCCTTTCCCAAAAATAGCGGCGTGTGGCAAAAAGCCACCTACCAATGCAAAGGAGCGGGCTACACAGCCGTGGGTCTGCGGCAAAGACGGTGGGACTACACGATTGTGTCCCTCTACCTGAGGGACACGGAAGGCATGAATGGTCCCACAAATGCAGAGGTGCTATCCTCTCTGGTGGCTTTCGTAAGAACCCTCCCAGAGCCCTGGATCATCTTGGGGGACTGGAACCTGGACCCGACGGAAGTTCAGGACACAGCACTGATTCAGGTGATGAGGGGGAGAATGATAGCCACTGGAGAGGCTACATGCAACCATGGGGCGGAACTGGACTTTGGGGTTGTGAGTAGGAGCCTGGAAGCCCTGGTGGATCTGTCTGTGACCTGGGCAGTCCCGTGGAAACCACATGCAGCCTTGCACCTCAAAGTCAAGGACGGTGCCAGCGAATGGAAGTCCTGGAAGCTTCCCCAGTTCCCGAAACTCACAGCAGACCTCAAAAACCAAGAATGGCAAGAGGTCCAACCCTCCCATTTCGCCATAATGGACAGGACCTGTGCCCAAGAGGACCAGAGCACCTGGCAACTGGCGACCTGGGCGGCCAGCCTGGAGCACTGCCACGAAGCACCGAGAACTGGCAGAGGTTGGTGTGTGCAGGCCCAATGGGGACCCTTAGTCTTGCAGCGCCCTTCCACTGCCCCCAAAGGCTCTGAAGTGGGCTGGTGGGCACGCATAGCCAGAATCCTGGAAGAAGTGCCCGCCTCCCAGCAGCACCTACCGGACCTAGGCACCCTCCAAAACTGTCAAGACATTGCTGAAGGTACTGCCTTCCTCACAGAACTGTACCAGCAATGTTCAGCAACAGCACCACAGTGGCGGTCTTTGAGTGTTGTTGCCAGGCACAAGGAGGCGGCCCTCCAGATGCAGAGAGCCAAGGAGCAGCAGGCCCAATACAAGGACTGGCTCCAAGCGGGATTAGCGAAAGGGATGAGACCTCTCTGTAGTTCTCTCAAGAGGAGTGAGAGAGTCCTGGATCGGCCCTTCCAAAACCTCCCAGGCGAAGAGCGCCCAGGAGCCAGGAGGAAGCAGTGGGTCGCAATTTGGGGAGAGGTAGAATGTTCCCCCCCGATTGGCCAGACCCTGCTGGATGCAGCAAAAGCCTCCCCGCTGTTCAAAATAACAGCAGAGGTGCTCGAGGCCATCCTCAAGAATGTCACCGACAAGGCAGGAGGTCTTGATGGGCTCACCTATGCTGCCCTCAAAAACCTCCCTGGGCCGGCCTATGAGCAGCTCACCCAAGTCCTGAACTTGGCTGAAACCACAGGAGTGGCGCCACAGCACTGGCAGGCGCACCATGTGGCACTCCTGCCCAAAAACGCTGAAATAGAAAGGCCCATAACCCTCACATCCATCACCTATCGGCTTTGGTGCTTCTGCAGAGCACAGGTCGTCAAGAAATGGATGCGAGAAACTGCAGAGAGGTTCCCATGGGATAAAGCCTCCCCGGGTAACACTTGTCTAGAAACAGGCATGCAGAGACTCCTGAGAGGAGAGGTTAGCCGCGCAGCTAACAAACATGCCTGTGCGGTCCTGTTGGACCTGCAGACTTTCTATGACAGTGTTAATTGGACCAAATTGGAGGAGAGGATAGTGGCGACCGGCTTCCCGCCAGCTATAGCCCTCCTGGTCATGCAAGTCTACCGGGGAACGAGATATCTCGTGGCAGAGGATCTCCTTTCGGAGGGGATCCTCCCTGCGAGGGGCATCCTAGCCGGGTGCCCGTTCGCAACAATGATGGCCAGGGTTTACCTCCAGCCAATAATGCAAGAAGCCGCTCAGCTCCGCAGTATCATCGCCTTAGACACCTGGGTGGATGACATCGGAGCGGATTTCGAAGCACGATATCCTGAGCAGGCAGCGTTTGCGGTCTATGAAGGTTACAAAACCCTTCGCCGGCTTCTGGAAGGTAGCGACCTCCGCTTGTCCCTGAAGAAGACAGGCTTCCTGTGCACCACTGCAGAAGCCAGAAGGGAGCTACAGAAGCTGGGGACCCGGCTATCTGTGATAGCATGAAGGATTTAGGCCTGGACTGTGCCCTGGGTCGGGTCCGAAGGGTCAAGGTGCAGAGAGCCCGAAGGCACAAAGCGGGCAAACGACAGAAGAAGTTGAAACAACTGAGAGTCCCGAGTGTGCCGGCCAAGGTTCGCCTCTTCAGAGGAGGGGTTGCCTCCGTCCTTACTTGGGGCCACCAAGCCCAGGGAATGCCGCCCACCCGGAGACAGAAGCTCCGGACTGCCTTGGCTGAGCAGTGTGGCAGACAGAAAATGGGCAACCTAGAGGTGGCTCTGTCCTCTGTAGGCGACAGGTACCAGGATCCGGGTCGCACAATGATGGTCCAGCAAGTTGAAGCCTGGTTCCAGCTCAAGAAGAGGTGGGCCGGCAAGGAAGACCTGCTGGAAAGAACCTGGGGCCTTACAGTCCAAAAACTGGAAGAAGCCAGCAGCCGGTGGCAAATGGTTAAGGGCCCTCTTGCAGCTACAGTTGCATACCTGCTTGACCTGGGTTGGCAGCCTAAAGACAGTGATGAGTGGCTGGACACCCAGGGCACCAGGCACACCATGCACACCCCACAGCAGGAGTGTCGTGTCCTTGACCTCCTCCAGCAAACTTATCAGGAAGAAGTAGACCGCCGCATCGCCACCGGCCTCGCTGCTCCTGAGCTAAAGGGGGGAATCGACTGGACAGTAGGGAGGAAACTGTTGGGGGGTTTTAAGAAAGAAGGGCGAACCACGAAAGCAGCTGCCCTGAGGTGTGTTTGGCAGGGTGCCCTGGTGTGCAGCCAGAACTCTGCTGTCAAAGTGTGCCCCCGGTGCCACCAGGAAGCGGACTGGGAGCATGTGCTCCTGGATTGTGCTTGGTGGGAAGCCCAGAACTGGGAACTGCCAACATGGTTCCAAGAAGGCAGGGCCCAAGGCCCGAGATCGCTGTGGACCAGGGGCCTCCCGCCCAAACCTGAATGGCAGGTACCACCTCCTCAGGAAGACAATCCCATCTTTTTGGGCATATGGGCTGACAAAGAGCCCCTCAGTGACCCAGAGCTTGTTTATGGCACAGATGCTAGTGGTGGCCCCTTCACGGCGGACCCGCGACTCCGGAAGGTAGCCTACGCAGTGGTGGCCTGCAAGAAACAGGGCCAAGACTATGTCCAGGTCGGAGCTATCGTCGGCCAAGTCCCTGGGCCACAGACGGTTTTTCGGGGTGAAATGTATGCAGTTTTGCAGCTGGCCCGTTATACCGAAGGCCCTATTGACACGACACTAGACTGCCTTGGTGTCCCGAAACGAGTCCGCAGCCCAAAACCGGGGAAAACCCACGGTGACATCTGGTGGGGGCTGCAAGCCACAGATGTCAACCGCCTCAAAATGAAATGGGTTCCGTCCCATGTTTCAGAGGAGGAGTTCCTCCAGAAGGTGGGTGCGGAAAACTCGTGGAGACAGCAGGTCAATGACCTGGCGGATAAGCTGTGTGGGGAAAAAGCGGCCGAGCTGGCCCACCCTGATACCCGGGCAGCCAGTCAGTACCAGGACCATTGCAGCAAAAAGGCCCAAGAGTTCCTGGCGAGCAGGGCTGAAAAGGTCCTTACTGCCATTGGGGAAAATCAGCACCCAGTGTTAAGGTCTTCCTGCAGGAAAAGCAGGCTCGCAAGAGCAACGAGGCCACCTCCAGGCCCTGCAAAAAGCGCATTGGCTCCAACATAGGGAGAGGCCACATCACCACCCAACAGGAATGGTTCCAGGAGCTGGTCCGGACCAAACCTGTGCATGCGTGGGAATGGGAAGGTCTCAACCTCCGGTGTGCTCAGTGTCAACTTAAACTCCTGCACACAAAGAACCGCAAAACCTTGGAAGCACTGGCAGCGCGCCAATGCACACACCAAGGCAGAGTGACGGTTGAAGGGGTACATGTTACACATGTTTTAAAACTGCTCGGGAACAGACAAGTGTGGGTCTGCGAAGGTTGTGGTGGACAGTTGTCCTTGAAGACTAAAAATGTTTCGCAAAAACTTTCAGTTGCATGCAGTTTTAAAAAGGACCCCAGGTGCAAGGCGCAGTTTAAGCCCGAGCCAACCAATGCCATCCGCAGCCTCTTTCAGCAGGTGCAAGCGACAGCCCAAGTTGCAGCAAGCAGACCCCCTGTGCAAAATCCCTGAAGGCACCGGCAGCTGAAGCAACCTAGGAAGTTGCATCCTCCCAGTGAGGATAAAGTGAAGGTCATCCTCGCTACCAGAGAAGCCACTCCTGACCGATCCCCTCTAACAGCCTGCGCCAGGTGCACCAGCGGCCTTGAGGGAACTTTTTGTCAGGAGGTTCCTAACCTCTCATGAGGTACCAGCCTCTGGTAGCATCCCAAAGAGGATGATAAGCTGAGGTTCATCCTCGCTGCCAGAGAACACACCCCTGGCCGATTTCCTCTCACGGTTTGCACCTAGTGCACCAGAAACCTTGAGGAATGTTTTGCCAGGAGGTTCAATCCTCTCATGAGGTACAACCTCTGGTAGCATCCCAAAGAGGATGGTAGCTTAGGAGGAGGTGTTTTCCTCCCCCTGTACTATAGGGCCAAGAGGGCCATCAGATGTGCCGGTACAGAGGCACGGTTTTCACAACCCAAACACCAAGAAGGTGGATCGCATTTGTTCGCTCAACTCGGAAAAAAAATTGAACCCAGGTTGGACCTTAACACGGGCACCAGGCCCGAGAGCGAGGGAGGCAATGGCCTAGCCAATCAGATGCCCGACCGGGCCTCCTATGAGGTCCAGGGCAAGATCCGGTACCTGACCATGCTTGCTCGGGGGGGGTCAAGGGTGGTGTATACCCTTGACCGGGAACCCCGCTGGGTCCTGAAGGTGGGCCCCCAAGATGCCCACCACTTCGAGTGGGAGCTTTTTGCGCTGTCCCTCGACTCCTGGCCCCAGGTCTGCCGGAGGTTCACCCTCCAGGTCGAGGTGTCTGGGCTCCCAGCCCAGGACCTGAAGGCCTTCACCGTTGAGCGGATGGTGGCCCCCATCCGCCCAACGCCGGACGGTTCGTTCCTCCAGATGTGCATTATGTTGTGCTTCTGGTGTGGACTACGCCTTCCGGAGGGGTACCTCCATCCCCGAGATCAAGGGGAGCATAACTGGGGGTACTTGGGAATGGCCAAGTACCACCGGTTAACGTCCCTGGAACGTAGCCAACTGGGGCATGAGGGAACACTATGGTTTCCCCAGCCAAACCGGGCTCGTCTCGTTCTTCCGGTGGTTTGACCAAGACTCCCCCACCCTTAGCAGCAAAGTCAAGAGGTGGGTCAGCCTCCACCATGCCAGCATCCCCATGCTGGCAAGCCTGTTGCTGTGGGAGTTAAAGAACATGGACATGGTGTTTGTCGAGGCTCTCATCGACATGAATGTCCTGTATGAGTTGCCGTCGCCAGACTCTGGGCGAGCACGACCCCTCGGCAACATCATGGAAGAGCCTCGCTGGGAGTTGGTTCCACTGAGGGAACCACCAGCTGATGCAGCCTAGGAGGTTGCATCCTCCCAGCGAGGACAGTAAAGAGGTACCATCCTCGCTACCGGAGCGGAACCCTGACCGCCTCCCTCTGACAGCCTGCACAAAGTGCACCAAAGGCCTTGAGGGACCTTTTGTCAGGAGGTTCCTAACCTCTCGTGAGGTACCAACCTCTGGTAGCATCCCGAAGAGGATGAAAGCAGAGGTTCATCCTCGCTGCCAGAGAGCACCCCTGGCCCTCCCCTCACGGTTTGCGCCCCTTGCACCAGAAACCTGAGGAGGTTTTGCCAGGAGGTTTCTTTCCTCTCATGAGGTACAGCCTCTGGTAGCATCCCAAAGAGGATGGTAGTTTAGGAGGAGGTTGTTTCCTCCCCTGTACTTTAGGGCCAAAAGGGCCATCAGGAGTGCCAGTACAGAGGCACGGTTTTCGTAACCCAAACACCAAGACGGTGGATCGCATTTGTTCGCTCAACTCGGAAAAAAAATTGAACCCAGGTTGAATTCAGGTTGAACCTGGGTTCAATTCGCAGCCCGTAGCCGTGCTGGCTCAAGTTTTCGGCCCAAGGGGTAGCCTGAGGGAAGTTTCGGAGGTCTCAGCCTTCCTAGCCTGGTAGCCAGCCTAGGACAGTTTGCCGGAGGTGCCTTCCTCTTAGCCATGGCCCCCCGCGAGTACATCTGTTGCAGTGGTACAAGCTGCACAGGATGGATTTGGGCGGACAAGGCTAAGCAGAACCAGCTCTGCAAGAAGTGCAGAACACCATGGGCAAACAGCATTCGCAAGGCGAGACAGAACTGGAGCCAGTGGAAGCCACAGTGGCCTACGGTCGCCGAGGCAGCTTACTGGCAGCCACCAAAGAAGCCCAAGACTCCGAAAGCACCACTGCCGAACAAGGTCAAGCCCTTGGAGTGGCGTGGGACAGTGTGCCTGAAGAGGTGCAAAAGAACCTCAAGGAGGCAGGGTACAAACCACCCAAGGCACAGGTCAAGGAAGAGGTGGACGATCTCACAGACCTGTGCCAGAAGCACGAAGCCGCCCTGCCGGAGGAGGTCAAAGCCTACCTGAAGGGCCTCAAGGCCAGTCAGGAGGTGACGCCCTCCCAAGCTGCAAGCCAGGCCAGCCAGAGCTGGCAAAGTGCAGCTGGCAAGCTCAAGCACATTGCTGATCAGAAGATTGGCCTGCAGAAGCGCATTGACATGGCGAAGGAGTCATTAAGGCAGCTTCTACAAGAAATGATCGTGCTGAATGAGCAGGCCGAGAGGGCACAGAAGGCAGTCGAAGCAAGCTCAGGCCTGCTCAAAGAGAAAGTCTTCTGCGAATCCGCTGCGGACATGGAGGTCGACAGCATCCTCCATGAATTGGGGGTAAGCCTCAACGAGGAGCAAGAGAAGAAGCTCCATGAAATTAAAGCGGAGAGAGAAGCAAAGAGGCGTCGCACACAGGAGGTCCCCACCCCTCCAGGCCTTGAGGAGCAAATCCAGGAGGGGATGCCTCCCGGAAATGCCAATGCCCCGCCAGGGTTTGGCCCGGTGGCCTAGGGACTCGGCGTGTGGGGCCTGGAGCCCCAAAGCAAGGGCCCCACAGAGCCAATGTGCGACCCCAGCCCAGGGCTGGAACACATGCTGCGAACTGCTCAGCAGTTCCTAGTTGCGTGTGCTGAATATTACAAGCGAGGTGCTCACATCAATCTACATGGGAAAAGATTGAGGGAGGCCTTGGGGAAACAACTTACTGCAGATAGCAGTGGTTGTGAACAAGGCTGGCAGAAGCCCAGCCACTTTTGTCGGCCTGGAAAGGAGTCGCCAGAAAGCGTTCCGATCACAGGGCCAAAGTTTTTCAAGCTGGACCTTACAGATGATGAGGCACCAGCAGAAGGCGAACAAATGAAGTCATCGTGGGAGGTGAACCCTGATGGGCACCCTCTGGTTACCCAAGGCGCCTCCCCGCCACAATGCAATGATGAAGCCCAGAAGGTGAGTGCTGGGTCAGCAGGAACGAGAGGAAGACCCTACCCACGGCGAGGGCACCGACTCAGAAGAGCCCAGCCATGAGAAGGTTAAACCTTCCGCCTCGCCTGACCAGTATCTAAGTATCATGAGCGCCAATGTCACCAGTTTCAACAACGGGGCACTGGAGTGGGTGACCTCCTCCAAAGCCAAGGTGGTGTGTCTGCAGGAAACCCACCCCACACCGGAACTGCTGCATGGCAGGAGAGCCACACTGCAATCCCTAGGATGGGATCTCTATGCTGAGCCGGCCTCCCTGTCGGACAAGGGCACAAGGCTGGGGTTGTGCCTTTCCCAAAAACAGCGGAGTGTGGCAAAAAGCCACCTACCAATGCAAAGGGGCAGGCTACACAGCTGTGGGTCTGAGACAAAGACGGTGGGACTACACGATTGTGTCCCTCTACCTGAGGGACACGGAAGGCCTAAATGGTCCCACGAATGCAGAGGTGCTATCCTCTCTGGTGGCTTTCGTAAGAACCCTCCCGGAACCCTGGATCATCCTGGGAGATTGGAACCTGGACCCGACCGAAGTTCAGGACACAGCACTGATTCAGGTGATGAGGGGGAGGATGGTAGCCGCTGGAGAGGCTACATGCAACCATGGGGCGGAACTGGACTAAACCAAGAATGGCAAGAGGTCCAACCCTCCCATTTCGCCATAATGGACAGGACCTGTGCCCAAGAGGACCAGAGCACCTGGCAACTGGCGCCACTGCCACGAAGCACAGAGAACTGGCAGAGGTTGGTGTGTGCAGGCGCAATGGGGACCCTTAGTCTTGCAGCGACCTTCCACTGCCCCCAAAGGCTCTGAAGTGGGCTGGTGGGCACGAATGGCCAGAATCCTGGAGGAAGTGCCCGCCTCCCAGCAGCACCTACCGGACCTAGGCACCCTCCAAACCTGTCAAGACATTGCTGAAGGAACTGCCTTCCTCACAGAACTGTACAAGCAATGTTCAGCAAAAGAACCACAGTGGCGGTCTTTGAGTGTCGCTGCCAGGCACAAGGAAGCGGCCCTCCAGATGCAGAGAGCCAAGGAGCAGCAGGCCCAATACAAGGACTGGCTCCAGGCGGGATTAGCGAAAGGGATGAGACCTCTCTATAGTTCTAGATCGGCCCTTCCAAAACCTCCCAGGCGAAGAGCGCCCAGGGGCCAGGAGGAAGCAGTGGGTCGCAATTTGGGGAGAGGTAGAATGTTCCCCCCCGATCAGCCAGACCCTGCTGGATGCAGCAAAAGCCTCCCCGCTGTTCAAAATAACAGCAGAGGTGCTCGAGGCCATCCTCAAGAATGTCACCGACAAGGCAGGAGGTCTTGATGGGCTCACCTATGCTGCCCTCAAAAACCTCCCTGGACCGGCCTATGAGCAGCTCACCCAAGTCCTGAACTTGGCTGAAACCACAGGAGTGGCGCCACAGCACTGGCAGGCGCACCATGTGGCACTCCTGCCCAAAAACGCTGAAATAGAAAGGCCCATAACCCTCACATCCATCACCTATCGGCTTTGGTGCTTCTGCAGAGCACAGGTCGTCAAGAAATGGATGCGAGAAACTGCAAAGAGGTTCCCATGGGATAAAGCCTCCCCGGGTAACACTTGTCTAGAAACAGGCATGCAGAGACTCCTGAGAGGAGAGGTTAGCCGCGCAGCTAACAAACATGCCTGTGCGGTCCTGTTGGACCTGCAGACTTTCTATGACAGTGTTAATTGGACCAAATTGGAGGAGCGGATAGTGGCGACCGGCTTCCCGCCAGCTATAGCCCTCCTGGTCATGCAAGTCTACCGGGGAACGAGATATCTCGTGGCAGAGGATCTCCTTTCGGAGGGGATCCTCCCTGCGAGGGGCATCCTAGCAGGGTGCCCGTTCGCAACAATGATGGCCAGGGTTTACCTCCAGCCAATAATGCAAGAAGCCGCTCAGCTCCGCAGTATCATCGCCTTAGACACCTGGGTGGATGACATCGGAGCGGATTTCGAAGCACGATATCCTGAGCAGGCAGCGTTTGCGGTTTATGAAGGTTACAAAACCCTTCGCCGGCTTCTGGAAGGTAGCGACCTCCGTTTGTCCCTCAAGAAAACAGGCTTCCTGTGCACCACTGCCGAAGCCAGAAGGGAGCTACAGAAGCTGCGCAAAGATGGGGACCCGGCTATCTGTGATAGCATGAAGGATTTAGGCCTGGACTGTGCCCTGGGTCGGGTCCGAAGGGTCAAGGTGCAGAGAGCCCGAAGGCACAAAGCGGGCAAACGACAGAAGAAGTTGAAACAACTGAGAGTCCCGAGTGTGCCGGCCAAGGTCCGCCTCTTCAGGGGAGGGGTTGCCTCCGTCCTTACTTGGGGTCACCAAGCCCAGGGAATGCCACCCACCCGGAGACAAAAGCTCCGGATTGCCTTGTGGCTGAACAGTGTGGCAGACAAAAGATGGGCAATCTGGAGGTGGCCCTGTCCTCCGTGGGGGATAGGGACCAAGACCCGGGCCGCACCATGATGGTCCAAGTTGAGGCCTGGTTCCAGCTTAAGAAGCGCTGGGTAGGAAAGGAAGAGCTGCTGGAGAGAACATGGGGCCTCACCGTCCAAAGGCTGGAAGAGGCCAGCAGCAGGTGGCAAATGGTCAGGGGCCCGTCGGCAGCCACGGTTGCGTACCTGCTTGACATGGGTTGGCAGCCTAGAGGCAGTGATGAATGGTTAGACACCCACGGCACCAAGCACACCATACACACCGCACAGCAGGAGTGTCGTGTCTTAGACCTCCTCCAGCAAACCTACCAGAAGGAGGTGAACCACGCATCGCCACTGGTCTTGCTGCCCCTGAGCTACAGGAGGGAGTCGACTGGACGGTAGGGAGGAAATTGCTGGGAGAAGGCGAACCACGAAAGCAGCTGCCTTGAGGTGCGTCTGGCAGGGTGCCTTGGTTTTGCAGCCAAAACTCTGCTATCAAAGTGTGCCCCCGATGCCACGAGGAAGCAGATTGGGAGCATGTCCTCCTGGATTGTGCCTGGTGGGAGGCCCAAAACTGGGAGTTGCCAACATGGTTCCAAGAAGGCAGGGCCCAAGGCCCGAGATCACTGTGGACCAGCGGCCTCCCGCCCAAACCCAATTGGGAGGTACAGCCTCCACAGGAGGACAACCCCATCTTTCTGGGTATATGGGGAAACAAAGAGGCCCTCAATGAGCCGGAGCTTGTGTATGGCACAGATGCTAGTGGTGGCCCCTACACGGCGGACCCGAGACTCCGGCAGGTGGCATATGCAGTAGTAGCCTGCAAGAAACAGGGCCAAGAATACGTCCAGGTAGGAGCAATCGTAGGCCAAGTCCCTGGACCACAGACGGTTTTTCGGGGGGAGCTGTATGCCGTTCTGCAGCTGGCCCGTTATACCGAAGGCCCTATTGACACGACACTAGACTGCCTTGGTGTCCCAAAACGAGTCCGCAGCCCAAAGCCGGGCAAGACCCACGGTGACATCTGGTGGGAGCTGCAAACCACTGATGTCAACCGCCTCAAAATGAAATGGGTTCCATCCCATGTTTCAGAGGAGGAGTTCCTCCGCCATGGGTGCGGAAAACTCGTGGAGACAGCAGGTCAATGACCTGGCGGACAAGCTGTGTGGGGAAAAAGCGGCCGAGCTGGCCCACCCTGATGTCCGGGCAGCCAGTCAGTACCAGGACCATTGCAGCAAAAAAGCACAAGAATTCCTGGCGAGCAGGGCGGAAAAGGTCCTTACTGCCATTGGGGAAAATCAGCACCCAGTGTATAAGGTCTTCCTGCAGGAAAAGCAGGCTCGCAAGAGCAACGAGGCCACCTCCAGGCCCTGCAAAAAGCGCATTGGCTCCAACATAGGGAGAGGCCACATCACCACCCAACAGGAATGGTTCCAGGAGCTGGTCCGGACCAAACCTGTGCATGCGTGGGAATGGGAAGGTCTCAACCTCCGGTGTGCTCAGTGTCAACTTAAACTCCTGCACACAAAGAACCGCAAAACCTTGGAAGCACTGGCAGCGCACCAGCAGAGTGACGGTTGAAGGGGTACATGTTACACATGTTTTAAAACTGCTCGGGAACAGACAACTGTGGGTCTGCGAAGGTTGTGGTGGACAGTTGTCCTTGAAGACTAAAAATGTTTCGCAAAAACTTTCAGTTGCATGCAGTTTTAAAAAGGACCCCAGGTGCAAGGCGCAGTTTAAGCCCGAGCCAACCAATGCCATCCGCAGCCTCTTTCAGCAGGTGCAAGCGACAGCCCAAGTTGCAGCAAGCAGACCCCCTGTGCAAAATCCCTGAAGGCACCGGCAGCTGAAGCAACCTAGGAGGTTGCATCCTCCCAGTGAGGATAAAGTGAAGGTCATCCTCGCTACCAGAGAAGCCACTCCTGACCGATCCCCTCTAACAGCCTGCGCCAGGTGCGCCAGCGGCCTTGAGGGAACTTTTTGTCAGGAGGTTCCTAACCTCTCATGAGGTACCAGCCTCTGGTAGCATCCCAAAGAGGATGATAAGCTGAGGTTCATCCTCGCTGCCAGAGAACACACCCCTGGCCGATTTCCTCTCACGGTTTGCACCTAGTGCACCAGAAACCTTGAGGAATGTTTTGCCAGGAGGTTCAATCCTCTCATGAGGTACAACCTCTGGTAGCATCCCAAAGAGGATGGTAGCTTAGGAGGAGGTGTTTTCCTCCCCCTGTACTATAGGGCCAAGAGGGCCATCAGATGCGCCGGTACAGAGGCACGGTTTTCACAACCCAAACACCAAGAAGGTGGATCGCATTTGTTCGCTCAACTCGGAAAAAAATTCAATTCGAAACCTAGGTTGAACCTGGGTTGAACTTGGGTTGAACCTGGCTTGAACCTGGGTTGTTCAATCTTGAAAGGGGACGAGACTGTTTTTTGTTTCTTAAAGCAAAAAGAGGAGAAGAGAATTTATTCTAAATTTTGTTTTTCGTATTTCATTCTTCGAAAACTCAGAGGAGAAGGGAGAAGGGAATTTATTCTAAATTCCACCCCCCTCGAATTTCTCGAATCTTCTTTTGTTTTTTGTATTTCCTTATTCGAAAATCAAAGGAGTAGAGACGAGACAGTTGTTGTTTCTAAAAGTAAAGAGCGGGGGGGTTGGGGGGGGCGCAGCCCCCCCCATTTTGCCTGTTGTGAATTGGAAAGAGGGGAGAAGAGAGAAAGGACTTTAGTCTAAATTTCACCCCCCTCAAATCTTGTTTTGTTTTTGTGTTTCATTGTTCAAAACTCAGAGGAGTAGAGACGAGATTGTTTTTGTTTTAAGAAGTAAAGAGCGGGGGGGTTGGGGGTGGGGCGGCGGGGAAAGGGGGCTTAAATGGGGCTTAAAGGGGGAGCTTAAGGGGGGGCTTAAGGGGGGCTTAAGGGGGGGCTTAAGGGGGGCTTAAAGGGGGGTTTCAGGGGGGGCTTAAAGGGGGGCTTGAAGAGGCTTAAAGGGGGCGTAAAGGGAGGCTTGAAGGGGGCCTTGAAGAGGGCTTAAAGGGGGTCTTAAGGGGGGGGGGCTGAAAGAAGATGAGAGAAGGGATTTATTCTAAATTCCACCCCCCTCGAATCTTGTTTTGTTTTTTGGATTTCATTATTCGAAGCCAGAGAAGTGAGACTTTAAACATTACCTTCTCTTCAAGAAGAGAGAGAAGGAAATTTAGTCTAAATTCCGCCCCCTGCCGCCAGAGAAAGGACTTTAGTCTAAATTTCACCCCCCTCAAATCTTGTTTTGTTTTTGTATTTCATTGTTCAAAACTCAGAGGAGTAGAGACGAGATTGTTTTTGTTTTAAGAAGTAAAGAGCGGGGGGGTTGGGGGTGGGACGGCGGGGAAAGGGGGCTTAAATGGGGCTTAAAGGGGGAGCTTAAGGGGGGGCTTAAGGGGGGCTTAAGGGGGGGCTTAAGGGGGGCTTAAGGGGGGGTTTCAGGGGGGGCTTAAAGGGGGGCTTGAAGGGGCTTAAAGGGGGCGTAAAGGGAGGCTTGAAGGGGGCCTTGAAGAGGGCTTAAAGGGGGTCTTAAGGGGGGGGGGGGCTGAAAGAAGATGAGGGAAGGGATTTATTCTAAATTCCACTCCCCTCGAATCTTGTTTTGTTTTTTGGATTTCATTATTCGAAGCCAGAGAAGTGAGACTTTAAACATTACCTTCTCTTCAAGAAGAGAGAGAAGGAAATTTAGTCTAAATTCCGCCCCCTGCCGCCCCCCCCATTTTGCCTGTTGTGAATTGGAAAGAGGGGAGAAGAGAGAAAGGACTTTAGTCTAAATTTCACCCCCCTCAAATCTTGTTTTGTTTTTGTATTTCATTGTTCAAAACTCAGAGGAGTAGAGACGAGATTGTTTTTGTTTTAAGAAGTAAAGAGCGGGGGGGTTGGGGGTGGGACGGCGGGGAAAGGGGGCTTAAATGGGGCTTAAAGGGGGAGCTTAAGGGGGGGCTTAAGGGGGGCTTAAGGCGGGGCTTAAGGGGGGCTTAAGGGGGGGTTTCAGGGGGGGCCTAAAGGGGGGCTTGAAGGGGCTTAAAGGGGGCGTAAAGGGAGGCTTGAAGGGGGCCTTGAAGAGGGCTTAAAGGGGGTCTTAAGGGGGGGGGGGCTGAAAGAAGATGAGGGAAGGGATTTATTCTAAATTCCACCCCCCTCGAATCTTGTTTTATTTTTTGGATTTCATTATTCGAAGCCAGAGAAGTGAGACTTTAAACATTACCTTCTCTTCAAGAAGAGAGAGAAGGAAATTTAGTCTAAATTCCGCCCCCTTCAACCTGGGTTGAACTTGGGTTGAACCTGGCTTGAACCTGGGTTGTTCAATCTTGAAAGGAGACGAGACTGTTTTTTGTTTCTTAAAGCAAAAAGAGGAGAAGAGAATTTATTCTAAATTCCACCACCCTCGAATATTCTTTTGTTTTTCGTATTTCATTCTTCGAAAACTCAGAGGAGAAGGGAGAAAGGAATTTATTCTAAATTCTACCCCCCTCGACTTTCTCGAATCTTCTTTTGTTTTTTGTATTTCCTTATTCGAAAATCAGAGGAGTAGAGACGAGACAGTTGTTGTTTCTAAAAGTAAAGAGCGGGGGGGTTGGGGGGGCGCAGCCCCCCCCATTTTGCCTGTTGTGAATTGGAAAGAGGGGAGAAGAGAGAAAGGACTTTAGTCTAAATTTCACCCCCCTCAAATCTTGTTTTGTTTTTGTATTTCATTGTTCAAACTCAGAGGAGTAGAGACGAGATTGTTTTTGTTTTAAGAAGTAAAGAGCGGGGGGGTTGGGGGTGGGGCGGCGGGGAAAGGGGGCTTAAATGGGGCTTAAAGGGGGAGCTTAAGGGGGGGCTTAATGTTAGAATACAAGGTCACAATTGGCATGCTTCCAGAGAAGCATTGGCACAGCGACATGCTCAACATGAGCATTGACTCGATGCTTTGGCTCAAGGCGGCACAAACAAGATTGCTGAGTGAGTGATTGCATCAAGTGACTTTGCTGTGCATCTTGTGTATTCTGGATTGTGTGATCAAACCAGTCTGTGAACATTGATCTTGTAAAATTTCATGGTAGCGGAGCTCTGCGGCGAAGCCCAGGGACTCCTTAACTGTGATTGAGCCCTACATTGCTAGGATGGCTGTTTTCGGCGATTTCCAAGGACTCGGAGGCGAGATTAAATTGTTCCCACCGCCACACTACCATGGCGAATCGGAGAAGTGGGAAGATTGGAGTTGGCAGCTGAAGTCCTATGTAGCATTGTACAAACCCATGGCTCTTGAGATTATGGGCAGATTGGAAGTAGCAGCAGTACCGTGTACTGATGAACACCTGATTGCTTTTGAGCACTCGAATTCCCCGAACTCAAACCTCATTGTGTTCTCAAAGCAATTGCACTACTTGCTTGCACAGATCACAGATGGACCAGCAAGATTGGTAGTGAGATTGAACGAGCACGGAAACGGTTTCGAAACTTGGCGGCAGTTGTATGATCGGTTTTCATTGCCTGACAGAGCAAGGGGGGTGAGCCTGTTGAGTCGGATTTTGGATTTCAAGCTCAGAGACGCCAGTTTCGAAGCGGATTTGACTGAGTTTATCTCATTGAAGAACAAGCATGAGAAGGCCACAGGACGAGCATTGGATGACGACCTGCTTGTCACATTGATGGTGACGAAGACGTCAGGTTCATTGCAACAACACCTTCGGTTGAACGTAGATGCATTGACAACATTCAGTGATGTGCTGCAGATCATGAAGCAGTATTACCAGAGCCGACATTTGGCAAATTGGCAGACAGCATCAAACAATTCCCAGGGACCAGCGCCAATGGACATTGGGGCGCTGAAAGGCAAAGGAAAGTTCAGAGGAAAAGGAAAAGGAAAGAGTTGGAATTGGAACAAAGGAAAGAGCGGCAAGAGCAAAGGAAAGGGATTCAAAGGCAAAGGAAAAGGAAAAGGTGGAAAAGGAAAAGGATTCAAAGGAAGAGGAAAAGGAAAAGGAAAGAGCATTGGAAAAGGCACAGGTTGCTTTGTTTGTGGTTCACCTGCACATTGGTCAAAGGAATGCCCGCATGCGAAACAAGGTGCAGTGTACGAAGAAGGGCCCGCCACGATTGCCGCAACACAGGAAGGAAACGTAGAGAATGACTGGAACTGGGATTGGAATGATGATGATGCCAGCTGGTGGTACGGAGATTGGCAAGGCGCGCTTGTAGAGGATGATTGGTGGTATGACGATTGGTGCGATGATGACTACAGTTGGTGGTCTGATGACTGGTCGTATGATTGGTTCGAGTCCGGTCTTGCAGATCAGTCACAGTCTCAAACATTGCTCCAACCCCAGACAGACATTGCCAGAGCCTCAGGTGCAGTTGAGACTGCAGCGGCAGTCATGACTTCGCCTGTCATTGAGAGCCGAGAAGAAGAGATTGGAGAGACAGAAGAGCTCGCAAGTTCCTCCAATCCACTGCTCTCTCAAAGGCGAGTACGAGGTGGCATTGCAAGGCCATCACAACCTGGGTTACTGAGCAAGATGTTCATTGGAGCTTTGATGCTCATTGGTGTTCTGTCGACCGGAGTGCCAGCGAGAGTTGAGAGCATTGAGCAGACTGCCGACGACTGTTTGAATCGCATTGGACAGTCCAGTCAGTCGCTGATTGACCCACCTTCAGACACGCTAGCAGAGTTTCACTTGCAGTCTGGAATTGTCGACAAGAGTTGGATTTTGTTCGACAGCGGAGCATCTGCTAATTGCTGTCCTCCATGGTTCGCAGAGGACTACCCATTGCTCCCTGTTGGTTCTGATTGTCCAGCCCTTAGGAGCATTTCAGGCAAAACCCTCAACATATTGGGCAAGAGAGTTGTTGAACTCGATTGCAATGGCCATTCATTGTGTATCCAGTTTTATGTGTGTGAAAACATCCCGTTTCCATTGGTTAGTGTTTCTCGTTTTCTCTTGCAAGATTTCTGGACAGTCATGTCTCGCGACTTCATGGCATTGATCACTCCCACGGGACTTCCGGTGCCCATTGTTCGTCAAGGTACATTGGTGTATCTTACTCCTACAGTGATTCCTTTCTCATCGTCCGATGCACCCAAAAGCGAATTGGAGATTAACTCTCTCATGGCAGAGATTGACCTCACAGCATTGGATGTGGAACTTCGCGGTGTAACAGACATTGCTGATCTTGCTTATGATCATGTGTCTAAGATCTCTTCGCTCATTGCTGCTGCGCAGAAAGGTAGGAAGAAGCAAGACTTCAAGCACATGGACTATTGGGAAGTAGATGACAAGACACATCAATTGATTCGTCATCACGTGAAGCCCAGAAGTGCCATGTTTGACCTTGGCAGATTGAGCAAAGAAATGCCCGTAGAAGAAGAGAGATTGACAGGTAGGAGAGAGACCGTAAGTCCTACAAGGATGGCAGCCGTAAGACGGTGATTGACGCGGATTTTCGTTCATTGGAGGACTCCAAGGCTAAGGATGATCGAACGTGGACTGGGAGCACTCGCTTTGCATTGAAGCAAAGGCTGCGGAAGCGTCCGGAGACTTCGCAGCCCTCGACGGCATTGAAGCCTCAGCCCAAAACATCACCTAAGCCTGAGCCCTTGCAGGCATTGAAGCCCAGTTCTGAAGCGCTACAGCCCAGTAGTTCTTCCATTGAGCGTCGTGTGTTGAGCCGAGGGACCGAGGTATTGGAGACCTTGGACTCTGACAACACGATTTTGAGCAGATTGCGCTCTGTTCAAGTGTTTGACAACAAGATGAAAGAAGATCTGTTGCGGCTCTTCCACACTCCTGATCCATTGACTGGAATGGAGCGAACTACTGACTATTGGGTTCAATTGCCTACGTTTTGGATTCGCATGATTCACCAGAAACGAACTGATTTGGTTCATCCTGATGATGAGCCTTCCCCGATTGATGCCAGGCGAGATAACGAATTTGGCGATTCACTGATGGCAGATCGCTACACATACATTGTGGAATCTCAGTTCCCTGAATCGAATGGCACAGAAATTGAGGACTATTGGTGTTCTGTTCGTGATGAAGATGGTACTGTGAAGGAACCCGAACAAGATCCTCGTAGGGATTTGTTTCAAGCTTGGAGAGGATTCTCTGTTTTCGTTCCCATTCCGATTGAGTATGAGAGAACTGAACAGGAAACCTCTGACAGACGTGCGAGAGTCCCGAAAGGATTGAAGGTTCCTGGTGAACCCTCTTCGTCCGAAAGAAAACAACACGAATTGACTCATTTGCCGTTTAGAGATTGGTGCCCACATTGTGTCAAGGCGAAAGGCAGACATGGCCCAGCCAAGAAACAGATTGACCGTCAGCCTGTTATCCAAGTGGACTATTGCTTTAGTGCCACCCACAAGGATCTGCCTCTGCAGAAGGTTCTGTCTGCAGTTGACGTGATATCTGGATTGGGCATGGCTGTCGTTGTACCATCGAAAGGTGAGATTGACTACAGTGTAGCCGAACTGAAGAAATTCATCTTCGAATGTGGTAGGACATTTGGCGTATTGCAGTACGACCAGGAGAGTCCCCTCAAAGCATTATGTCAACGTGTTTGCTCTGAGTTAGGTGGATTGAGCCTGCGCGCAGCCCCAAAGGAACATTCCCAGTCAAGTGGATCTGTAGGACAGATGCAACGCACATTGTACGGACAATTGCGTACGCTACTGTATCAGGTCGAGCACAACACTGGTTTTGCGATTGACTCCAACAGTGCATTGTATCCTTGGGCAGTCAAACATGCGCAGTGGTTGATGAACCGATACCTCGTGCATTCTGACGGATTCACATCGTATTTTCGTAGGTGGAACCGAAACTATGAAGGTAGAGACACCGAGGCGAATGAAATCATTGTGGCAACAGAAGACGGTGTAGTGAAGGTACGCACTGTTAGAAGATTGCCACCCTCGCAGCATTGGCAGGTAGGACCTCTGAAGGAATTGCAAGCTCTCCCCTGGAAGCCCAAAGCCAGAGAAGAGCCCACTACTGACTCCCTGGTGAAGCCATTGCTGAAGAGCTTCCTGCGTTAGAGGATCTCCCGATTCGAGTCGCAGAAACCTCGATTGGAGAAACTGAGAGATTCCCGACAGTACGCAGGACAGCTGAAGAGGAGATTGAACGCCCAGCGAAATCTCTTAGGATTGACCCAGATGCACCTTCCGTTCCTCCGCTGAGCAAGTCGCAGAGGATTGCTTGCGTGGTAGCTTCTGTTACGAATTGGATTTGCGGACAGGTTGGTGTAGCTAAGGTCACGACCAAAGATGGCATTGACATCCCTGTAGAAGTCAACTACGACAGTGAAGAATACAAAGAAGAAACTCTCGGAACCGATCATTTGGGACATCACCCGTGAATTCCCTGAAGAAGCCCAAAAGATTGGTATGAACAAAGAGATGAAGTCCATGAAAGACTTCACGGTTTACACCGAGAAGCCAATTGAAGAGTGCACTGAAGAGCAAATCAGGAATGCCATTGGTGTCAAATGGGTCAAGAGATGGAAAACTGACACGGATTTGCGGATGAGATTGGTAGTCCAGGGATGCTATCAGGACGCACAGGCATTGGACTCAGACACACTGTTTGCGAGCACGACGTCGTTGGTCACGTTACGCATCATGCTGATCATGGCGTTGGCACGCAATTGGTGCATTAACCTTGCAGATGTGTCTACAGCATTCCTTCATGCGCCGATGACTGAAGACATTTTCATTTGGCCACCGGCTGAGTACTATCCCGATTTCAAGTGCCTGTGGAAATTGAACAAAGCTATGTATGGCCTGAAACAAAGCCCTCGATTGTGGCAAGAGCATTTTGCCAAAGTCATGGCTAAGCTAGGATTCAGACGATGCAAGTCTGACGGGAACTTGTATTGTCATTCGTCCAAACAGCTGTATGTTTTGGCCTACGTAGATGACTTGCTGATTGTTGGAGATTCTGAGCAGTCGAAGTTGTTCATTGAAGCCTTAGGCAAAGAACTGTTGGTGAAGATCACTGGCTCATTGGAGCCGGGAACAGAACATTCGTTTCTCGGACGTCGCCTCAAGCACAACGGCGAGTCGATTGACATGTTCATGTCGCAGGGTTACATTGAGGAACTGCTTAAAATCTACCAGATGGAATCGGCAAACAATGTCAACACCACTGGCACGACCGCATTGAAACGCATGCAAGACGCAGACACGCCATTGGAGCCAGCTGAGCACGCTAAGTACCGAACCGCAGTAGGGAAATTGCTCTGGCTAGCTTTCGTTCGGCCGGATTGCTCTTACGCTGTCAAGGAACTCTCACGTGACGTGAAGTCGCCCACATTGGAAAGTCTAGCTAAGCTGAAGCACTTGTTGAGGTACATTGTAGGCACGAAGCAGTCTGTTCTACGACTACGCCCGAGCCAGATGCTGGCCGATTGGCGCTGTACCCTTGACGTTGCTTGCTATGTAGACAGCGATTTGGCAGGTTGTTCTCGCACGCGAAAGAGCACCAGCGGAAGCACGGTGCAGATTCTTGATTGCGATGTCATTCACTCCTCGAGGACGCAGGCCACTGTGGCATTGTCTTCAGGCGAGGCTGAACTTTACGCCATTGGCCAAGGAGTGAACGAGGCATTGTTCGTAAAGAATCTTGTCTTGGAAGCGGAGTTTGCGCGACGCGTGCAAATTGTTGCGTACACCGATTCTACTGCAGGTAAAAGCATGGCTACTAGATTTGGTGCTGGAAGGCGTACAAAGCACGTAGAATTGCGCTACTTGTACATGCAAAATCTTGTACAGAGCGGATTGCTGCCAGTACGTAAGATAGGAACCAAGTTCAACCCGGCAGATGTATTGACCAAATACGTCTCCACTGAGACACTGCACAACCTCATTGGAAAGCTTGGATTGGTCAGGAACCCATTTCGATATGGCTGAGCACTGGATCGAAAAAAAAAACATTGTTTCACTTTTCCTTTGTTTCCCCGCCCGCCCGACCCTTCTTGCCCGCGGCCTTACGGGGCTTGGGTCATTGCATTGCTCTTCCGGTCCTGTTTGAGGGACCGAGGAATTGTGTCGTTTTCGCTTTGACCTCCGCGGTCTAAATTGGATTGCGTTGAGTATTGAGAGAAAGAGAGAGAGAAGAACATTGCTGTCTTGACAGTACATTGCATGTGCATTGGCATTGCGGTCATGAGCACGACATGTCAGTCACTGCATTGTGCATTGTTCAGTCAGTCATGTTGTTTATTGTTTATTGTGTTTAAGATTGACTTTATGAGCATCGCTCAACCGCCGTCAACGCATTGCGGTTAGGAGCGGACCGCCATTGAAACGACATTGGCAAACAGGGACAGTCAAAGCATTGCAATTGAACAAATTGCTCCTTCTGACTGTCATTGTACATAGATCCCGAAATCCTGAATTGATTTTCCGGTGAGCGGATTGCATGAAGAATTGATTTTCTGCGAATTTTGAAGCATTGGTCACGCGGAACTGTGGCTTACATTGCGTCACATTGCGATCACTCATTCGGGTCTCGGAGCCTAGAGCTTCGTGTGCGTGAGACATTGGTCTGACATTGTGTAGCCTGCATCAGCCATGGCCGACGCCCCGATGCCTCAGCAAGTGGCATTGCCAGCCCAGGTGCTCAACTTGGAAGAGTTGAAGGAGAGAAAGGAAAGATTGATCCGAGACGCCACAATGGGAATTGGGAATCTTCAGCAGATGATTGTGGATTCCATTGGTTGGCTGCCGGACGAGCAGCTTTGCCAGTCCATTGCGAGACACGTCGCATTGGACGTCCCAAGGGCGAAGACGGTATTGAAGAAATTGCGGATCATTGAGAAAGGGATCTGCGCGATGCTCATCAACGCATCGGATACTGGGAGTTTGACTCCATTGGAACCGCTGGACATCAATCCATTGCGTTTGGTGACATTGGATTGCCTCAAGTCCAGCAGATGGCCCGATCCTCTGGGATGCGGCCCCTCAGTGGCCATTGCCTGGGGATTGATGCGATTGAATGCACAGCCTGGAAGAACGTTGGGACAAGTCGCCAATTTCTCCCCGGATTGGCTGTGGCATGCCAACCAATCCTTTTTGCCATTGAGCCTTCGCACGATGCTCATTAGCAATTGGCGGATTGTGCATTTGCACCCGGTTCCAACGATCCCGGATGCATTGGTCTCCTTTCCCTGCTTCATTGCATTGCCAGACACACTTGCTATGCGATTGGTCGAGACAGGCAGGTTATTGGTCAGTGATTTTCCGTGCCAGCAGGCGAATTCTTTCCTCTCGGTGGCACACAGCCTTTCGAAGCTATTGATGTGGATTGATCAGATCCCAAGCATCAAGGCATTGCGAGATGAGAACTTGATGATCATTGGTGTGAACCATGCAGTGGGAAGATTGCCAGTGGTATTGAAGAATGCTGATGGCACTGGCGGTTTAAAGCATTGGCATAACCAGAGCTACTGCGGATTTGCCACCATTCTCGAGCCTCCACAGAATGAGGCTGAGATTGTCCTGACTCCGGAAGAGATTGGCACATTGGTGCTTTTGGACACGCAGACCACATTGCGTGAGCTGACCGATGGTCTCCATTGGGACATGGTGCATTCTGGACAGCACTCCATCCACCGGCACATTGCGTTGCCATCGAAGCTCAGCTTCCTATTGGGAGCGGGCCGCGCAGCAGGACCCGGAGCATCATTGCAGAGCACATTGGCAAGCCAGCGGAATGCTTTGAGTCGGAACAGCATTGGCAGCTCAGAAGTGACGATCGTTGATGATTCTGGGAGCCGATTGCGAATCACAACGACGATCAACAAGATCGATTGAGGTGCAGTGGCGCTCAACAATTTTGTCTGGCCTGGAAAGATGGGATTGCGTTTGATTGGTTCTTGCTTTGATGATTGGTTTTACAGTTGATGCTTTTCATTGGTGATGATGTGGTTTTCATATGCTGCAGCTCATTGGACCCCGATTGGAAACTTTGCTGACCGTTTCTCAGGACCACTCCGTGTGGTGTATTGATTCGGATGCATTGGAGCATTCGGAATGCCAACAGAACATTGCAGGTTTCGCTGCAAGTTCTCTTTCGAAGCGATTGCGATTCGCTTGCAAAGCAAAAGGATTGAGCCGAGCCTCTGAGGGCATTGTTCACTGCTGAGCTGATTGGTAGTCGTTTGCAGTTGAGATTTTTTTTCGACATACTCCGTTGATTGGTTGATTGGATCTTTGTTTTACGAAATCTTTTGAATTGTGACTGGAGAACAGCACAGACAAACATTGTCTCTGCTGAGGGACCGTGTTAGAATACAAGGTCACAATTGGCATGCTTCCAGAGAAGCATTGGCACAGCGACATGCTCAACATGAGCATTGACTCGATGCTTTGGCTCAAGGCGGCACAAACAAGATTGCTGAGTGAGTGATTGCATCAAGTGACTTTGCTGTGCATCTTGTGTATTCTGGATTGTGTGATCAAACCAGTCTGTGAACATTGATCTTGTAAAATTTCACTTAAGGGGGGCTTAAGGGGGGGCTTAAGGGGGGCTTAACGGGGGGTTTCAGGGGGGGCTTAAAGGGGGGCTTGAAGGGGCTTAAAGGGGGCGTAAAGGGAGGCTTGAAGGGGGCCTTGAAGAGGGCTTAAAGGGGGTCTTAAGGGGGGGGGGGCTGAAAGAAGATGAGAGAAGGGATTTATTCTAAATTCTAAATTCCACCCCCCTCGAATATTCTTTTGTTTTTCGTATTTCATTCTTCGAAAACTCAGAGGAGAAGGGAGAAGGGAATTTATTAAAATTCTCCCCCCCTCGAATTTCTCGAATCTTCTTTTGTTTTTTGTATTTCCTTATTCGAAAATCAGAGGAGTAGAGACGAGACAGTTGTTGTTTCTAAAAGTAAAGAGCGGGGGGGTTGGGGGGGGCGCAGCCCCCCCCATTTTGCCTGAAAACCCTGTGCAAAATCCCTGAAGGCACCGGCAGCTGAAGCAACCTAGGAGGTTGCATCCTCCCAGTGAGGATAAAGTGAAGGTCATCCTCGCTACCAGAGAAGCCACTCCTGACCGATCCCCTCTAACAGCCTGCGCCAGGTGCACCAGCGGCCTTGAGGGAACTTTTTGTCAGGAGGTTCCTAACCTCTCATGAGGTACCAGCCTCTGGTAGCATCCCAAAGAGGATGATAAGCTGAGGTTCATCCTCGCTGCCAGAGAACACACCCCTGGCCGATTTCCTCTCACGGTTTGCACCTAGTGCACCAGAAACCTTGAGGAATGTTTTGCCAGGAGGTTCAATCCTCTCATGAGGTACAACCTCTGGTAGCATCCCAAAGAGGATGGTAGCTTAGGAGGAGGTGTTTTCCTCCCCCTGTACTATAGGGCCAAGAGGGCCATCAGATGTGCCGGTACAGAGGCACGGTTTTCACAACCCAAACACCAAGAAGGTGGATCGCATTTGTTCGCTCAACTCGGAAAAAAATTCGAACCCCCCCCCTCCCCCCGAACCTTGCTCTTTTACTTTGACCTAAACCGGGCTCCGTCCAGCGCTCGCTTCGCGCTCGTTTACTCAAACTCTCCAGCCTTTGTCTAACTCTTGGGGTCCGGGCTTGTTCGTCCGTGTGCTGCGCCAGCAGGTTTGAGTGATCCAGGTGTTTTGCCTTTCGCTTGCTCAGGCGGCTTGTTACCCCCGGCCGGAGTGTTGCTTTCTTAGCCAGCCGCTGCAAGAGTTGACTTTTCTGCGTCCTTAGACGCGGTTTGAGCAGGCAATTAGGTGCAGCCGGTCTCGTGCCCTGTTTGGTGTCCTGTAGTGGTTGGTTTACCCAGCCAGAGTTTCTCACAGTGGAGCGTTGCAGCTTTTCAGGTTTGCCACCGGGCCTCTTTGAGCTTTTCTGCCACGATGGGTGTTTTGAGTAACTTTGCTTGGGGTCTTGCGTTGCCAGCCGGGCAGGCCTCCCGCAGTGGCAGCTTCTGGCGGTTTTTTTTCTTGCTGCCAAGGATTTCACCGAGTCACTGCGCTAGTCACTGGGGTTGTGCAGAGTGGCAGTGACTGTGAGCATCTCCAACCTACTGGCTACTGTGCAGACCCACCTGGGCTCGCAATACTTCGGTTTGAAGGCAGGGGTTCGGGGGTCTGGAACTGGTCTTGCAGGGTGTGGTTCCCCGCACCATCACGTAGTTAAGCACAAGGGGAAAGCGTGGACCCCGCGCCATTGGCTTGCCGACAATGAGGGGTTGGCGTCGGCCCTGCGCCCAAGTTCCGCGTTGACGGGCAGCAGCCTTTCTCAGTCCCCTTCATCCTCCTTCTCATCCTTTGTGCATGCCGTCCAGGTAATTTTTGCTGGATTTCGGTCACAAGTAGGGAAAAGCAACTTCCCTCCAATGCTCGGGCTGTGCTTTTTGTCCAAGGTGAGGTGACTCCCTTGCTTCAGGCGCTCTGGGTCCCGTGGTATGCCTGTGGAAAAAAGTGGAGCCCAATAGAGTTCCGGTGCCGCCTCTGCTGGGCCTCTTCTCCGTTGCAAACCTGGGGTTAAAGTGCTACAGGCATTGGGGTCGGGTAGGTTTGCCCTAAACCTTCCCTTTTTCCCATGGTACGTTTAAGACCGGGTCTTGTGGCTGACCCTTCCCTTGGGGGAGGTTACCGCTCTTTCTTTAGGACCTTGAGCACAGGGAGAGGTGCCTCCCCGAGGTTGCTAAGGTCTACTCCTGCACACAGGGTGAGGTGTCTCCCCGTGTTGTGTGGCCTTTGCATGTTAAGCAACGAAGGGTGAGGAGTCTCTCCAAATCGTTACTTTCCCTAATTCAACGAGCCAATTTGGTCACTCCTCCAGTCCAGTGTAAGGTGAGAGACTCCCTTACTGAGCCTTCTGGCTTGCCTGCAGCAGCTGCCACTAGGTAGGTGAGCTCAACTGGTCTGTGTCGATGGTGCTGCTTACGCGCATCACCTGACCGCCGGACCCAGTTTAAAGGCTTGCCGTCCCAAAGGGGACTAGGAGGTAGGGTGAGGTGACTCCCCTCAACATCTCGTTTCACCCCTAACCTAAACCGGGCTCCGCCCAGCGCTCGCTTCGCGCTCGAGTGCTCAAACTCTCCAGGCGTCGGTGCAAACACAAGGAGCCTCTGCCCCTGCCTCCCCCCTCGCCGAAAACAGGGGACGCCCTTTCTGGCACTCTGTGTGCATTCGTGCATTTGTGCGCATTCGTACCTTTCTTTCAGTGTGCTTGCAACTTCCTTGTCAATCCGAAAAGGTGTACTGAGTGCTATGCCCTTGCTACGGCCCTGGCGCTTGTGTGGGGACTGTCTCTACGGACGCGTTGAGCAGTTTAGGTGACGGGGGTTCCTTGCCTTACGGCCTACCCATACTTACGCTTAATGTCTGTGCCAGACGTGGCGCAGCATTGCTATGGGTGACGGGCAGTCGAGTGATTGGTGCCGGTAGGTTCTTGTTTGCATTGGTCTCACCGTGCTGGCCTTGCGTTAAGTTGTCTTGCAATAAGGGCCTCTGCGCTAGCGGTTGCTTCTTTGTAGTCACGACTTCTTTTACGCTCGCTGGCTGTACAGTGGCTCGCGTGCGGTGGCTCGCGTGCGGTGGCTCACGTGCGGTGGCTCGGCAGTTCCTGGTTGCAACAAACCTTTAGGGCTCTGGCCGATTTCGGTACGGTGGCTCGTGTGCGGTGGCTCGCGTGCGGTGGCTCGCGTGTCTCGGGCGGTGGCTCGCGCACGGTGTCCGTAGAGTCGTAGAGGGTTTGGCTGGAACAAACCTTTAGGTTCCTGCGTTGTCGGTTGTTGCCCCAGCCAAGTTCGGTGCGGTGGCTAGTATGACGGAACCTCACTTCACACGTGAAATTTCCTTCTACTGTTTGGGGTCTTCGGTGGTGTAATTTGTTTCTTGGTCTCATGTAGTTCCCTTGTGTATGGTTGTCTTGCAACTCGGGCCTTGCAGACATGACATCGTTTGCGCTCGCTGGCTTGTACAGGTGTGTTTCACTAAGTATACAGGAGACTCGCCCATTAAGCAATTGACGCTGTGAAGGGCACTCGGGCAAAACAACATTTCTCAACCTTTGTTTGCATTGCAGGAAGCACTCGATGCAAGCACCCCCGAACATCATCATGCTCAGCTCGGCTACGACAGGGCCGGAAGCAACAACCTGTTCGAGCAATATTTCGCCATAAAGATGAGTTGCAGAAAACACGAATGACAGAAGCCACAATTGCAATCGTCGATTGACATCGGCGAAGAACGAAAGAACGAATGAAGCAAACGAAAAGAAAGCAAAAGTTAAGAAAAATGATAAACAAGTTGGAAAACTTGGAAAACGTTATTAAAAATGATAAACAAGCCATAAAAAACTCACGAAAATCAACGTCTGTAACCTTTCCTTACCACCTTATAGCCTGAAGGAAGGTTACAAATAGTTTCGCCAGGTTACGAAAGCGTTACAGCAGGTTCATGCCTAGGTTAGTAAGTCCTTGCAGTCCGGCTAGCCTAAACACGTGTTTTGGTTCTGGCGAGAGCATCCATGCCCGCGCAATGATAATGTCCATGCTTCCAGCGTGTCCATTCTTGCGGGAGCATCCATGACCACAGAATGATAACGTCATAACGTCCATGCTACCAGTAATACCAGTGCACTTGTTCGTACCCCTACTTGCCTACCTATATGTTTTTACCTACCGTACCTACTGCCTGCCATACTTACCTGCCTTTACCCAAATGCTCGGCGGACGCTCAGCTGATGTGTGAGTGTGTTCCACCTTGTTGATCTACCGGCTTCTAGATTGGACAGCTCCCGCTTTCCTTCTGACTCGGCCTTGTACTCTCTCACAAGCCGTCGGGTTTTTGTTGCTTTGCGCAGCCCTCAGAAGCAGGAACGCGCTCATTGTGCTGGGAAGGTTTTGGGCAAGGCCCCTTTAAGGATTTTCAGCAGGACCACGGGGCTCAGCGCCTCCAAAGCTTGGATGTGGATGGGTCCCGTTTGCCGCCTTTGCCGGCAGCGGGCCTTATGGATTGAACTGCTTGGCGCACGCTCAGACGAAGCACATACCTACCTCTTCCCTACCTATTTACATGTTCGGCATGGATTCACGTTTTTGCGGCTTCGCTGATTCGCGGGTTCGCGGGATTTTTCTCGCTGATTCCCGGATTCGCAGATTCGCTGATTCGCAGGTTCACAGTTGCGCGCATTCGCGGATTCGCGTTTTTCTCCCGGGACACTGTCAGCATAGTCGTATCATGCACCAGTCCAAACGCAAATTTGCCTGCCGAACTTGCCAAATTGTTATGAGTGATTGCTTCACGTTCTGGGAAAGGTTTGTGCGTTGCTGCGTTTAGAAATGTATGGTCGATGGATGATACGCATCTTATTGGAGGATGAAAGGGCGCAAATGATTCAGTGTTTGTGCGGGCGTTATGATGTTGTGATATCGTCATGAATGCATGCATGCGTCGATTGACTTTGTCCGTGTTGCAGTTTGCTGTTCTCAAGCAGTACTTTGTTCCTCCCTCCCGACCTCACAACTTGGTGCAGTTGGCGGCCTCGGAGTATGCAACATGCCGTGTTGACTCTGTCAATGCATGCAGCAACATGCAAAGTCAACAATGCAATGCGAATCTGAAGGAAATGATCTCGAGCAGCGCTGAATGGACAAAGGTGCTTGTGTCTTTCGACGTAGACATGTTCCCTGTTTTGTATAGAGAACAGTGGAGGTAGACGACCGTACATCATCTCGAATTGAAGGCCGGGCTGCCACACAGCCATGCGTCGTAGTCATTTGGTTCAGTGATGTTGAACACTTCCAAATGTGGCCGGGAGGTGGACGACGCTCGACAGCTTGTAGACCATCATCGGTTAGCAACCGTCATCAAGGCTTGATTGCTCAAGTCGCCGAGGGAAGTTAGAGAACATCGTTTGGCATTGTTGTGCGTGATGTGAACTTTTGTACTGAGGTGACAGGCCTAGTACCCGCACTTCGCAAGGAGATCGCGATGGTCTCAGTCAGGTCTTGCAGAGCCTTCCTTGCCTTGGTCTTGCAAAGGTTTGGTCTTTGAAACCTTACTCGCGAAAGAATACCTGAACTTGGTAGTACAGTGAAACGAGACGCGTCGATAGGTCGTTTGCAACAGGGCTCAGGGACGCAACCTGAACGCAAAAGTTGAGGGTTTGTTTGCGTTTGGGCAAAAGGTCGCGGCCGTTGGGTTCCTGCAAAGGCTAACCCTAAAGTGTGAAAGTTAAGGGTCAGCTTCCCGAACCCAGTCCCTTTACGTTTCAGCTCTGATTTTTTCGAGGCGACATGCGTGAAGTGGTCAAAGCTCGCAAATCTTACAATCTGGGCAGTGATGGAGGCGTGTTATCGAGGGACGTGAAGAGTAGACAAAAGTTGACTGCAAGGGTCTCTGGCAGGTCTGGACGAAGGCCTTGGAGGTGGGAAATTCGGGAATTGCTTGTCATTACTTGTGCATCCATGCTGCTTTTGGTAGCCACAGGTGCCTCGCGTCGTTCTTCCACCACTCCCCGCAAGTCAGTCTTGAGCACCGATGAAGGCGCCGTGTTTTTGGTTTGTGGGTGATGTGGGTGCGTCGTTGTGATTATTTTGTCATTTTTGGCTTTTCTTTAGACGGAAGTAGTGAGTAGCCACACTTGGCAAGGCGTAGCAACATCTAGCAGTGTGCGACGTTGCCAACGCCACACACCACTTGAAATATCATTTTTTTCGTTTGAACCCTGTAGCGTCAGTTCTTGTTGAGGTGAGCGGCCGGTCGACAAGCCCCAGCCTTCACATTTGGAGATTCGCTTTTGCTCATTTCGTTCATCTGCGTGATCCTGCTGAGTTCAGATGAGTCAGACGCCGAAACGGAGGCCATGCCATGGGACAGTAAGATGTGCTGTTCAGAGCAATTGCCAAGGAGCTTGACAGGATATACAGGCAGTGGCTTGCGCATCTTAGCATTGTCAGCATAGCGCAGATTTCCTGAGACAGGTTTTCGTTACGGATGATGCGAGCTGGAGAAAGGTTGCTGAGGTGCTACCCCGAAGCATTTTTTGAGCTCAGGTTGTGTTGTCACATCATTCAAATTCTGTGGACGATTTGCAGAGTTTTCCAAAGAGACCTAGACCTGTGGCTTTATCCAGGTTTGGTTTGTCTCCCGCCTTTCAAGCATCATCGAGAGATCTTAAAGTTCCACTTTATTCGTCGCCTAGCAGTCACTACTCTAGGAGTCAGCTCCTCAATGGCTGGATGAAAGTGCCTACACCACCTGCGATGCGTCGCTCCACATTCAGCCCTACACCTGCCGACAAGGATCTGGGGTCAAGCCACATTGGAGCTCAGCTAGCTTCTTCAGGGCTTAGGATTTCTGATGCAGCAAGAGTTCCAGCTGTTAGTTTCAGTCGAACAACAGAGGATGCTAAATTCGCTGGAAGCCAGTCTACATCTAAGAGCTCGGGTCAGGCTTTACTGGATCCAATGCGATTCATGCTTATGCCAGGTCTTTGGAAATATCCCTAGCACGGGCCTCACCTTGCGTTCTCTCTGTATGGGTGCTTTGTTTGTCTGGGTGCCCATTTGCTTGTCCGACATGCTTTCAGCTTTCTTGTGCTGGTTGATCCGGCCCATTTGGGCCATGCCTGCCGGTGCACGAGAGTAATGTTGTGCAGAGAGTCATCAAGAACGCGGAAGAATGCAACATGCACCGTGGCAACTCCTCAACTGTCGTTAGGTCTTGCCCTGTGGTCTAAACGTTCTTGCGTGGTGCTATGAGGTGAGTCGCGACTCTCGACGACCGGTCGCCCGACTGAGTTTTAGGTTATCGGGTGGGGCAATGGTTCAAGTCCAGCTTCACAGCAAGTCGCGCACCAGTAGATGGTAGCAACCAGTAGCTACCGGGTATCAAAAGGCTGTCAAGTTTCGCTAACGGATGCACGCCCATCAGAGCATCAATCGTTGAATTACAATGTGAAGGCTTACACTTCCAACAAGTGAGTTCGCTGAGTTTTTTTGCTGATATTTTGTCAGAGTTAGTAAGTGAACATTTTTTGTGTCCACATTGGTTCGTAAACGACAACCCCTATGTACTTTGCTAATTTGAATGCCCCTGTGCAACCATTCGACACTCAATTTTCAAGCTGCAAGTGGAGGAGGCTTTTGCACCCTCGCAGCTCGCACAAAGTCATACGCCCCTCAGGTGAAATTTTTCTCCTCAATGTCACCCTGAATTCGAACTTAAGATTTCTCCGCCCAGTATCGGTGCACCCTTGGGCTATTGACCAGACATGCCCAAAGCGAATTTGGGCTCTGGCCTCCCTCCGCTAGTTTTGTGCATCTTCTACGTACATCGGAAGCCTTGTGTTTTCCCATGAGGCTGTAAGACTGTTGAGCAGTGCCGGTGCCAATTCACGGTCACGACTGGGTGGCTTGCGCGGTGAGGAGAGACATGGATACACGCATGAACCCCTTCGCTCCGTTCATCTCCGTTCATGATCAAGCCATGGTTGTCTTCTGCTCGTCCTCTACCGTCCTCAACCGCCTCCAACTGTCTCCATAATCCCTCCTTTGGTGTCGTTGTGGAGTTTGGGGATTTCGATTTCATGTTTTCTACGTGGGGTTTAGATCTAGGGTTTGGGGTATGGGTGTAGGGCTTAGGGCTTAGCAACCAGAATTCAGGGTTTAGGTCTGGCATTTAGCCTTTAGGGTTTTGCGGGGGCATATTCTCGGGGTGGGGGACGACCATGGCTCATGGTGAGCATTCGGAGCCTCGTGAAGCTTTTGAGCTGGGTCGGGTCAGACAAGAAGCTCTGTCACAGCCACGTTCGGACATGTGTTCATGGTCTCATCGATACGGAGTTTCCTTGTTTATCTGATTACTTGCCTGCAGTAGACATAGCCAGGCGATGTTCGCCGTTCCTCCCGCAAATCCGAAAGCTGGCGGGCTGATGAAGGTGCCTACGTATGCTGGGCAGTCTTTTTGTTAATCTGGGCACACCGGGCATTTGCTTTCGATTTCTTGCAGCATCAAACCAGGCAATGTGATTCGTTCAGGTAGCACACAGCAGTCAGGAGCGATAGTATCCGTAGTCCCTTTGAGGCGATCGCCGTTCAATCAGACGCTCTCAGCTGCCGGATGATGAAGGCCCCGCTGAGCTGGAGTTACGAGTTGCGAAAGAATTCGGTCGATGTCAGTCAGCTGTCAGCTTTACCAGGTGATGTTCGACGATCATTTGCCGCCCGCAAGTCAGAGAGCTCGAGACCTGATGAAGGCTCCTGCACCGATGTGTAGGGGTCGACAGCTGCAGATTCGGGCGCTGCCGGCGTCTCTTGCTTCTCCTTTTGTCTTAGCATGTCTTACCTATGCGTCGATATGAGCAGGTGCAGCAGGTCTCATGGAGGGGCCGGGAAAAGCTTAAACAGAGCGAGTGAATGTGGGCGGGAACGTGGGGATACGTGGGGTTACAAGTCATGGAATGGGGGCGGCTTCCAAAAAACACACTTGTGAAACTGAGAGGTAAAGATGCGGAAGTTTGTACGGAATGCAACTGCCGGATTTGGCTAAAGCAGGGTGCGCATGAGCAAGACGGCCTGTGGGCAAAAGATCAAGTGGTGGGTGTGGCAACACAAGTGTCACTGTTTTGGTATCGTTACGGTATGGTTGCTGAGGCCTGTGGAAATTTGTTGTTGCTGCTTCATGTTTCGGCTGTGCTGCGCTGCAACGTTCCTTTGAGGCGATCGCCGTTCGATCAGACGCTCTCAGTTCCAGGATGATGAAGGCCCCGCTGAGCTCGAGTTACGAGTTGCGAAAGAGCTCAGCTTTACCAGGTGATGTTCGACGATCGTTTGCCGCCCGCAAATCAGAGAGCTCGAGACCTGATGAAGGCTCCTGCACCGATGTGTAGGGGTCCTGCAGATTCGGGCCCTGCCGGCGTCTCTTGCTTCTCCTTTTTGTCTTAGCATGTCTTGCCTATGCGTCGATATGAGCAGGTGCAGCACGTGTCAAACAGGAGGGGCCAGGAAAGGCTTAAGCAGAGCGAGTGATTGTGCGCGTGAACGTGGGGTTAGAAGTCATGGAAGGGCATGGGAGCGCCTTCCAAAAACCACACTTGTGAAACTAAGAGGTAAAGATGCAGAATGTACGGAATGCAACTGCCAGATGTGGCTAAAGCAGGGCGCACATGAGCAAGACGGCCTGTGGGCAAAAGATCATGTGGTGGGTGTGGCAACACAAGGGTCACTGTTTTGGTATGTTTGCTGAGGCCTGTTGAAATTTGTTGTTGCTGCTTCATGTTTCGGCTGTGCTGCGGTGCAACGTCCCTTTGAGGCGATCGCCGCTCGATCAGACGCTCTCAGCTGCCGGATGATGAAGGCCCCGCTGAGCTCGAGCAACGAGTTGCGAAAGAGTTCGGTCGATGTCAGTCAGTTGTCAGCTATACCAGGTGATGTTCGACGATCATTTGCCGCCCGCAAGTCAGAGAGCTCGAGACCTGATGAAGGCTCCTGCACCGATGTGTAGGGGTCGACAGCTGCAGATTCGGGCGCTGCCGGCGTCTCTTGCTTCTCCTTTTGTCTTAGCATGTCTTACCTATGCGTCGATATGAGCAGGTGCAGCAGGTCTCAAATTGGAGGGGCCGGGAAAAGCTTAAACAGAGCGAGTGAATGTGGGCGGGAACGTGGGGATACGTGGGGTTACAAGTCATGGAATGGGGGCGCCTTCCAAAAAACACACTTGTGAAACTGAGATGAGAGGTAAAGATGCAGAAGGTACGGAATGCAACTGCCGGATGTTACTAAAGCAAGGTGCACATGAGCAAGACGGCCTGTGGGCAAAAGATCATGTGGTGGGTGTGGCAACACAAGGGTCACTGTTTTGGTATCGTTGCTTCATGTTTCGGCCGAGCTGCTGTGCAGCGTCCCTTTGAGGCGATCGCCGCTCGATCAGACGCTCTCAGCTGCCGGATGATGAAGGCCCCGCTGAGCTCGAGCAACGAGTTGCGAAAGAGTTCGGTCGATGTCAGTCAGTTGTCAGCTATACCAGGTGATGTTCGACGATCATTTGCCGCCCGCAAGTCAGAGAGCTCGAGACCTGATGAAGGCTCCTGCACCGATGTGTAGGGGTCGACAGCTGCAGATTCGGGCGCTGCCGGCGTCTCTTGCTTCTCCTTTTGCCTTAGCATGTCTTACCTATGCGTCGATATGAGCAGGTGCAGCAGGTCTCATGGAGGGGCCGGGAAAAGCTTAAACAGAGCGAGTGAATGTGCGCAGGAACGTGGGGATACGTGGGGTTACAAGTCATGGACTGGGGGCGGCTTCCAAAAAACACACTTGTGAAACTGAGATGAGAGGTAAAGATGCAGAAGGTACGGAATGCAACTGCCGGATGTGGCTAGAGAAGGGTGCGCATGAGCAAGACGGCCTGTGAGCAAAAGATCAAGTGGTGGGTGTGGCAACACAAGTGTCACTGTTTTGGTATCGTTACGGTATGGTTGCTGAGGCCTGTGGAAATTTGTTGTTGCTGCTTCATGTTTCGGCTGTGCTGCGCTGCAACGTCCCTTTGAGGCGATCGCCGTTCGATCAGACGCTCTCAGTTCCAGGATGATGAAGGCTCCGCTGAGCTCGAGTTACGAGTTGCGAAAGAGCTCAGCTTTACCAGGTGATGTTCGACGATCGTTTGCCGCCCGCAAATCAGAGAGCTCGAGACCTGATGAAGGCTCCTGCACCGATGTGTTGGGGTCGACACCTGCAGATTCGGGCCCTGCCGGCGTCTCTTGTTTGGCTTGCGCTTTTGGTTGTCCACTCTTTTGCTCCCAAGTGCTTTCCCACATCACCGTGGGCTTGCTGTTCTGTTTAGCGCCACACACCTTTCACGCTCGCCGTTTTTTCGTTCGCGTTTACGTTCGCGTTTACGTGCGCGTTGTGCGCTTCGGGGCCGCTTTGGGCACTCCTCACTCCTCACTCCTCGCTCCTCGCTCCTCGCCTCTCGCTCCTCTCGCCTCTCGCCTCTCGCCTATCTCTCTCTCTCTCTCTCTCTCCTTTTGTGTTGGGGTTGTGGGCGGTGCCGGGAATACTCTTTTAGACAGCCCGCGAAGATCTCTGGAATCAGCTCGGGTCAGCCGCGAAATAGCTGTTAAATGATTCCAAAATCGCTCTAAAAACGCTCCAAAATCGCTCCAAAACGATTTTGGAGTGATTTGGGGGGATGCTGGGGGCCTGGTTTAGGGTTTAGGGGTTGAATTTGGTCCGAATCCTATAGTCCTATAGGGTCTGATATGCCACCGTCGTGGCAACGGGGAGGGGTCTCCGGCGGCGCACATTAGACCCACGATTTGGGGCTCCTTGCTTGCAAAAGCCTTCACAAATACCGTGGGGCCCGAATCCTACATTGGCATTGCTGGCACAGCACTTTGCAACAGGTATAACCCGCATTGCGTGCTTGCACAAGCCCCGAAAATGCCATGGGATGCGAATCTCGAGGCTGCCCTCGCAACTACCGTGGCTTGCAAAAAGCCTTGTACATGTCTTCATCAGGACGATGTTAATTGCACGATATCAGGTGTTGGGCTAATAATTCCACCGACTATGACCTCTGCAAGCCTGGTGGTGCAGGGGCAAAGCCCGTTAACATTGGGACTGTCAGCAAAGCACGTGCGAGAGCGAGTGGAAGCCGATGAACAAGGGGGCAAAGCACTGGTTTAATGAGTTGGGCCAAACCTACAAGCACTGGATCCCCATCTGGGACAGCCACCACGCATGGCCATGCAGAGTTTGGAGGGCAGGAAGTTCGGGGACTTCAGGTTCGTTGAGGGATTTGGCGTGTGACCGTTGTAGGAGGATGTAAGGAGGCTTGCCGGGCAACGAAAGCGGTAGTCCTGGTGCCTCGTGGGGCCCGGATGCTGCTAGTCAAGTGAGGATTTCGGTATATTTCGGTGCTGGTAGATAGGTGGGTATTTTCGGTATGTTTCGTTTGTTGGAGCAGCCGAGGGCCTCAAACAACACGGCCACATCTACACCCCAATGGGGCTTTGCGGATCGAACAATGAAGACCCTGTAGCAGCGGCGGGCAAGACTGCCAAGGGGGACTTCCCCCTGCCCCACGAACAAAAGAAAGAAACAAAGAAAGAAAGAAAGAACGACAAAAAGAAAGAAAAGCGCGAGAAAAGAAAATAAGGAAAGAGAGAAACAAAGAAAGAAAAAAAGAAAGAAAGAAATGAAGAAACATAGAAAACAATAAAGAAAGAGCGAAAGAACGAAAGAACGAAGAAGGAACAAAACGAGTTCTGCAAGGAAGAAAGAACGTAGAAAGAACAAACGCAATCAGTACTGGCGAAGTACGCCCAACTGCATGGACGTGTAGGCTTGGGAGGCGCCCACCCATCCAAATCCGCGAGCCTCCAGCCGCGAAGCCGTGTTCCGCCCATCCACACCCACTCGGTTCATTCAAGCAGGGGTGCATTGTTTTTGTGAGGAGAGGACCCCCAAACTTGGCCGTTTGGCGACACAGAGCTTGTGATGCTTGTGTTGTGTGGGCTGCTGGTAGCAGCTAACTCAAAAAGGTTTCTTTTGCACGGAGGGTGGAACTTTCTGGCGGTACGGTATGTTTGCTATGGAGGATGTTTCGGCTGCGCTGCACTGCGGCGCTCCCGTTGAGGCGATCGACATTCGATCAGACGCTCACAATTCCAAGGCCGAGATGATGAAGGCCCCCATGTGCTGTGGCCCGTCGAAAACGCATCAAATGTCAGCTTTGCCAGGTGACCTTCGCCGATCGATTGCCCGCAAGTCAGAAAGTCCGCGGCCTGACGAAGGCGCCTGTAGAATGCAGAATTTAGCCGCAGCATGCGTTTTTTGGCTGTGCAGCAGTGCAGCACTGTGCGTGGCGCTCTCGTTGAGGCGATCGGTATTCGATCAGACGCTCGCAGTTCCAAGACCGAGATGATGAAGGCGTCCTGTGCAAAACGCCGGTTCGATAAGAACAGTCGCAAGCTACCCTCTGGTTTTTCTTGTCCGTTGCGTTCAAGATGGTGTCATCGTCCATTCTGGATGCTCTGGCATCAGACAGGCGTGTGAAGCCTCGATCTGCCAGTCAGCCTCGCCAGGTGACCTTCGCCGATCGATTGCCCGCAAGTCCCAAAGCCCGAGGCCCGACGAAGGTGCCTGCGCCAGTATGCAAGAGCATGCAGGAGTCGACACATGCAGATTCGGACACCGATCTCTTTTTTTGGTTCTTGTTCCGCTTGCATCTAGAGATATCTAGAGTTGTCCCTTTTGTGTCTTCCTGTGCTGTTCTGGTCAGGTGGCGGTGCCCAAGCTAAACCCAAATAGAGTGCAAGTCAGCCCAAGATTCTAGATGGAGCGCGTACTGGCAATCCCAACATGCAGCAGCAAGAGTACTAGCTCCAGGAGTATGTGGGCCGGAGGTCGTCAGTCACATGCCACCGCTAGAGAGAGCATGACTTTGCTCTACTGGAGTCAGAGAGTGTTCTCCTCTTCCATGAGACAAGGAATAGAGGCGTTTAAGTTTTGGCGTAGAATAGGAAGCCCGGAACCGCAACAGGTGGTTAGCAGTGATCGCAGTTTGTGTTTTCGTTTGTCCTTAATATGGTGCTTCCTTGCATGCAAGCATGTTAAGAAGGTGCGAGCTGCAAGCACCAGCCGCAAGCCCCTGATGAAATCGGCTAGAAAGTCACTGATACTTAGGACGAAGGCGCGACAAGTCCAATAATGGAATCGGGCAATGCAAAGGTAGACAAGCAAGCAAACTCACCTGTGCAGCAGTGGGGGTAATGGCTTTCGGGGTTTTCGGGGAAGCCGTCGATCCGTTGAGAGGCCACTTGCCATTTCTGCGTTTTTTGGCTGTGCAGCAGTGCAGCACTGTGCGCGGCGCTCTCGTTGAGGCGATCGGTATTCGATCAGACGCTCGCAGTTCCAAGACCGAGATGATGAAGGCGTCCTGTGCAAAACGCCGGTTCGATAAGAACAGTCGCAAGCTACCCTCTGGTTTTTCTTGTCCGTTGCGTTCAAGATGGTGTCATCGTCCATTCTGGATGCTCTGGCATCAGACAGGCGTGTGAAGCCTCGATCTGCCAGTCAGCCTCGCCAGGTGACCTTCGCCGATCGATTGCCCGCAAGTCCCAAAGCCCGAGGCCCGACGAAGGTGCCTGCGCCAGTATGCAAGAGCATGCAGGAGTCGACACATGCAGATTCGGACACCGATCTCTTTTTTTGGTTCTTGTTCCGCTTGCATCTAGAGATATCTAGAGTTGTCCCTTTTGTGTCTTCCTGTGCTGTTCTGGTCAGGTGGCGGTGCCCAAGCTAAACCCAAATAGAGTGCAAGCCCTCAGCCCAAGATTCTAGATGGAGCGCGTACTGGCACTCCCAACATGCAGCAGCAAGAGTACTAGCTCCAGGAGTATGTGGGCCGGAGGTCGTCAGTCACATGCCACCGCTAGAGAGAGCATGACTTTGCTCTACTGGAGTCAGAGAGTGTTCTCCTCTTCCATGAGACAAGGAATAGAGACGTTTAAGTTTTGCTGTAGAATAGGAAGCCCGGAACCGCAACAGGTGGTTAGCAGTAATCGCAGTTTGTGTTTTCGTTTGTCCTTAATATGGTGCTTCCTTGCATGCAAGCATGTTAAGAAGGTGCGAGCTGCAAGCACCAGCCGCAAGCCCCTGATGAAATCGGCTAGAAAGTCACTGATACTTAGGACGAAGGCGCGACAAGTCCAATAATGGAATCGGGCAATGCAAAGGTATTCAAGCAAGCAAACTCACCTGTGCAGCAGTGGGGGTAATGGCTTTCGGGGTTTTCGGGGCAGCCGTCGATCCGTTGAGAGGCCACTTGCCATTTCTGCGTTTTTTGGCTGTGCAGCAGTGCAGCACTGTGCGCGGCGCTCTCGTTGAGGCGATCGGTATTCGATCAGACGCTCGCAGTTCCAAGACCGAGATGATGAAGGCGTCCTGTGCAAAACGCCGGTTCGATAAGAATAGTAGCAAGCTACCCTCCGGTTTTTCTTGTCCGTTGCGTTCAAGATGGTGTCATCGTCCATTGTGGATGCTCTGGCGTCAGACAGGCGTGTGAAGCCTCGATTTGCCAGTCAGCCTCACCAGGTGACCTTCGCCGATCGATTGCCCGCAAGTCTCAAAGTCCGAGGCCCGACGAAGGTGCCTACGCCAGTATGCAAGAGCATGCAGGAGTCGAAACATGCAGATTCGGACACCGATCTCTTTTTTTGGTTCTTGTTCCGCTTGCATCTAGAGATATCTAGAGTTGTCCCTTTTGTGTCTTCCTGTGCTGTTCTGGTCAGGTGGCGGTGCCCAAGCTAAACCCAAATAGAGTGCAAGCCCTCAGCCCAAGATTCTAGATGGAGCGCGTACTGGCAATCCCAACATGCAGCAGCAAGAGTACTAGCTCCAGGAGTATGTGGGCCGGAGGTCGTCAGTCACATGCCACCGCTAGAGAGAGCATGACTTTGCTCTACTGGAGTCAGAGAGTGTTCTCCTCTTCCATGAGACAAGGAATAGAGACGTTTAAGTTTTGCTGTAGAATAGGAAGCCCGGAACCGCAACAGGTGGTTAGCAGTAATCGCAGTTTGTGTTTTCGTTTGTCCTTAATATGGTGCTTCCTTGCATGCAAGCATGTTAAGAAGGTGCGAGCTGCAAGCACCAGCCGCAAGCCCCTGATGAAATCGGCTAGAAAGTCACTGATACTTAGGACGAAGGCGCGACAAGACCAATAATGGAATCGGGCAATGCAAAGGTATTCAAGCAAGCAAACTCACCTGTGCAGCACTGGGCTTAGGTTGAAACCTCGATCTGCCAGTCAGCCTCGCCAGGTGACCTTCGCCGATCGATTGCCCGCAAGTCACAAAGCCCGAGGCCCGACGAAGGTGCCTGCGCCAGTATGCAAGAGCATGCAGGAGTCGACACGTGCAGACTCGGACCCCGATCTCTTGTTCTGATCTTGTTCTGCTAGTATTCTGAGTCGTCTTTTGTTGTGTCCAGAAGTTTACTGGGATGAGTTGGGCGGGCAGGATGGGAATGTTAACGGGACGTGTTGCAATGCACCCGAATTCCAGCTGTACGTGCCTGAAAGCCCGGACTTCATGCCGGCTGCCAAGACTATGCAAAAGTGCACCGAGATGTTAGCATTAACTCGGCATGGCCGAGACGTGCTCAGACCCGAAACCCCAATCCAGAGCTGCCGCGCCATGGATGCCGCTTGGAGGGGTTTGGTGCACGGGAGGGCTTTACAAGTCCAGAATCCAAAGAGCGATGGGTTTAGAGGGCAGGTCCATATGCCAAGGGGGGGGGGGGGGTTCAGAGGAGAGGGGGTCTGTTGGGGGGTGCATGGAGTGGGGTCTGTAGGGGGTCCATACAGGGGGCATAAACTTAGCAGGTCCTGAAGGTCTTCGCTTTTTGACTCTGGGCTCGCGAAATGCGAAATCGTCAACGCTTCGGGACGTCTGGGTTCACCGTTGCTTTTGGACTTCTGGGTTCACATGGTCTCTCAATGTTTGGGGCTTACGATGGCAGAAATCTTTTACCCCAGTCAGTCAGGTGACGTGCGCGCTTCCTTGGCCCGGCACTCACAGCTCAGTGAAGGCCAGTTCAGCGAGTGAAGCCGTTTGAAGGTGAGGTGAACTGAACACATGGGGCCTCAGTTGAAGGCAACCCTTACCCCGACGGCCGCTACGAGGATGAAGGCTTTCTTCAGACATGTCGTTGAATCGTGTGGAGCTGCGCTGTGGAAGGGGTTACGTCGTTGCAGTGGGCAGGTTCGGCGCGGTACTCGCTTTCTGGGCGCAAATCAGAAGGCTACAACGCGGACGGTGCAGGCCGCGGGCCGCGTGATTGGCGGTCTCGAACCTGTGAGATCCTGTGAGTTGAATACCACACATGTGACACAATCTGCCTGCAAGTGTCATCTTGCTGTTTTGACGTTGAATCACCTTGCACCTTGTAGCACGGGTTGGAGATTCTGGATTTGCAGCGGGCTTGACATTGCTTGAGGCGTGTTTGAGTGCGCAAGTCCCAACGCATCCCGACGCATCCCGACACATCCCAACACTACAACGCGAGTGGTGGTGCTTCCCTTGGAGGGGTGGTGGCCTGCAGATCACACAATACTGCGCGCATCGGCGCATCGCAAGCTTGGAGTCCAAGAAATGGATTTCTCTCGTGCCTTCGTTCGCTTTTCTTTCCACTTCTTTTCAAGAGCATTTGTGGCCGTTTGGTGCACACCCCTGGACAAGCCTCCAGAGCCCAGAGTGAGAGCAGCCTCTGGGAAGCGTCCGTAGATTGACCGGAATTTCAGCAGATGTCGGAACCAGCCAGGTCCAGCCAGGTCCAGCCAGGTCCAGCCAGGTCACAGTGGGCGAATTGGTTTCCAAGAGCAAAGCCTGAATAGATCCAACAGAGACAAAAGGAGAGCTCAACTAGTGATCATTGCAGAATCCTGCAGCTTCTCAAAGCAGTGGGAATCAAGTGCAGCCTCTCCAGTCTATCGAGATCATGAGCAGGCAAACGTCTTCGAAAGAATGAAGGAATGAGCCGAAAGCAAACGAATTGATGCAAGCTTCGTTGGTTTCTGTGAGCCCGCAGCAAAACACCTCTTTGGGTGTGCTGAAATCGTTCTTTTCGTGTTCCACGCTGCAGCTTTGCCAGGTGATTCTCGCCGCTCCACGTATCAGAAATCTGCAAGCTTGAGGCCTGACGGAGGTGCCTGCCCCTAAACGCCAGGAGGACTCATCGCCAGGAATTATCCGGAGTGGTAATGCTGGGGTCAGTTGGGGGCTTCGCGGGTTGGTCGTCCAACTTTTGAGTGGATGCTCCAGCCAGAACAATCAGGTGACGTGCGTGCTTCCTTGGCCCGGCACTCACAGCTCGGTGAAGGCCAGTTCAGCGAGTGAAGCCGTTTGGAGGTGAGGTGAACTGAACACATGGGGCCTCAGTTGAAGGCACGCCTTACCGCGGCAGCCGCTACGAGGATGAAGGCTTTCTTCAGACATGTCGTTGAATCGTGTGGAGCTGCGCTGTGGAAGGGGTTACGTCGTTGCAGTGGGCAGGTTCGGCGCGGTACTCGCTTTCTGGGCGCAAATCAGAAGGCTACAACGCGGACGGTGCAGGCCGCGCCGAACATGGGCCGGGCAACCGCTGTTGTTTTCATCTCGAAACCCTAGCTTGCTGTAGGCGGTTGTTTGGGATGGTTTGGGAGTCACTTAGGTTCCTTCCCTCGGTCAGGACCTTTTGGGAGCCTTGGAGTTCTGTGCACGGGTCCCTAGACCCCAAGAATTGGGAGATTTGGGTGGCGGGGGGCGGGGGGGGAAAAGGGTGCAGTTCGGGAGTGCCAAGAGGGGGCCCCTACTGGAACGGCATCGGAAGATCCCCTGCGATGTTGCAAAGCAATAGGGGCGGGGAAATTGAAGAGAAACAAAGACCGCCCATGGCAAGTTTTCGTAAAATTGAGGCGCTTCTTGGACCCAGTGTCTTAAGTATAGGGGCATGAGGGAAGCGGGGAAGCGGGGGACAGCAGGGGACAGCGGGGGGGGGAGCCGAGGAGCAGTTGAAACCATTACCTTGTCGAATTATGCTTGGTTCTTGGTTCTTTTTGTAGAGCGGGGGGATGCCAAGGTCGACGGCTTTTAGGCTCGAAGAGCTTGTATGCTTCTTTGGTGCACATGCATTGAGTTAGGCAGGCCTTGGGTGTGCATGTTTCATTTTGAGGATGCAATGTACCGGCTTGCTACATTTTGGCTCAAGACTTGGCTAGAGCCAAACTGGCAAGCTGGAACATTTCTTTTCTCCCAGGGAAGTGATCCCTGTGTCGCAATGGATGATGAGCCTACAGTCATTCACACAAATTTGCCGACCTTGGCTCCCGCGAACTGGTTGGACTTCCGGGCCTACATGTCTGATCTGGCACGTAAGGGCCGTCAGGACGAGTTGTGGTCCATCTGGAGTCGGGTTGCTGAGATTACACACCTACCGGCACCCTCCCCTTCGATTACAGACTTTGACTTCTTGGGTTCCAAGGTTCCGGTGCGCCGGATTGTCTGTACCCAGGCTGGGTGTGATCGATGCGGGCGAGCCAGAGGTGGTTACCAATTCCCCTTCCTTGGCCCCTGGTCCAAGAGTGCAGCCATCGTGGAGGAGCCTGAGTTGGGGCCAGCGGTGGCCTTTGCCGCCTACGATCGTTGCCACGAAGTTCTTGCAGAGGACAGGATGTGGGATGCTAGCTCGGGCTTGGAGCTGCAGGATATGCTCACCGCTACATTTGGGCGCGTGCTCTATCAGGCCGAGATCAACGACCTCCACGGCGCAGCCCATCCCTCTGTGGACGATGTGTTTCGGGCTTGGCGAACCTGGCAGCAGGGACAACGGGCCTGGCGCGATCCACTCTTACTCCCAAAGCCCACGCCCAGCCAGGCACGGTGCACAAAGCCCATCGGTCTATGCTGCTTTGGCTACGATGGGCGGCAGACCCCGCGGGCCGGTCTATGCCTGCGGTCTGTGTGGACTGCGGGGGTTAGGGGATTTCGTGCACCAGATCTTGCAGTCAGCAATGTGCCGTGATTGCTTGCAGGCACGGGTGGCCATGGCGTCACGGCCCCTGTCCGACAGTGGCTCTGGGAGTGAGAGCGACTGAGAGGAGACTGGAGTCGAGTGTGGGGATCCGGGGCGGACCTCCAATTTGCGGTACCCACAAATGCACATGTGTTATGGGCGGGGAGTGACCCCGCAAGCACCATTTTCTTGTGAGCGGCAGGGAGTTACCCTGTTTGCATCGCTGAAGTGCTCAGGTCGTCGCTCGGAGTGGTCAGGCTGGGCGAGTTCGGCGAGGACCCTGGGGAAATTTTGCAGTCTGTGTTCAAGTTCTTTGTTTCGCTGTTCGAAAGCATCTCATGGTCTGAGGGTCCACCTGAGCTTTGGGCTTCAAGCGTTGGGCTTAGGGCTGGCCTTGCTTAGTGCGCAGGCGAAGGAGGAGGCTGCGGCATTGCCGCCTCATCCTAAGAAGGGGCCGCAGCGGCGCGCGCTGGCGAGTGACGCCAGCGACCTTCTTCCGCCACTGAAGCGGCAGCGGATGGAATCCCCAGCAGTTCCCGTGAGGCCACCGCCTGAAGCCCCGCGGCGGATTCCTGCAGAGCCTGTGGGCCCGCCTCCGAGCAGACTCCGACGGCCGCCCAAAAACCCCGCCGCCGGCCTTTTTCAGTTCGATGAGACCTCGAGAGAAGCGCCCTGGGCAGTCAGGGGCTGACACCTGGCCTCGGAGGAGTGGGGCGAGCAATCTGGAGGTGCACTTCGATCGTCTGGCTACAGTGGGTGGCAATTCGGCGGAGCGGCCTACGAAGATCTGGGAAGGAGCGAATGGTGGTATCTTGTGGCTGGCAGGGCTGCCTACGGCGGACACAGCGTCTTCCTTTCCGCGCTGTGACATTCAGCTCACAATTGGATGCAGCAGGCAGTGGCAGCACGTGGTGGCGTGGCGTTGCCGGGTGCCCTGCAACTCCAGATCAGCGTCACTGATTCGACGTCTCGGGACGATCAGTGGCGCGAAGCCTGGCCAGTCATTCGCCAGACCCTCTTCACAGGAGGTAGTGTCCTGGGCCACTGCATGGCTGGCTGCCATCGAGCTGCCACTGGGCAGTCCCTCCTCTTGGCCTTGGTGGACAACATCAGCTTCGAGGAAGCCCAGAGGCGTGTCAGCCGTCTACGTGACGTCGAGATCCACAAGGCAATGGCTCAGGGCACGGTGGCGAAGTGGGTCCGCTACACCCGAAAGAACAGCATGTCGGGCAAGGTTTGGCCATCCCCTCGAGCATTCATCTTCACGGACCGGTCCCAGATTCACTTGGAAGTGGAGCAAGGAGTGCCTCTTTGCAAGCATCGCCAAGGGTCCATTGCTAGCCAAAGGCTCAAGGATGTGACCGAGGTTGAGTCCGTGGAGGAAGCCCAGGGCTACTATCGTCCCTTCTGCAAAGACTGCCTCCAGCGGGCAGCAGCGAAGTTCCACCCAAAGTGAGTGTGCAGAGGGGCTGTGCATCAATCCCCCGGAGTTACCGGGTGGATAACATGCTGCATTTAAGAGAGACGAATTCCGCTCTCTGATAAGGCTCCGGTCGTGACCCTCGCAGGTGCTGAAACGGCATCGTTCTTAGGACTCCAGGACAAGCGCAGAGCTTGTCGTAGGGAGTGGGGCGTACCCGTCCGACATAGGTTGCCATGCAAAGGATTGTCTGGGGCGCACATGCTAGGGCCTGGGGCGGTGTAGCATGTGGTTTCGGCTGTGAGCCAGCCGTGTCTGCCATGCAACAGAGTGGCTGTTGTGAGCTAGGCAGCTAGGCAGTGCATGCGTCCACGACAGTCTTTTTTAATTTTCTTAAGCCCTCGCACCTCCCCCCCCCCGTTCGATCTCGCAGGATTTCGCGCAGCTGTCAGCCCAAGGCCCGGCCGATCCTTAGTGCAGGGGTGTGGAGTGACCACGGTTTCGGCCTAGCCATGGCATCTTTTCACTTAGTGCCGAGAGACGGCGGATTTTCGTGCTACACTTGTGTCGCTGCAACTCAATTTCGAATTTGCTGATGAAATCCTCGAGGCCCTGGTCAAGGCCAAGCTCAAGAACCTTGAGGAATTCCGGTACTTCTTCGAGTCGGAAGCCGAGATAGGGGTCTGGGTTCAGAGACTCAACTTGGGCGATGTCCAGGGCGTGCAAACCGCACGTTTGAGGCGCACCTGGGCTGCAGTGAAGGTTTTCTTTCAGCATGCTGACGCAGGGAGGACCAAAGTCGGCGAATCAGACTTGGACGATCTCTTGGATGATACAAGCCTGCGTGACATGAAGCAGCAATTCTGGCGCAGGTATCGTGCCAGATTCCCCCCCGAGCTCTATCCTTCGGATGCAACACTCTCGCGAGTGACGCGAGAATTAAACAAGCGCCTCCTGTGCGTTTTCTCCGTATGGAAGGTCAAGAGCTTGCAGTTCCAGCTGGTTATTACCAGCAAGAAGAGACGCTTGCGGGACGGCCTGTTCACGGAGGAGACGGAGCAGGAGGAGTCAGTCCCGCACGATTGGGAAAACTACCTCGACCGCCTCCACATCCTCTTGACAGCCTACGCGTTGGCAGGGGTGGATCAGGTGGCGGGAGCGCCCCAGGCCAATCAGGAGCACGCGCTTGGAGCGGACTCCACGATCTTTGTCCAGGCGCCACTGGACGTCCTTATGGAGTACTACTACCGCGCCAAGAGGTCGGTGGTTTCGCTACCAGCACACAAGCGGCTGGAATGGGTGGAGCAGAGAGACTCCGAGGAGAGGGCAGTCTGGGTGGCCAAGTTCCGCGAGTCCACCAAGACACTCGGCCAAGTCGTGCGTGAGGTGTTCAATCTCAGAGACGTGCGCTGGGTCGCCATCCAAAGCGGAGGCCCAGGAGAATCTAGCCGCAATCCCACACCGAAGATGCTGGCCGCGGCAACTACCCAGCTACTGAGCCCGCCTAAACTTTCCTCGTTCTAGCTCGGCACCCCGGTAGCGGGCAAGAAGGTGGCCAGAGTCATGAAGGATGGCAAGCGTCTGTGCGTCGAGTTCCAGCAAGGACGTTGCAAGTGCCCTGATCGGCACATGTGCGGGATTGTCCTTCGAGGCGAGCGAGTCTGTGGTTCAACGAAGCATGGGGCTAAGGACTGCAAGCAGAAAGTGAAGGCCTGATGGGGCCCCGAGGGGGGGAGGCGACCCCCTCCTCGGGGTCTAGCACGGATTCCGAAGATCCGGAATCGCTGTTGATGGCAGACATCTTTTCTGGTCCCAATGCCCCGCTCACGAAAGCTTTCCTGTTCTGTGGATGGCGCTGCCTGACGTTGGATATTCAACTGGACTCCTCCTCGCATGATCTGGCACACCCCCTTCGGCAGCAGAGCCTCAGGGAGCAGCTCAAGGAGGCCGATTTTGTGTCCGCGGCGTTCGACTGTTCCACCAAAAGCAGAGCGAGGGAGGTGCCGAGGGTGTTCGATGATGGGCGCCAGGGCCCAGGTCCCCTCCGCTCTACTCGACAACCCGAGGGACTGGACGGCCTGTCGCCGGCGGATCAGCACCGCGTCAAGCGTGACAACAATGCGTGTGGCTTTATGCTGCAAGTCATGCAAGAGGTGGCGGAGAGAGGAGCTGGGGCAATGCGAGAGAATCCGGTGAACAGCTTGCATTGGCTACTTCAGCAAGAGGTGGCAGCTTTCCGCGCAGGGCTCTGGGCGGATACTCATTATGATGCCTGTTGTTGGGGAGGAGCCCGATGCAAGAGGCAGCGCCTTCGTAACAACATCCCAGAGATATCCTCATGGCCCCCCCTCCAATGCCACCATGTGCATGCCAGTGACGAGTGGCAACCGTATCTGCTGAATGGACGATACGTGTACCCCACCAAGGAGGAGGCGGAGTACACAGCGCCATTTGTCTTTGCAGTTGCCGTTTCCGTGTCATGGTGGGCCGTCCGGGTGGGCCGAGCGAAGCTGGCTGTGCCGCGCATGCCGACGCCCTGTTGCGTGAGGCGGCGTGAGGAGTGGCCACTGATGGATCCGAGATCTTTGCGGTCATGGGCGCTGGCACCGCTTGCCATCTCTTTGGGTTTGGGGCCAGCTAGTGCCGAAGAAGCAGCTCGGATCCCGCCGAGGAAAGTTGTGGAAGCAGTCATTGGTGCCGATGGGACCCTCCCACGTAACTGCATTTACGTGGGGGTGACTCCCTTGAGTCCGGAGGCGAAGACTGGCCGGATGCTTACAGACATTGCCCTATGTCAGAAGAGGAGGCGTTGTGCTGCCTGGTGGTGTGGTGGCACCGAGAATGGCAGGCTCTGGCATTCCAGATCTACTCCGGCCTCCTTTTCGGCCTGCCTCTTGTAGTCACGTCATTCAATCGGTACAGCAGATTCAGTGAAGCTGCGTCACGTAGAGTGGCGCTCACAGTGACCTCTTCCTACTTTGATGACTTCAATATGGTGGATTGGTCCTCCTCCAAAGGAAGCGGACAATGGGCAGTCGGAGAGCTCAACAAGTGTCTGGGAACGCCGTTTGCCGAAGAGAAGAGGCAACCCATGGCAGTTCAAGGATCCTTCTTGGGCTTGGACCACGACCTTTCCGAAGCCTTGCAGAGGGGGTTCGTCACCTTTTGGGCGAGAGAACGCCTGTTCACCAAAATGTCCGACCTCATCGAGCAATCCGAGACTGCGTCTTCGCTCAAGGCCGGGCTTGCTGCGAAGATGTTTGGCCTGATGAACTTCTTGGAGCAGGGCATGTATGGACGAGTCGGATGCGGTGGCCTCGCTGCTCTGTGTGACAGGCAGCGCAGCAAAGAATCCGACCTCTCGCCGGACATCCTCCAGACGTTTCAGCTTATTCGCGCACTCCTAAAATTTCGTCCTGAGAGGCGCTTTTGGGTGTCCAACCCACCAGTGCAACGCTTCATAGCTGCGAGTGACGCAGCAGAGGAGAAGCCTCAAGCCGGAACCGGAGGTTTCCTCTTGATTTGGCAGCAAGGTGCGAGCCAGGTCCGAGAGGGTTTTGTCGCGGCATGTCCGGAGGAGCTTTATGCCCTTTGGGGACCGGGCGACAAGAAAATTGCACAGCTGGAGCTCAGCATGGTGCTTTTCGCTCTGGTGGCTCGGCCTGCAAGATTTCGCATGAGGCGCGGAATCTGGTACATCGACAACACTGCGGCATTGATGGCCCTCATCCGCGGGAGGTCCGACAATTCTGATTTGTCCCGCCTGGCGCAGTTGATACATTTGTGTCTCTTTGTCTTCCAAACCTGGATATATTGGGAATGGGTGCCGTCCAAATCCAATTGGAGCGACGCCATTAGCAGGCTGGGAGTCGACGACGAATGGCATCAGTCGCACTCCTTCTCCACTAGTTTAGCTTTCTTCCCATTTCAGCTCTGGGCGTTACCGCTGGAAGCAGCTATCCAGGTGTTCGAGTACTTGTAGTGAAGTGCATTGGGGTGAGTGCCTTGGGAGCGTGAGGGTCACCTGAAGGAATCCGGCGTTTCTGACCCGGCTACCGTGGGACCCGGAAGCGGTCCGGATGTTACCAACGCAATTACCTCCTGTGTGTCAGGAGCTGTTCACTAGAACTCAGACTCGGAATTGCCCACAGCTGTGAAGACAAGAAAATACGGAGTGGATGCGAAGTGCTCGTATTGAGTATATGCTCCTTCGGAATGTGCACATGCATTGAGTTAGGCAGGCCTTGGGTGTGCATGTTTCATTTTGAGGATGCAATGTACCGGCTTGCTACATTTTGGCTCAAGACTTGGCTAGAGCCAAACTGGCAAGCTGGAACATTTCTTTTCTCCCACCCGCCCACCCTGAGACACCGAGCTCCCGTGGAGTCATCCGTGTCTTGGGAAGTACCATCCTTCGGAGGTACAGGGGCTGCATGAGAGTCATGCGTCCCGGGAGCGTGAGGGTCACCTGAAGGAATCAGGCGTTTCTGACCCGGCTACCGTGGGACCCGGAAGCGGTCCGGATGTTACCAATGCAATTACCTCCTGTGTGTCAGGAGCTGTTCACTAGAACTCAGACTCGGAATTGCCCACAGCTGTGAAGACAAGAAAATACGGAGTGGATGCGAAGTGCTCGTATTGAGTATATGCTCCTTCGGAATGAAAATTAGGTTTTTAGGGTTGACAGATGTTGATGGTGGTTAGCGTTTGTGTTTGTAGGGTTTGATGGTAAGGGTTTGCAGGGTGGTTTGGGGCTATCGTGGTGTGTTTCGGCTTAGGTTTTTGAGAGGATTTAGGGCTGTTTAGTAAAGTTTAGAGTTTGCGGCTTCCAACGTCTAGTTTCTTTGGGGTTGAATGGAGAGTCTTGGATAGCATGCTTGCATGGTATTCTTGTTTCTGGTTTGCTGGAATCGGTGTGCTGGTTGTCAGCGTCCGCTTGCGAACCCCTGTCGGCGAGTGGGGTACCCATTCCACGCAAAAAGGTCCATAAACGGTGAGCAAACCGCGCCAGGTGTGTTGGGAAGGGCATTAGAGGTACTTTTTGTGCTCCCCCGAAACCTATGGTCCGAGGCCTCGGATTCGGCGAATAACTGTTTAGAGTTGCGTCTACATGGTCTTCCTTTTTCGGAAACAAACTCGGCATGCTCTTTGTCTAACTTTCGGACGGGGTCTGGAAATCGAGCGTTTGCTTGGCATTGGTCAGGATTTTGGAGGTCATTCGTATCCGATGTGGGTGCTGCCGAAAACGAGAACTGTGTTGCTGTCTGTGACCAGACATGACCCCAGACCCCATCGCGTCCGCACGTTCCCTTAAGTTTATGTTGTGTTGCACACGTTGTGTGCTCAAGGACATGCAGTGCGACGAATGCCGGAGCATTCCTCGCCCAAGCGCCACCCCCCTCCCACCCCACTTTGAGGGATCCAGCCGCCTCCCAGTCCAGTGGGGTGCTGTAATGTGCTGTATTGATTCTCGGCAGACTGGTGAATCCTTTGCACATGTTGAAGCAGGGGCATGCAGGGATGTCTAGGGTCTGGAGAATGTGGTTGCGTTAAACTCCTTCGGATCCAGGATCCCTAGGATCACTCAAACTTCAATCGGCCACGCAATAGGACGCAACAAGACAACTGGTACCCCCTCACGAATGCCACACGTTGCGAAAGCCATAGGGACAACACACTGACAGTCACTGGCCCTTATCAACCAAGCTGCCCTCGCGGTCATTTGGAGAGAACAACAACGCAACGGTTTAAACAGTTTAGCTGCAGCCGACCATAGCGCGATTCAACTAAGCGAAACTGCCTTTGTCAAGACTGGCTGGAAGTTGTCGTTACAAATCCAGAGCAGTACCCGCTCCACATGCCAGCGTATGGGGGAGAACCCAAAGCCAGGATTTGGAAAAATGATCTTTTCATGAACTGCAAGTTTCAATGGAGGATGGGAATACAGCATGGTGCAGCACGGTGCTGCTAGTTGGCTTCTCCATGACTGGTTCTAGGATAGGAAGTTGGTCACAACTGAGTGCGAATTCGTCTGAAGCCTGCATGTTTTTAAGTTGTTCAGCTCGAAAATGCAGACTTACTCCGTACGGAAGGCTTCTCCAGTTTTCAGGGGCAGCCAGATCATGTCGTCTTGAGCGCCTGAAAGGACATAAAGGACCAGCCCTATGGGGGAAGGGGCATGCAGATGGCAGCCCTACTCAGACTTGTCTTAGAGTCCAACAGAGCTCGGCCAAGTCGCCTCAAGGGCTCCTGAAGACTTCGAGATGACTCTGAGATGACCCTGTGCAGATGCAGACCATACCACACCTCGAAGCTAGACATCCCAACCAGCTTGAATGACTTCACCCTCACAACAGCTGCCTCACTAAGTCGCTGGGAACGACAGGCAGGCGAGATTCGCGGCGCAGCTCGAGGCTACCTGAAGGCTTTTCCAAGCTTCCACGTGTGTGTTTTTCCGAGCTCATTTCAATAGAACATGCTGGTAGCATGAACCCAATGAAGCTCGCTGCAGGTTCTGAGCAGCGCATGTTGTCTCAGCCACCGCTGCCGCCTCGGAAGATTGCATTCTGCCACTGCTTCAGCAGCTGTTAGAAGTGTTGTTGCCATTAGTGTAAATTGGGGGTGTGGCAAGCATGTGGGTGCATGTAAAGTAAAGTGAAGGGCGTCGCCGGACTCCTCCGAGTCGGAGCTCTTCACTGGAGCTGGCCAGGATGGCTTTCAAAGGAAATCGGAGGCTGTTTCAGTTTTGGCTAAAGCCTGTCTTCATGGAGAGTACCTCGCTGCTTGAGGTCATCCGTCCTCCTGAGCGACCGGTCGAACTTACATTGGTACTCGATGCTGACAACGTTGACCAGGACACCGGCCATTAGACATTGTAGAGCCTCGGTTCGGAAGTAGCCGATCGAGAGAGAGAGAGAGAGAGAGAGAGTGGAAACGTGCAGAAACTTTTCACACCGACTGACTCGGTTGAGCACGCCCCTTAAGGCGGTCCCTTCGGGGACTATGTACGCTGCAAGCAAGCAAGCAAGACATCACCTTTCGCGTCCCTTGGGGCAAGGAAAAAGGAAGAGAGAGAGAGAGAGAGAGAGAGAGCGAGCGGGGGGGAGATCGGGGGAGCACTTCACACTGAGCCTTCAGTTGTCCGTGTCACTACCGGACTGGACACGGGTGCGCTCTCGCGCCTGGGGACCTCCTCAAAGGGCCCCTCAGGCCTAGTAGAAGAAGAAGAAGACGGAGAGAGAGAGAGAGAGAGACAGAGAGAGAGACAGAGAGAGAGAGAGGGAGAGAGAGAGAGAGAGAAAGAGAGAAATAGACAGCGCTCTGGCCGTTCATCCCTTGCCCTTGTCTGCAGATGAAATCCATCGTCTGGAAATTCACGGAGCAAGGGGCGTGCGTGAAGGCTCTCAGCAAGCACTGTCCCAAGGCTTGGGTGATCTGCTGGCAGAGCTCCTCACATCCAGCTTGCGTTGTGCTCTAGCGCGACAGGCGACGCCAGAAGATATTCGTGCGGGCGATGTTTTGCTGTTTATCAACGACGAGCTTGTTCTTGACAAAGAAAAGTTGCATGCTTAGCCTTGCCTGCCGCGTTGAATTGCAGTTGCTCGTCACTACATTCTAAGGCATGTTACTCAGATGATTTGGAAGGATGAGCCCCTCAGCTGAGTCGCTGTTAGGCAAAGCTTCTGGGCTTCTGGGCTTTTCGGCTTTCAAACTTTCAAGCCCCACATCTTCGATCACTGCTCGGTGTTCATCCTGCACTTGCTTGCACAGAGTCTTGCAAGGCTAGTTAAGGGCTAGGGGCTGCAGCCATGATCGAGATGCCATTCGCTAGGAATCATCGCGCTTAGCTATTCTCTCAGGCTCCCAAATCTTGCACCTAGCATCAATTGCGCAGCCGCATTGAAACACTTCGAACGCCACATGCATCCACATGCCATGCCTCGTCCCAGAATCAATGTCTAGAACAGACACAGCTGGTGACTCCCACTTGAAAAATGATCAACATAGTATGGGTGTTAGAACCTAGAACGTGTTCGCCCATGTTAGCGGGGTGATCCGGGATGTGTCAGGACCAAGCCTTAGCATACAGCTTCATCTAAGCGTGCGGTTTCGACTCGAGGGTTTGTCAACATTCAACACATCAAGACCTGAATTAGGAAGTCGCAGCTGTCAGGTGTGGCAGAGTCCTTCATCACATGTGAATGACGTACTTTGGTAGTTGTGCCCAAAACCGTCGATTTGCAATACTAAAAAACCCACATTTTCATGGCACAGTCTGCACTGGGGATGCAGACGGCCGAACGCGGGGTTTTAATTTGCCACGTAACCGTATCGACAAGTTTAAAGACACCAGTCGGGAAACAACTGGCTCAAGGCTTCACATTTGCCACATGTGCGAAGTTAGATGCTGAGCGTTTGTGCGGCCAAACCGAGGCAGCTGGAGAATCAATTCCTCACCCTGCGCTTGAAACCCAGAAATTGCCCAGAGATAGGATATGCCGGATATGCATCAGTTTTTCATCATTTGAGCGCATGACACTGCTTCGTCACACCCGCTTTTTCGTGGCTGGCTTTGTTTGTATGTTTTTTTGTTTGTTTGCGTGTCTTGGTGTGCAATGTGTGCAATCGTCGCATCCTCTCCGGCTCTGAAGGTTTTCGGGCCTGGGGATGAAGGCGGACCGGGCTGCGCTGAGTGGATGCAGCTGGAATGTCAATGAACTCTAGTACTGTATGAGCCTGAACTATTCTTATCTCAGCATTTCTCGGCCGAAGTTCTGCCTAACGTACCTGCAAGGCTCCGAAGAGTCTCGTGCTCCTGATGGAGAGCCGCTGCCGCCGTGCAGTCTTGCATGTTCACGGCCTTCTGGGAAGTTTGGTGCAGAAAAGCTCGATCACGAAGTGATCCAGTTGGTGCACCACTTTGTTTCAGAATGTCCCGCAGATTTGAGCTGTCCTTGACCGTTTCCGAGCAAAATTGGTCCTGGATAAATTTGGAAGCGCATGGCCGCATCTTGAAGAGGTGTCCAGCACCTACCGCACGTGTTACCCAACAATTGAAGCCCAGAAAACTTGCAATCTGGCCGGACCGTGCCGGACCGTGCTTGACACTGTTCCTTCCAACGGTATGAAATTCATGAAAATTTATGCAAGCATTTGTGCGATGCAAGACAGATCAAAACAGCACCTGGTACTGGACAAGCAGATCTGGTGGGGCAAGGTTGTACGTGTGAGCTCCATCGACACTTACTTGAGAGAACTGTCGCATTGCGCCATGCCAGGATGTAGGCTGACTTTAGCATCTTTTATCGGCATGGATTTGTGAGTGCAACAGGCACTGACTCGTGTCATGGTGGAACCGTCCCTCCAGCGTTTTGCTGCCATTGTGAGCTGCCTTAGTTGCAGTAGCATCTGTCAGCCTCTACGTGCCTTGAGATTTGATGGCAAAGAGAAGACATGTGCGAGTCGAGGTTTCTTCTGTTCCATGAAAGCGCTTGCCAGCTTCTAACCGCCGAGCCTGTGAGGTAGACAATTCGGCTAAAAGTGTGCGTGAGACACTCAAGTGCTGCTGCCAAGTATTAGCCAGGCAAGTACACAGAGGACACTGACAATACGCATCATCTCCATTAACCAACTTTGAGAAGTCGTCTCAACATGGGCCAGAAAAGCCTCGTGCGTCATAGTATAGTTAGTCTTGTGGCAATGCTGGACGCATTATTGCAAGTGCGACGGCATGATATTTGGCGCGGACGAGGATGAGTCATGACGTTCCGTATCATGAGGTAGGCAGCGCGGAAGAGCTCACCAACGCAGAACATTGTGAGTATTCTCTGTCCCAGTTCTTTCCTACCTGCGACCTCGGTGCTGGCTCCTTTGGAGTGGTGCAGAAGTGTGTGAACTCGGAGAATGACAATGTTTATGCCATGAAGGTCATTGAGAAAGCCCGCGTCATGGAGAAGAATATGGGAGAGCAGGTGAAGCGGGAGGTGTTGACCCAACTGAAAGTCAAACACAAAAACCTTGTCCGACTGCATTACTACTTTGAAGACGCTGCCAAGATCTATTGCCTCCTCGAGTTTGCAGATAAGGGACAGCTCTTTGCATATTTAAAAGCAGGGCCCCTCTCAGAGCCAAGAGCTGCCAGCTTCTTCTTCGATACAGCCAGAGGTATTGACTATCTGCACAGCCTTCAAGTTGCACACCGAGACCTGAAGCCCGCCGCTCGGCACAACAAGATACAACAAGCGTACTGGCACGTTGACTCGTTGACTACCAGCGTCACCAAGCAAAGTCACGACAGTCCGTTTTTGTTTTGCTCTTCTTTTCGTTTGCGTCTTTCGTTTCCTTCTCTGGCGTTGCTGGCGTTGCTTTGGTGGTGACCTGGTGGTGCCCAAGAGTTGAATGGTGCGCAGCTTGAGCCGCCGGAATATTAAGCAGGACCCTTCCGAGCTGTAAAACCTAGCCTGCATCAGGATACCAAGCTCGCCTGAGTGCCTCCAATATCTGGATCTTAAATAAAGGACTCAGCAAGAACCTCCCCTGCCAAACAAGTGCGTGTGCGTGGCCATAGCATGAATGGAGGTTCATGACAGGGGCTTCACAGTGTTACCTTGCTCATAGAACTGTTTCTTCCCGCGCGAGGCCGTCGTTTCTTCGTCATGTGTGAACCATTGTAAGCCCCAGTTTCTCTCGTCTGAAAAGACCCCAGAAGAACCATCCGGAGCCTCGCGATAGGAGAACGTCCTCCTTTTTGGTGACGAGCTGCTGGCAAAGGTTGGTGATTTCGGTTGGTGCGTCGAGCTGAAAGATGGTCCAAGACTAACCTTCTGTGGGACACTGGAGTATGTTTCACCCGAGATGTTATGTGGCGAGCCGCATGATGAAGGTGTAGATCTGTGGGCTCTTGGGGTCCTCCTTTACGAGATGCTCCTGTCCCAAGCTCCTTTCCTGGGATCCAAGAAAGATCTCATGGACAAGATTTGCGATGTCGACTTCTGCATTCCCAGTGGATCCATATCTGCAGGCCCCGAAGAACTGATCCGTGGCTTGCTTAAACGATCGAGCTCAAGCCGGATGCCGTTGAAGCGAGTGCTGGAGCACGAGTGGTCTCTTGCCGTCTGTGTATTGCAGGATGCCAGGGAGACACGGACAGAACTGGCAGTCGGTGACCAGCCGCGACCGAAAGCTCGCAGTCGAAAAAGCTTCTTTTCCACCCTGCCCGAGCTGCATTGCTTTCATCGTTCACGATGCTCTCGATGCTCTGAAAGATGGCGCGTCGTATTGGAAGATGCTCGGATGTGTTTTTGCGGTTTTTTTGGCATTGTCCAGGATTCCGGTCGGAGGGGCTCAAAGTACTTCATTCGCGTGGCCTCACATATGTGCGTTCAACCGCCTTTTAGAGCCTCTGCCCTCCTAAGCACTTCTACTTCCTTGCCTAAAGCCACTGGTGCCATGTCGCAGTGCAGCACTTTGGCGAGGGGGGAGACTCCGCTGTTGGTGCCATAAACGAACCATATGCCGGACAAAACCCAAGCGCCTGCTAGGCAATAGGCGGGAGCTGACGAGACAGTGGGGCAGGAGTGCTTAGCATCACTGGGTGCCAGTATGTTGCTGGGTGGGCAAACGGAAGGATTTGATGTTTTTTTGGCGGTTGGCCCCGGTTCCGGTTGTTGGCCTTGTCACGCCGGCAGGATTCTGGCAGGCGCGTGGGTTTCTGCTAAGATTGCCTGGAGCAACTCTAAACGGGAGAAGAGAGTGAGAATACAACAGGACAGGAACCTCGGAATTGAGTGAGATTGACATGAGACAGGCAGTGAGATTAAAATGGAACACAGGAACATGTTTGAGAAGTAAGAGGAATGTGTGTACTGTACGGCATCCTTTCTCACTAATTCCCACGTCATATTTTACATACTTCATATTTTACATACTGTTCCAGTCTCACTTTATTCTAGCTGTAGCTGCATTCTCGCTTTTCCTTGACTTATTCTTAATTTTCATCATGAAAACCCACATGTTGTTCAAATTAAAGTCTTGAGGCTGGCCCAGAGCTAACAGGGGCATGGATATCCTAAGGCTTGGGAGGTTTGGGGCCAGGAGAGTACCCCTTCCTGGCCAAAACCCAAGCGAGCGGCTTGGCACCGACGACTCTGAGCGGGTAAAAAGAAGACTTGCGAGCGCCCGGTTAGCACCCACGATTCTTCAGCCTAGAGATATTATGCGGGTCTTTGTGGCGGATGCTGTTGAGCTGAAATCCTGGAAATCCTGGAAATCCTGCCGGGGTTGGCCGCCGGATGCCTCGATTTGAGTATGCAGTGCCTTCGCTCGCATCTCGCAACCCAGCGTCCCAGGCCCTAGGCAGCCGTTCCTCATCTCAGAAGCCCTGGCAGCTCAAGTCGATCCTGCTTCTTAGATTGGGAAGACAAGGGGCTACCGATCGATAACGATCGACAGTCAGCAATCGCCAGGCAGGCTTGAGTGACGTCCGCACCATGAACATCGTCGAGTTGAGGGTGGCCTGTCCAGCAGCACGAGCCGCTCAAGCTTGAGCCACTTTGGGAGGGAGAACTGATAAGGACTGATGCAATTCATCTTCAGCATGCTGCGGCTGCCATCCAAATATTTAAGGATACTGTTCCGATTGCAAAAAGCCCAGTTCTCAATAGTCACGACCAGCTTGTTTTACGGTGAACTGTGTTTGCCATGGCCAATAAGCTTGCGTCTCAGTTTAGCAACTGCCAGCAGGCTGCCAGTCTTCAAGGTTTGTATAGCTAATGAGCCAATGTTGTATTAAGGTTCTCTGCAGTGCTCACTGCGAAGCAAGAACGGCAAGCCGGTGTGAGCAGCGCAAATATATGGTATACCAGTGGCAACAGCCGCCGGCCGCATTGGCCATACCATGCCATGCGATGCCATACGATGCCATACGATGCCTGAAAACTCTCAACTTTCAACATACGGCTTGGCTTGAGGTGGTAAAGATCTCTGGAAGCTCAAGGCGAACAACCCCGAGCTCTTTGCAAAGCAGGCTTTGGGCCTAGGTTTACGTGCCTCGAGCATCACATGTTTTCTTCTTCAATATTGTTCAGATGTCTCGATGTTGGCCCGATGGTGTGCTTCTTAGGGTGCTGGAGATGCAGTGCCGTCTGGCTTCGAAGAAACGGACAAGGCTGGCTGGTACTACAACCGGGCCGAGACTCAACAGCACTGCTTCCGTGTGGCATCGTGTGGCGTGAGGCGAGGTAAGCGGTGCTGTTGGCCCCGCTGTTGGCATTTTAGAAATTCTTGCTTGAAACGCCGAGGACAAAATCTTCTGGGTGCAGAGCACGAGACAGTTGTTGTGGTTTGACGAAGAAACTGGCGAGCACAAGGACGCCAAGCAATCAGAGATTGAAACTGATTGAAGCTGCTGAATGAGTGCTAGGAGCTCTATGAAGGTCAGGCACTTCCGCTTGTTTTCGGCGGCGGAGCTGCCTCCAGCTCAGAGGCTACATGGCAGTATTCATAAAAACAAATGAAGGCAAGCGGGCGGACTTTTGCTGCCGCATCAGACCTAGAGGACTAAAGCAACAGAGAAGTAAAGTGCCTTGCAGATGCAGCATCCATGCCATTTTCCGACGAACGCAGTACAGCAATGCGTTCGCAGCGTGGGAAGTCAGAGGCCAGCGCTGCCAGCGGCACCAGCGGCGCCAGCGGCGCGAAGAATGCCAAAACCGTTGTGATTCCCGATCTTCACCGCGTCGCCTCTGCCTTGAGCCTCCGTCAAGCGTGTGAAAACACGTCGCAAGATATCTCACGGGAGCTGAGAAACATTTCAACTCCTCGTTCCGGGCTACTGCAGCATCCGCAGCCCAGGAAGACGGACTTTGCGCACATCGACAAGCCTGCTGCCATGCTCGGCGTTTTTGGAGGTGGTGAGATGACGGCTAGAGCCTTCCCAGAAAAACTGGTAGCAGCCTCAGATCGCTCGAGAATCCAAACATCAAGCAAAGTCTTTAAGTGAACAAGTCTGCATCGTCTACCGCAGGTGAAGCGGCTCGGTGCCTCACGAAGTTGCTGGTCGGAGGAGAAGCTTCGCACTGCAGTGGAGAGTGTGCTGCAAGAAACCGCTGGGGCCAGCCCAGTGTTGCCTGGCAAACAGTAGAATTCTTTTGCAGATTCTGCATATTTCATGGAGTCATAGAGCCTTCATGGCTTGGGCGCCGGCTGCAGGTCAGTGGTTGTCATCATTGGCTGCAGGGCGACAGCTGTTACTACCGAAGGAGCTGCATTTCGTCTGACGATGCGTCCGCAGGACATGGAGAGCGTGGAGAGTGGCTCAGTGTTTGTAGCAGGGCAGTCGTTGTTGATCACTTTAACTACCAGGGCAACTCCCTGCCACCACCTTCTTCGACGGCTTCTTCCGCCAGTTCGTCAAACGCGAGTCTGTCGTTGTGACCTGGCAATGTGAGCACCACACACACGAGCGTCTCAAATGTTTCAAATCCTTCAAGGAAAGACGGGCACTGTCTCTATGCTGCTTGCAGCCTGGGTGGCCAGCACGGAACACAGCTTGGCAGGTTACATGATGCGATATGTGCAACAGTGTCAATAGTGCACGTGCTTGTCAGGGGCAAAGGCCTCCTGGGGGAAGAGGCCTTTGAGTCTTCCCTGGCATCTCAGCTCGTCAAGGGCTGGGCACGGACAGGTGCCGGTTACCCACAATGCCAAGATGCTTCAGATTTGGTGTGCAGATTCGCAGACGCTCTTTGACTTTGCCTGCCCCGTTCGGAAGGCTCCATAACACTGCTGCGGTCAGCAAGGCAGTCAGGGCTCACCGAACCCTTGGCCGTTGTGTGTGCGCGCCTGGTGCCCACAGAGGGCACGCGCGATGCCCAGCAGGATTCCCGGAGTGCGTGTTGCATATTGTTGCATCATGTCATATGGACCATGAGAGTTGTCACCGCGGCAATGGACTCTTCAAAGCTGAAGGTCAGGCGAGTTGCCTGCTAAGCGGCTGAAGGCCAGAGAGGGTCACAATTTCGCAGTCCTTCGCAGTCCTTGATTTTGGACAACTTTGTGCAGGCTGCCTCAACAAGCCCTATCTTCACTGCTGGTACAACGGGCGCATCTGGACAAAATGGTGGCAAAGCTGACCAAGAGCTCGCGGCTGCACACAGAGATAAAGCTGATCTTCCAGGTTCTAAGGTCGTGCTTGTAGCAGCATCATTGTGTTGTTGGAGGTGCGGCTACGACAGATTCTGCTCAGAGTAGCTGCTTCTGGCCCACCTGTCATGGATCCTGTTCGACGGAAGCAGGTGCAGCATGGCTCAGTAGGGGTCAGTAGGGGTCAGCAGGGCCGCAACATCTCGCAACTCTGGAGGTGAAACGCTCGCAAGAAGAAGCCGAAGCGGACATGCTACAGATATTGCAAAACCTGGAGGCCGACAGTATGAAGAGCTTTCAGAGACTAAGACCAATATTGGTGATACTCCAGCGCGGTTTCCGTTGAAATGAGTCTCGCATCCAAGGAAGGTGTGCCGAGAGAGATCTGAATGCCAATCAGCTCTGAAAGGGGGGGAGCTTGCTGGCGACATGGGCTGGCTGGATCGTGTCAAAGGTGTTGGCATCCAGCAAGACCGTGCGAAGCAAGGTCGGCTACAGGGCAAAGTGTCTCCATTGAATCGGACATGAGTCTTGACATGCCTTGAGAGTCGTAAAGCTCTGGTCCTCGAGGTGTGCGGCCGCAAGTTCCAGCGGCAGTGCTGAAAGCAGCCTTTGAGCTGGCGGTCGGCGAGGCCATTTTCGAATTTCGTGTTCCTCTGCAGGCTCGTGTGCCAAGACGAGCTCAGGTGCACGATCTGGTGACGACAGAAGCTGCTTAGCCAACACATCCAACACAGTTCTCAGCCAGACCTAACGATTTACCTCTCTTTCAAGCCTCCCAGGTTGGTGTGCACCTTCTGCAGCGAACTGCCTAGTGGCGGTCGTGGAAAGAGATTGAAAAAATGTGAGACGCATCCGTGTACATAAGGGCAGTAGCGTCACCCCAGAGTCTGCAAGTAACCAGCAACTCGTCTCGTTCATTCATGATCGGGTTTCCATCGTGTGATATGGTCAGTGATTCACAGACGCCTCTGCTGCGCGTTGACATGCATTGAGATTAATGTTGATATGTAGCTGCTCCTGCCGTGCCGTTGCTGCAGAACAGCGGAGGCACAGGATCTGTGGCAGCTTGTTTCACGTTTCGCAGCGAAGAAGTGCCAGGTGGACATGGTGTGAGGATGTGTGAGGGAGACAGGGGAGACAGGGGAGACAGGGGAGACAGGGGAGACAGGTCTACATTGCCATGAGCTATATGCAGCTGTCGTGTCTGATGCGCAACCTTCGATCTGGTCACTGGCTCATTCGAGATTGTGTTTTTAAATTTCTAGTTCAATATGGAGAGGACTTGAATAGAATGCAGGGCGAACTTTAGGACATGTGAAGGGTAAGTACCATCGGAGGCAGTGTGAGACGTCTGCTTCGCACAACCGCATTTTTACGTCCCAGTCCCAAAAAGTTCAACTTTTTTTGGCTGCGGGTGGGAAGAAATCGTGTATCTACGCCTTCGACAATCTTACAAGGATTGAATGCACCTGCAAGATCAGATCCAGTACTGCGGTAACTGTAGTGTATCCCTGACTTGAAGCAGTTTGGAACCGTTGCGTTGTAGCCATCCAGCAGGCCGGGTTCGCGCGTGTTTGTGGCAGCTGTGTTGACATGTGTGGTCGTACATGTGGCGCAAAAACCAGCAAGAGGCTGTTGTGTCTTTTGTGCTTTGGCCTCAAACACTTCAACACGGAGCCTTGCACAGCTGCTCGGAGGCACCGGGGCAGAGACACCGCAGATCTGTGTAGCTATATGTAGCTATAGTGTGGCGACATTGTCTCGGATCCAAGGAAAGTGACGAAGCTTTTCTGGATGAGTTGCCGCCCGAGGTCGCTTGTGAAGTGTCTCAACATTTTTAAGCAGTTCACACCATTTCCAACAAAACTGTGTTCCTCTCTAACTTGCTGTGGAGGTTGCAGGATTGATACAACCTCCTGCGACCGCCACCTTGTTTGTTGCGAGGCACTCAGATCCGGCCCACCCTGGAAAATTGTGATGTCCTTCAATGGGCAAAGCCCAAATCCCAATTTGCAACGGAGATCTGGTTTTTCCGGGCAAGACCAGTCAGCGAAGTACACCTCGCAGGGAAACTCTGCCAAAACGACTTAACTGAAGTACTCGGCGCGTGTCTGACAAGACTGCATTTCTCCAACATCAGCAGTAAAGACGAAAGAGGCACCAACAGAAGTGCAAGACAGATCTCAAGAGAGAGGAAAACAATGTGTTAATGTTCGTTGCCTCACAACCGTGCTGCGCCATGCTGCGCACTGCCTAGGTTCTCCTTCTACACAAGCCGTGGTCTGTACAGGAGCTTGCTTGTGAACCGACTGCCTCGGCCTCGGTGTGGCGCCAGGCCCACAAACGGTCGTGCGAATATGGTGCCCCGTCCGGACTCAGGAAGAACTCATTGCATGTGATGCAGATGAGCGCCTGAGCAAAGGTGAGGAGGTGTGGCATGGCACAGCATTACCCCGGAAGAGTGATTCGTGTCCGCCCCGGCTCTCAAGCTTGTCTCTGGAGGATTGTACGGATGGCACACCTTCTCATGAAGTTCCTGCTGTCCAAATACAAGCAGCTCAGCCCGAAGCCGAACCCGAAGAGGCACAATGCACTAGTAGGGAAGGTCACCGGCAGATCGAGGGAAGTTTTCCCGGCCTCATATTGGATTGACCTGAACGGTCGACTCGCACAAGAATATCGATCAACACTCATACATACGTACATACATGCATGCATACATACATACATTCACGTGTGTGTATGCACATATATATATATATATGCTACCCCCCCCAGCGACCTACCCTTTTTAGGCCGTTTGAGGCCTTTTTAACAAAAAACAACAAAGAAGGCCCAAAAGTCGCGTAGTTAATCACCGGGTAATGAAGGACAGTTACTGGGACACCCACCTCACAGACCCCGATAAGCTAGCATTGGAAGAATCTACATTTTGAATCTGAAGCGAACAATGCTGTTTTTAGATATTTAGATCAGTGTTTTTCTATGCAAATTGTGCGTTTCAAGGGCAATTAATGGTTTGTTGAGCAACTAATTTATTTATACAATTGTGTTTGTACGAGGCAAAGTATTAATCAAATAGTGAAACATTTTTCTTGGTTCTATGCGAATTTAGCTACTAGAGTAATTATTAAGCAAAGAGCCCAATTTGACTCAAGTGAATACTATTTAAAGGAGCATACTCAACCAAGATACGAAATAAACACCATTTTCAACCAAAAAATGGCAAAGTGTGCGTTTAAAGTGCAAATACTGTATTTATACAATTGTGTTTGTACTAGGCAAAGTATGCTCTCTGAAAAGTCCACTGAAATACCTTATGTTTACATATTCATGAATCGTTTTTCTTTTTGAAATAATCATTTATGCGAATTTAGCTACTAGAGTAATGATTAAGCAAATAGCCCAATTTGTCTCAAGTGAATACCATTTAAAGGACCATACTCAACCAAAATACGAAAGAAGCACCATATTCAACCAAAATATGGCAAAGTGTGGTTTAAAGGGCAAATAGTGCTTTGTTGAGCAACTAATGCATTGAAACAGTTGTGTTTATGCCAGGCAAAGTATTATTGAAGTACTATCTGCAAAGTCAAATGAAACACCTTATGTTTACATATTCATGAAACAATTTTTTGAAGTATTCATTCTATGCGAATTTAACTACTAGAGGAATTCTTAAGCAAATAGCCCAATTTGACTCAAGTGAATACTATTTAAAGGACCATACTCAACCAAATACGAAATAAACACTTGCGGAAATGGAAACGGTTCTACCTACATAACAATGAGACAAAGATTGCTGAAGTATTCACTAAAGACCACTTATATACTATGTCTGAAAAGCACAATTTGCATGAGCAAGCTTAAAGATGCACAATGATGGAAACAGAAGCGGTTCTACTTACATAACGATGAAACAAAGCTCTTGTCTGCCTTGAAGTGGTTCCCCTCCCGCAGCCTGATATGAACTGGGTTTACAAGTGGGTGCAGTTGCACAATGGGGAATGGTGTAAGGCCAGTGTGGTTCCTCTGAACGCCGCTCTCCCTGAGTGGGGGAAGGAACCTTTTGTTGCTGACTGTCCCGTGGAGCTTGCTGCTAAAGAAAAGCAAGAAACTGTCAGGGTCGTCTGTCCGCAAGAATTTCTGTCAGCTCCTGACTGGCAGCTGGTCCAGAGCAAGCCGGGTCGGCTCCTGGAAGAGATTCTGCCGGAAGGCATGTGGACGCGAAGTTTTGGCTGGCATGCTGAAACGCGAGAAGCTGCTGTGATAGGGTTTCTTAAAGTCCCGCCCTCACAGACCGCTGAGGTTTTGGCGCTCTCCGGGGAAAGAGGGGTCTTCTTTGCTTTGGGACGCCCGAAGGCTGGAACGCCTGCTCAGAGCGTTCGCTGGTTGCCCAGGGATGATAAGGTGAAGCCCGGCACTTATCTGCAGACAGCCAAGAAGCATGCTGAAGCTGCTAGTACCTCTCTGACTTTTCGCAGGGGAGGGCGCGCGAGCCTGGGTTTGGTAGGTGTGGCAGTGCCGGAAACTGCTGCTGAAGGGCTCAGGAAGCGCTGGGCGGCTCGCCAAGTTCCTAAACACTGGACGCCTGCCCAGTTCCAGCGTATGTTGGAGTTGCACCAATGGCGGGTCCCTAAAGACATCCAACCGCCGGCTCGGCCTGGGGGTGTCTGGACTTTCGCTGCGGTTCGCCCAGAGTCGTGTAAAGAGGATTGCTTTATCCTTGCTTTGGAGGAAGGGCGGCCCTTGACCATCGCCCCATGGAAAAAGACGGTGCCTAAACCTGAGTCCACTCCCCTGTGGGCGTCTGGCACGGGGGGGGCTTTGCAAGGGAAACGACCGCCTTCGGAGGCTCGTGCCACTGAAGAAGAGAAGGGCACTGCTGAGGATCCTGATGCCGGGCCCGCACGGAGTACCTGTCCAGGACTATGGTAGTAATGGCGGTGACTGTGGCCTCCGCTGTTTAGCGGCCACGCAAGCATTGCGCAACGGGATCCCCGCTGATCAAGTGCAGGCCAAGATTGCCAAGCTTGCTCAAAGTCTTCGAGTCAAAGTTCACCTGTGGCTTCAGGAAAACAAAGGCTGGAGGGATGCATGGAGTGCAGATCCGGACAGCACGGAAAGCACTGAAGGCGGCCCATGTCCGAACTCCGCCGCCGGTTACCTTGACAGTGTTGCTCGTCCCACCAAGTGGGTGGACCACTACATGTGCATGGCGGCTTCTAGAGTGCTGCTGTGTGATATTGTGGTTTGGAAGTTTGTTGCCAACCAATGGAAGTTTATGGCACGTATACAGCCACCGTCAGCCTCCAAGGGACCTCCCGTGTGCCTGTTTCTTCGACATGGACACTTCACCACCTTGCCGTCAGGAGTTAAGATGCCACCGAGCTGGAAGGATTTCGAACCAACTGCCGATGAGGTTGTCGTGTCCTTTCATGGTGGAGGAAGGAAAGGATGTCGCTCGACCAAGTCATGTGAACCTGCAGACGACTCTCGATCCTCGAACCTTTCGGCCTGGCTCAGACCGGTGAAGAGGGACCGTTTGGTTCCTGAAGATGCCCCGGGCAGTTTTGCACCGCAAGGTTCTGACAATGCGTCAGAAGAGAATTTTTCACACTGGCTGCGGCCGGTAGGCCCTGCCTGTGACAAGGCCCGGGCCACAGCGGCTGCTTCGTCTAAGAACACGGATCGGGGCAGCCAGGCTGCCTTAACGGCATGGCTTAGGCCCGTTGCCAAGGATGCGGTCAATGTCTAGCGGAATGAGCCGCAAGTGCCATCAGGCGCTCAACTTGGGCAGGAACCCCAGAGGAGACGTTTGGATGGAAAGCGCAAGGCTTACCTCACTCTGCGAGGCTACTGTGGTGGTCGGGACGCGTCTGCTGCTTCTGCGGCCTCAGAGGACTCACTTCAGGCCAGACTCCGTGAGGTCGCCACAGAGTCTGAAAATGAGGAGCCGCCGGTCGACCGGTGGCACTGGCATTGTCCAGTGTGTCACTCGTCTGCGGGCCTTCCTGGCTCCAAAAAGCATCACATGGCCTCGAGGCACCCTACGTTCAACCTCCGCCTGATTCAGGTGCGCCACGCCGGACAAAGGAGAGTGAGGTGGTGCAGGCCAGCGACATGCTCCCGCCTGAGCAGCAAGCTTGGACATGCAGCATGTTGAACTGCAAAGCCGCGCTCCCCGCGCTCCCTGCGCAAGACCACAAGCGTGCTGTCAGACGACACATCGCCTTGGCCCACCCCCAGGAAACTCCCCGTTCCCTTTCTGTGAGAAAACGCCTGGGAAAGCCCCAAAGGAAACGAGGGGTTAGCCGTGCTCAGACTGCCAAGTTTGTTAAACACAGGAAAGAAAAACATGAGACTCATGACATCTTCACATACAGGCCGGCTAGGGCTACCGAGCGGGGCTGCTTGGTCTACTGTCGGCGATGTTTGTCGCATTTGCAGCATGAAGATGCGAAGGTGAGGTACCTCACCTGCGACGAGCGTCTTGCTCGTTTGCAAACTAAGCCTCTGGTTAGGACGCGCAAGCGCATGTGGTGGCTCCGACTTAGGGAAAATCCGGCGGGGCTTAACTGACTATGGGTGCTGGGCTCGGAGGCGGGCCCGGCACTCAGTAGCTCCCTTGCTATCTGCAAGGAGCTTGGCTTCACTTTGAATTCCGGTTGGGGGGATACAGAGGGGTCAGGATGGGGGAAGCTAGATCTCGGGCCGCTGGTGAGCGGGAGGGCACGCGCATGCTTGTCCTCAACTGTGGTGGGGCTCCGGGTTGCTGGCGCCTGCACAACAGTGATTTTCTCAAAGCGCATGTTTTATGTTTGCAGGAAGTGGGCATGTCGCCTACTGAGTGGCAGGGTTTTGCCAAAGCTGCTAGGCGCAAAGGTTACTTTGCGTACTATACCCCGGGGCAGGTTGCTCAGGGACGGTGGGGGCGGGATCGGTTTTGTGGGGGCATCGCCTTTCTGGTCCACACTTCGGTCAAGCACACCACTGCTAGCTCTTGTCAGCGCCGTGACAATCAGATCAGGAAGGGCTGGGGGGTGCTCCGTGGCTGCTGGTAGGTGACCACAACATGGAACCAGAGGACAGTCTTGTCTGCGAAGTGCTTCGGGCGCACGGCGGGCAATTGGTTGCCACCGACGGCAGTCCTACGAGATGGGGCGGTAACAGGGTTATTGACTGGGCGGCCCAGAGCACCTTTGAAGGGGCCAGGGTCGCGTGGGCAGGGACGGCGACCGAGCGTTTTAGTGACCGCAAGGGTTACTGGCTTCGCCTCGCCGCTGGCATCGCTGAGCGCCACAAAGGCCGCTTGAAGCCTGCGCCCAAGTGGTTGCAGCCCCCGCATATCTCTAAGGAGGACTGGATGAAAAAGCTCGCCAAAGCTTGGGCAGAGCAGGTCCTAGGTTCTGAGTGCTGTGAGCTTGTGCAGTCGTATCTCAATGCCACAACACGCCCTGCTACACAGCAAGCCGTGCAAGAGCCTTGGAATGCTTTCATGTCTTGTCTCAGTGCCTGCTATGATGCGGCCACCAACGATGCAGTGCGCTCCTTGGGTTGTTGTGCCTCGGGAGAGCCACCTCGGCCGCCTGGCTTCAGCGCCAAGGGCCGACAGGCACACTTTCAGTGGGTGCCGGAACAGGTCGGGAGCCCTTCTAATCCGACTCAGGGTGAGGGCCTCAGGAAGCTTCGGCGTCGTCTGGCTCGGCTCTATGAGGTCAAGCGCCTCTGTGCTTTGAACCGTGCAGTTCCTGCCGGGCTCCTCAGTCGGGCGTTGCCTGAAGTGCCGGCTGGCACTGCTCCGGAGGAGTTAGCCAGTCTGGCCGCCCAGGCCCTTGCTGTGACTAAGGATGAACAGTTGCGGGCTGAGCATAGCCAGCAGCAAGCTAGGCTCGCGCAGTGGCGGGATCGCATGGCTACTGGTACCCTGAAGGCTTTGGGCGCTTGCCTTAAAAGCAAAGCTGCCGCTACCAGCAAGGCTGTCCTTTACAATAGTGACATGGAAGCTTTCTCGAGAAGGCAGGCCACCGCCATGGTGTGTAGGCACTGGCAAGAAGTCTGGCAGGAGGTTCCTGTCGATGTGGACGGGGCTGTTCACACCCTCGTGGAGGGCTTTGGGCCCACGCAGAACGTGCAGTGGACTACCATCACTCATGAGGAGGTTTTGTGGTGTGTCCGTCACTGTAAAGGGGCAGCGGGTGCGGACCAGTGGTCGGGGGATGAGCTCCGCTTCATGCCGGAGCCGGCAGTTAAGCTGCTGCACCAGCTCATGATGCTCTGGGAGCGGACGGGGCTCTTGCCGGAACAGCTCTGTGAAGCTAGGCAGGTCACCTTGGTCAAACCGGGGAAACTTGAGCCTAACAATCGGTTGCATGTTAAGAACACCCGCCCCATCACGGTGTGCTCTTGCTTCTGGCGCATTTACGCCGATCGTATGAAGCCGGCCATCTCTTCGCAGTTTCTTACGGCCATCGGCCTTCCGCCGCATCTGGGCCAGCTCATCGGGCAGGCCTGGGGGGGTCAGCGCCCATTTGTGCAGTATGAAGGCCGCACGCACGCCGCGGGTTCCGCAACGCCTCAAGGATGTCCTCTAAGCACCCTTCGTGTTGAGTCTCTGGGCTTGTTCCGCTGTGCGCACGGTTGAGGCTCAGGTCCGGGACGGGGGGGCTTCTTTGGCTACGTATATGGACGATCGCAGCTTTCAAACCACTCGATGGGAGGGGGTCGAGGGTCGCATCAGCTGTTGGGCGCGCTGGAGCGCGCAAGTGGGCCTTAAGGAGGCTCCTGAAAAGGTGCAGGTTGCTGCGCGGGGAGCTCAGTATGTGCAAATACTGAACCTCAAAGCTGATGCCGCTTGGCACGCGCCGGAGGTAAAGGCTCTGGGGGCCTCCACGGTCTCTCGGCCGTGCAAACTGGCGCAGGTTGAGGAGGTGCGTTTGTCTGAATCCCGATCGAGGGCGGCTCTGCTCATGACCACCCAGCTTCCCTGGGAGCGTATGCTCCTGGCTCACAGGGCTTTTGTCACTAGCAAGGCTTCGTACGGTTGGGTGGGGCGTTTTCCTACCAAGCAGGCTGCCGAAAAGCTTTTCACCATGCTTTCGCGGGGGTTCCGTACTGGCTACCTTGCTAGCAGGGATCTGCGCAAAGTCCTTTATGGGACCACTGTTCACCTGTCCACGGTAGTCGTGCTCAGGGCTTGGCAGCAACTAAGGCGCGCTAATGATCGTGGCCTCTTGGGCCAGTGGCATAACGTGCCGCATACCACGCTGTGTCTCGTTCGCAGACATTTGAAGGCAATCGGCTTTTCTGAGCAGGGGCCTTGGCGATGGGCGGTACCACAAGCGTGGCGCCAACATGTTCCGGCTTCGGAGCGTTGCCTGGATCTCAGGCCCGGGTCTCGGCAGCAGGCTGAAGAGCAGCTGCACGCCTTAAGACAGCAGATGAGGCGGTCTGCCTTTGAGAATTATCTCGCTTCGACTCGGCATGAGGCGGTCAAGTTGGTGCAGCAGCACTCGATGCAGGCCCTGTTTAGGGCTTTTTCTTCCATTGATATCCCGCGCACTCGTAAGGCGCTGGGTTTGGGGCCCGGTTATCGGGCGGCCTTTTTGGCCTCGACTGTTTCGCCGGAGCACCTGTATAGGGCAGGCGGGCAGGGGGAGACGGGGGTCTGCCCCTTTTGCCGACGCGCAATTGGGTACCATGCGCACCTTCTGTGGGGGTGCCGGACCAACGCGCGTCCACCGGGGGTGGGGGTCCCTGCTAACCCTCTTACCCGGCGTCTCGGGTGGGTGTCCCCGAGGGACGGGTGGGACGCCAGCGTGCACGTGGCTGAGACGGCGTGCAAGTTGTGGGCTTCACGGCACGCGCGGCATGGTGCCGCGGGGCGGTCGTAAGCTCGTTCGATCGTTTCTCTCTCACTCTCTTTCACTCTCTCACACTCCCACTTGGGACCGCGAGGCTGAGTGACTGAGTTGTTTCATGTTTGCTCCTGAAGGCTGTCAGGTCTTCAGGGACTCCGCTTTGCGGAGTCCCTCAGCTTAGGACTGGCCACGGCTGGTCCTCCTTCTTCGTGTCGTCTGCGACAAGGGCGACGGCACGCTCAACATCTTCTTCTTCTTCTTCCAGAGTTGTTTCATCTTTGCTCCTGAAGGCTGTCAGGTCTTCAGGGACTCCGCTTCGCGGAGTCCCTCAGCTTAGGATTGGCCGCGGCCACGGCTGATCCTCCTTCTTCGTGTCGTTTGCGACAAGGGCGACGGCACGTTCAACATCATCATCATGTTTTCATTGCTTTGTTCAAAAATTCAGTACTTAATGTGACTAAGGGTTTTTTGCTTCTTGAAAATAACTTAGTTGAAGCAATGTCAATGGTTTGATTCGTTTTCTGAAGGGTTAGGCAAATGAGTTAAACTTGGAAGACCATTGATTAAATAGAATCAGTGACTAAATTAGTAAAGACAAGGAGTACTTATTTTAAATGGTCTTAGTTAACGTAATTTCAAAGGTTGAATAAACGTAAGGGTGAAGTAAATAAATGCCTTCATTTGGTAGACCGGGAATTCAATGAATTCAATGAAGTACAGAAATTCTGTCACGATCCTTTAAAATATAGTTGAATCAGTTTGGTTGGTTAGTTGCTTTAAATGGAACAGTTCAATAGGCCTTCCCTAGACTTCAACCTTAAAATCGCCTTTGTTAATGAAAGGGGTATATGTGTTCATTGAACTAGCTTAATTTCGGTCCTTTATTTGCTTCACCCTTTATTTCCCAGACTGAATGAAGAATGATTGTAAAGCTAATTAGGTGACTGTAAGGCTCGTTAGAGGAAGTGATGTTTTCAACCCAGTAATGGATTAAAAGCGTCGTTATCAAATACAGTTTTTTATTGAACGAATGGCTTTTTGCTTGTTGAATTTCGCTTAAGTAATTTCAACAGTTGCGTTGGTTTTCTGAAGGGTGACGAAAATGGATGAAATGGTATACGACCGCTAAAGAAATGAAAAGACTCTAGACTTCATCTGTTGCTAATTCAATTCAGGTTTCCGTTTTTTGAAGTTGGCTTAGTTAAGGAATTTCAATGGCTTAGTTTCTTTACTGTAGGGTTAAAATTCATGAATTAAATTACACGTCTGGCCTGCCTACGGATGACAGGCTTAGACGCTTTATGGGCGGATTTTTTCAAGGGCTCCCTCCTTCCAGTAAGGTGGCAGGAACCGGCGCTTCTGCAGGGCCGCCTTGAAGCCCACTGCCTCGCCTCCAAGTAAATCTCGCCCCACACTTTTTGTTTCATGCCTCTTTGCACAGTTGCTGACTAGGAAAATCCTTGCATGTGACATTGGCTAGACTTGTTATGCAGTGCAACGGAACTTCATCCATATATGTACATGTATATATATATATATATCGGACTACATCTATGATACTCTTGGAATCTGTCGTGAAAGTCATGACGTGAACAGGCAGCCGGCCATGCTATCAAAGACACAAGTGTTTCACCTCCAAGAGGCAAGTGCTGTTGCGTAGTTGCATGCTTCGTTTCGCGCAGTAAGATTGCGACAGGTGAAACGATGGAAAAGCCACGTGGGAAAGCCAAAGCGAAAGCCGATGCGGCAGCCAAGACCAAACCCAAAGCAAAAGTGCCAAAAACATCCAAAGGCCTATGCCTGTGGATTGTAGTTGTCTTTAGTGTCGCAGCAGTGTGGTATTGGTCTGCATTAGCTAGGTTGTGGTCCAGGAAAAGAGAAGCCCTCTCTTGAACCAGCTCGCCAAGGACTGCATTGAAACAAATGCGATGCGGCATCAGTGCAAGCAAAACTTGTTTCGAAGCGATTTGAAGGGCTCGGTCAATGCATGCAGAATGCAGACAGAATGCATAAGCCTGCCTCATGTGCAGATCGCAGCGCCAAGATGGATGCGACAGTTGCGACGGAGGTGGTCACCGAGCGTCCCAGGCCGCTCGGAAGTCGGCAACCAGAATTCGCAAGAGACAAAGACGTTGAAGAGTGTTAAGTTGTTCTCTTCCAAGTGTGTTTACACTGTGGCTCCGTGTTTCTCAACTGGCAACTCTGTCTCAAGGCCCATGCTCATCAGGACCAGAGACACATCGCTTGAGGCATTCTGGGTCTCGAATGCATGCGACCATGAGACACAACTCAATTCACAAAAGGATACACGCGGGTGTCGTCAGGATCGGAAGCCTGTGGATCTCTGGGTCCGGAACCGGGAGGCAAGGTCTGATAGAGTGGAAACAGCGACGGTAGCATGGCTTGCGCTAGTGGGTGTGTACTTGCCTTGAGTTCATTCACTTGGCCAGGCCACGATACCCGATTCCATCTTCGTGAACTTGAGGCCTGTACTGTCGACGTCGTAGAAATTTGATACATACATATAGAACCTGTATATATATATACACATGTATGTATGTATGTATGTATGTATGTATGTATGTATGTATGTATGTATGTATGTATGTATGTATGTATGTATGTATGTATGTGTGTGTGTGTATGTATGTGTGTGTATGTATGTATGTATGTATGTATGTATGTATGTATGTATGTATGTATGTATGTATGTATGTATGTATGTATGTATGTATGTATGTATGTATGTATGTATGTATGTATGTATGTATATGGTGCATTGTCGCCTGTCAGAACCCCTCCCCTCCCGCCCAATGGAACCCCCCCCTCCCCACCCCACCCAAAACCCATCAAAACCCTCACCCTCACGCAAAGCCTACCCTATACCTTCTACCCTACAGTACACCCTAAGACCCTAAGCCCTAAAATCTTGAAACCCCAATACCCTAACACCTGCAACCCTGACCATGAAATCCTTAAAGCCCTGTGCAAAACACAAAAACCTTGAAAACCCCAACGAAGAAACCCTGCAACTCCTAAACCCTACAACCCTAAATCCTAAATCCCCCCCACAGGGGCAGGGTGGGGGGTGGCGGGGGGCAGTGACGCTGCACCATCTACATATATGCACATATCTATACATCTGCACGCTCTCCCTGCCCTATGCTTCCACCCAGGCCATCATCTTCGACTGAAGCCCTTGCAGGCAAGATCGAGGATGACGTGTTGTTTGACGGAGAGGCATGGCCTGAGCAGATATCCTCCCACGACTTGCATCCCGGTCAAATTCTAGACTTCTGGCATACTCTGGCGAAGGTTAAGCTGCAAGTCTATCATTTGGCAAAGGCTGCCTGGCGCTCACAGCCTAGTGACGCCTCGGATGTGCGTGGAGGAACCGCACGGAGCCAGCAATTTACAATTTACGCCCCAATTCGGAAGGTCAAGGCCATCGGGCTTCCCATTTACCACACTGGTGTCGAGGCACTTTCACGTGGGATGATGGGCCTCCCATGGCCTCCCAGCATCTTTTTTTGTTTCATGTCGTGGAATGTTGACGCGCTTCCAAACGTTGCCAGCTTCGGCACATACGGCACTTCCAGATTCCGTGTGTGGCACGTGCAGGTGTATGGTGTGGAACACTACTACTGTGTGAACGGTGTGGAATCGTGCTGGCCACGAGGCCATCTTTGGCCTTGTCGAAGGTATGGTCCGCACAGTTGCTACTAGATCTGTTTCCAAGTCGCCATTCTTCCGCGACTCTTGATGCGCTGTTGTGCTAGATGGGCGAGTAAATGTCTCCATAATTCTCTAGTCACAGCAGCTGGCGGCTTGGTTCAGTCCCGGGACGCGGGCTCCATGTGCCAAGCAAAATTCATTGGGAAGCTGACGCAGCATAACATCTCATTCAAACGATACGATGATGCAGATGGAACCATGTTGGAAAAGCGTGTTTGGCAGAGCTTGATCGGCCAGTCACTGAGTAGCAATGGACATCCATACCGGGCACCGTGCATGGTGTTTGCTTGCCTTCGTGCTTGCCTGTGCGGGACAGAACTCCATCAGCACGTTTCAGATGCTGTGACACACGCGCAAAGCTAGAAGGTCGCGCATCAACCCAGCACAAACTGCTCCTGCCAAGCAAGGGTTGTTTCGTTTTCGCTTGCGTTCCTTCCCAGATGGTCATCACCTCCCAGTTTGATGTGCTGGAAACATGCGCGGATGACGGTTTGAAGATGTTTGAAGCATCGAAGCTGGTGCCTTTTGTTTTTGCTGTTTTCCTTAGATGTCCCTCGGAAACTTCTATCCTTTGCCACTTTTTTGGCATAGAACTGGCAGAGCCTTTGCTTCAACTATTTTCAACTGAGAATAAGGAGGAAAACCCCCTGTATCCCCTGTTGAGCTCAACTGAAAGAAGCATGGAACTCAAGGAGAAATCCGAAGACTCCAGTGTGTCTCCTGAGCTTCCATGGTTCTGTCATGACGCGAAAGCAGCATGGAAGTCCAGAGTTTCCCCTTGATATCCATCCGAAGTTCACGGTTCGGGGAGTTTGCAAGTTGGTGCCACATATTTAAGTTGTTGCGTGGGGACATTTCTGCTCGTCGCATCGGGGCTTCCACCATTTGTGCCTGCTCTCCCTTATGCTCGACAGCGCCTTGATGTCAATGTCGGCTGTGATGGTGTACTTCTTAGCCTCGTTCAGCTCTTCCAGCAGCCAGCGCTTGGCACTTGTCTGACCTTGTTCCCTGAGGCTCGAGCAGTATCTGCAACGTGTTGTACACCCGGAAGCAGAGCCATGAGAACTCTGAAGGTACTTGAATCCATGGCATGGATTGCCTATGGCTGCCTTATTCTTCTTCTTGTCCTCATCTGATGTGTCTCCACGGGAGCCTCGCTTTAATCGCTTTGGGTCACACGTCCGTCATAGGTATGATAAGCGTCAAGAAAATTCTTGAATAAATTCACATTGGAGAGTGAGATAGGTCCCTCTGGTCCCCTGGGCAGACTATTTTTGATGTCTATCAAGTTTTTCTAAATATGTTTCAGATTTCATCCATGCCACACGCCCTGTTACCATCTGTGCTGGATGGAACCTCGCTCTCACACTGGGTCTTCTGCCCTGCGGAAGGATGGAAGGATGGCAGGAAGGACGGAAGGTGGCTGGGTTAGTTGTAGCTTTAACTTTGCCCAAGTTAGAACTTCCTTTGCGCTCTCTTGCGTGCTTGTAACTGTTTCTGTCTCTGGGCTCCCGCCCAACCCGAGGCTCTCAGGGCCACCTCTCAAGCAAATCAGTCCTGGCGGCCCTGGCGCTTGTACTAGAAGCCTTTGAAGCTCTACGATGCTGCGCGGCTGGGAAGCCTGCAATGTCCAGGAAGGTCAGAAGCCAAGAAGGACGTAGCAAACCAACAGTCCTAGGTAATGAAGCCCAAACCTGGAACGAGATGTTGGGTGTGGCAAACCCTACATACACTAAGACTAAGCCTCAAAGGTGATATGGTGATAAGACAGGTGTTGATGGGGGGTTTTGGGCGGCAAAGCTAAACGGGGATTTTGCGTGGCAAGCCCCAAACCTTACAAGGTGGCGTCGTGGCGGGACAGGTGTCGGGTGGACTCAACAAGGGAGGTTGGGTGGCAAACCCTAAATCCTAAAAGGAGTTGTTGGGTGGCAAGCCCTCAGCAATAAAAGATGTTGGGTAGAAAGCACTCAGCCCTCAAAGGGCACGTCGGATTGCAGGCAGACGTATCTTGACAAGGACTTGACAAGGTCACATTGAATAACATCTCATCTCAGCGGATGAACAGCATTCATTGATGGGTACCCATCTCCTTTTAGTGGGATTTGAGCAAGTCCTTCCTTCTTTCTCTTGAGCCTGTCACTCCTCCTTGGCTTCCTTCCATCCTTCCTGTTCGTCCTTCCTTGCCTTCCTTCCAGCTAGCAACCTTAGTTGTAACTTTGTTTGCTTACTTGCAATTCCTAGGTTTTATCATCGGAACTAGATAAATGTTAGGGCCATGTGGTTCATCCCTTGAAAGGGTTGCCAAACATTTTGCTCAGTTGCAACTTTGTTTGGGGCTTATCCATGAAGCGGCAGGGTGTCCAGGGTATCCCAGGTTTGCAACGGATTCCCGAGCTGTTCTGAAATAGACTGGTTTAGGGTGTGGGGTTGTAAGTGGTGCAAAGGTTGTGTGGCGTTGGACAAGCCCTGCGATCTCGCGCTTGCTGGCCTTCCCCTTTTCGGGTTAGGCAGCCCATTTTGATTCATGGAATTACGTAACCTGTGGAGTGAAGGATGTGTCAGTGGGCCTCTTCAGCTGACGTTGTCTTCCTCTCCAGAAGTTTCATGCTCGAGTCCTGGGGAGGTTCAGGTGAGTCGATGGACTGGCCCTTTGCTGGGTCCCTTGTGCTTCTTGGGGCTTCAGTGGGAACCTCGTGGAATAGTGTGCAGCGGGCGCCTTTGAGCCCCTGCGTGTGCCACTGCGAGTGCACTTCAGAGGATCGACCTGTTCAGAGCTGGGCATTGTCCAACTGGATTATCATTTCCCTTTCGTTGATCATCCTTGTTCTTTCGGGCTTCTGTTGGTGGAGATTGTCAACTGGGGCTGCATTTGAGAGCAAGGGCAAGGGCAAGGGCAAGCGAGGGATCTTAGGAGGCCAGGCAGCCCTCACGCTGACATGATCAATGAGGGAGATATCGTATTTGTCGACTACGGTGAAGTTCCACAGGTCGTGCACTGTCGCTTGGTCGCAGGGCATGTGCAAAATGACATTTATGTGATCGTCACGCCGGATCACGATGTTTATGAAGAGCAGCTCTCGAATCTTAACCCCGACCTAGTGGGCTACTTCTATGGAGGACCGGGTCTCGGCGCGCATCCACCGGCTGGAGTCAATCCTGCTAGAGTGTATGGATTTGGACCCATGACTGCCATAGAATATCAAAGGCTTATGTTGCAGGGGCGGACTTATGCCAATGGGTTGAGGACCGCTTTGGGGCTCCCAGTGCTTGGGGCTCCGGCAGCTCCAGCTGCTCCAGCGGGTGCTCCGGCTCCTGCTGCTCCGCCTACAGCTTGGGTGGCGATTGAAAGTCGCGGTGCCATGCAGAGGGGCAGTGTGGTGTTTGCAGAGGGTCAGCCTCTGCCTCCTGGGGCAGTTCAGCTTGGAGACCGAGCCATCATTCCGGATGCCTCGGGACACTCAATCTGTTTGAAGCGAATCCTTGTGACGCAGGTCGGCTCCATGGAAAGCAAGGACCTCCGCACATTGGACCCCATCTTTGATTCGCAAGGCAGCCGGCGAGCAGAATTTGCAGACGCTGTGGCCAAGATGTCTCAAGAATTCATGCCTGGAGGAGGACTCCAGCTGGACGGGCCAGCCTCATGCCTTGGCGTGCTCAAAGGAATGGTTGCTCGGGGCCTGACTCCGGTTACGGACCATGAGAGGTGGGTTCTCACCAATGATATCTCCAAGGGCGACCGGTCTATCTATGAGATGGAGGTGATCACCCGGGTGATGGAGGCCTTCATCATGATTGACCAGCTGAACGTGCCGAACCTGGTGGGGACAGAACTGCTCATGCGTCGCTGGCAGGTGATCCGTGAGGCGCATCGTATATCGCCGGGAGCCCCCGACTACAGTGCGGCAGACATTGTGATGGGGTGGTCGTACAGGCGTGGCGATGGCATGCGCCAACCACTGGCGAAGTATGTGGCGGAGGAACTCAAGGACCAGGCTGCAATAGCCAAAGAAGCGAGGAAGGCCAAGGAAGAAATGGCTGCTCGGTCAAAAAGCCGGACGGGCCCCAAGGGGGGGGGATCCGGCGGGACAGGAGCGTGAACTTCGCTGAGGGGGTACTGGACAGCCACGAGCTGGTGCCCTCCTTCATTTTTCCTTTCGTGGCGCACAGCCTCTCTTCGTAAAGGGAGGTCTTCCTTTTTGAAGTTCTCTTCGGCATGCTTGGCGATGGTCGGTGGCGAGATCTCTTACCTCTGCCCCTCTTCAGGCCTGCCTCCCCAGGAAGTCAACAGGATTCAGGGGGTAAAAATTTTGAGTCTGTGAGTTCTAAGCGAAACCGCGTTCGAAGGGAGGACAATGTTTCCAAAGTCAATGAGGTGATCCATGCTGTTAATGAGATGGCAGGCTTCACTGCCCCTTCGAAGAAACCTGCGCTCAAGGCGCAGTGTGCAGCACAGACAGTTTTGATGAGGTCAGTGGCTAGCCTTCCTAGATGTGCCGAAAGACCTCGTATGCGTGAGGCTATTCATGAGCTTCTGCGCTTGAGCCCTTCTTCAGAGTACATGTCCGAAGAAGTGGTACGAAGCACAGTTCACCCATATGACCCTTGCCTTGTTTCTCTTCCTGAATGTGGTGCCGCTCCATGTGATGCCACTGAATTGATTGATGAGCGAGGCCGAGACGTCTTGGAGCGGTTTGAGGACACGATGATAGCGTCGGATGAGGCGTTGGGGAGTTTGTTTGAGTCGCAGAAACATATCAAACCAGATCTTGATGAGGTGTTTCAGAAAGAGCCTTCCAAGTACATTGCCTTCATTAAAGACCTGTACGAGCGGGGGATGATCGAATTTCGGGAGCATGCGAAGTCCATCATCACGCCTTTCTTCGTCACAAAGAAGAATGGGAAGCTGAGGTTGGTTTTGGACTGCCGTGCCTCAAACCAACACTTCACCCCTCCGCCAGACATCGCGCTGGCAGCGGGCTACACTTTTGGCCAGCTGGAGGTGGGAGCCAATGAAGTGATGTACACAGCTCAAAGTGATGTCAAGGACTACTTCTACTCTATAGGTCTACCGCGGGGGTTACGAGGATATTTTTGTATGCCGTCTATTCCCATTGAAGATGCAAAGGAGCTCTGTGATTTAAGCGGTTTTGGCGAAGTAGACCGAGTCTATCCTTGCATGCAAGTGGTTCCTATGGGTTGGTCATGGGCTATGTGGCTGGCCCAACGAGTGCACCAGCATCAGGCATGCATTGCGCTTGATATCTCGCCCGCTCAGGTGCTGGCTGATGGTCGCCCGCCTCCTTCAATGAGCTCAGGCGAGCCCGTGATCATCCCATACGCCGATAACCTCAATGTTTGTGGCATTGACAGTCAAAGAGTGCAATCAGCAAAAGATAAAGTGGTACAGCAGCTTCAATCTGTCGGCTTTCGGGTGCATGAGGAAGAGGATGCGAGTGCTGTGGTGCAGGCCTTGGGCTTCATCCTTGATGGACAGAAAGGTGAGGTTCGGCCGATTCCTCGAAAGAGGGACAAACTCAGATTAGTGCTGCTGTGGCTGTCCACCCGTCCCAAAATCACTGGCAGAGCACTGGAGAGAGTCATTGGGCATTCCATTCATATGTTCATGCTTAGGCGCGAGTTGCTTTCCGTCTTCAGGGCGGTGTACGATTTCAAAGTTGCACACTACAAAAAGCCAGTGAGACTGTGGGCATCTGCGGCAAAGGAATGCAAGTGGGCTGCGGCTTTGCTTTTAGTATGTAAGAGCGACTTGAGGTTGCCGTGGTGTGGTGACATCACAGTTTCCGATGCCTGCTTGACTGGTACAGCCGTGGCAACGTTGCATTCAGATCCCAGCACTGCTAGGAGTGTCGGTCAATGCCGTGAAATGTGGAGGTTTAAATCGAGGGACCCATTGAGCCGTGCAAGAGATGCAGTGCTGAAGTTAGATCCGTTCGCTGATGTCTCATCCGTGAAGCCTTTGACGACGGAAAAGCAGGACCCCTTTCAGATCAATGCTGAGTTTCAACATGTTCCAGAGAGTCTTGCCTGCTCGGACAAGTGGGTGACGCAGTTTGCAACCCGCATGCAATATTCGGAACATATCACTTTGCTCGAGGGGAGGGGGTCTCTTCAAGCTATTCGTCACAAATTGCGAACTGCTCGTAACTTTGGGTTGAAGCATCTGCACTTGGGGGACAACCTGGGCATGACCTTAGCCTATGACCGTGGGCGTGCGAAATCTATTCCATTATTGATGTGTTGTAGGAGAGCAGCGGCTTACAGCGTGGCTGCAAATTGCACCTTCACACATAGATGGTTGCCGTCAGAGTGGAGTGCCGCAGATGGTCCGTCTAGGAGATGGGAGTCGCAAGCCCCAAAGGTCAAGAGCAAGCGCATGTGCAAGAAAGTCCGTGAAGGCCTCTGCTACCCCGAAAGCAAAGGTCAGGGCATCCAACACCAGGTCCGGCAGTTCATCGTCGGGGCTTTTAGCGCACCTGAAGAAGGACATCCCTCCGCGGCGCACCAAGGCAGCGCCTTCGAAGAAAGAGCTGAGGCAGTCCATCCAAGGGAAGGACGAAGCGACCAGGGCATGCAAACGCAAGGCCTTGGCAGAGAACAAGGTTATTGGTGAGTCGTGCTTCTGGACAGACGCTGCTGGAAGCGGCAGCGGTGGCGCCCCGGACTGGAGAGGAGTATCAGCACAAGCTGAGATTGTTCCAGTCATTCTGCCGTGTCCAGAAGTTGAAGCTGCAAAGGCCGAAAAGCATCGACCACGCATTGAACTTGTTCCTCAACCAGTCCTTCCTCGAAGGTTGGTCCGTGGCAGAGGGCAACAAATGTCTGGCGGCAGTGATGGACTGGCGGCCAGATGTCTCCAAACACCAGCTACCTCGCAGCCGTCGGTCTCTGCAAGGATGGAAGAATTTAGACCCGGGCGCGACACGCCCGCCGATCGCATGGCCTCTTATAGCACTGATCGCGCTGCAGATGGTCGAGTCAGGCCACTTAGTGGAGGCTGTGGCTGTCCTACTGATGTTCGTGATCTATGCCCGGCCTGGGGAAATTTTTTCCATCCGCAGAATGGACTTGGTTGGCAGTCTGGCGTTGGGGATGGATTGGGCCATCAACTTGCACCCGGCAGAGGAGTTGGAGGCGTCGAAAGTCAACGTGACGAACGAAACCATCCTGCTCAACAGCCAGGAGGTGCCATGGTTGGGCCCAGTGTTGGCATGCCTGTCACATCTACCCGAGGGGCCTCTCTTCGCAAGCACTTACCAGAATGTGCAACAGGCATGGATGGCAGCTCAACAAACTTTGGGTCTGAAGGTCAAGGCCGTCTTGCACCAATTGCGCCATTCCGGCGCAAGTTGGGATCGGTACAAGAACTACAGGGACACTCTGGAAGTCAAACTTCGGGGGCGATGGCAGGCGGACAGCAGCGTTCGCCGATACGAACAACACGCTCAAGTCGGGCAAGCCTTCGAAAAGCTGCCTCGCACCCTCCAGACAAGAGCGTTGGCGGCGCCAAAGATCCTCCGTGCCAAGGTCCTTGGCTTATGCGGCCTTGCAAAATAAGACAGCGCGGCAAGATCCTGGAGCTCTTCTCTGGAAGTGCTGCCCTGTCGAGGAGTTTCTTCAGACACGGTTTTTGTGTTGAAGCATGGGGCATTGAGTACAACTCTTTGTGCGATCTAAGCAATACTCAAACGCTGCACGGCTTAATCCTCCGCATCAAGTCGCGGGAGTTTGACTTTGTTCATCTTGGGACGCCTTGTACCTCATGGAGCCTGGCCAGACGCGACGATGGACGTGGTCCAGGCGCCGTGAGGGACAGTGACCAGTTCCTCTACGGTCTACCACACCTCAAGCCCAAGGACCAGGCCACTGTGACCTTAGGCAACCTCCTGCTTGAGGTCTCGCGTGCAGTGTTTGAGGCTTGCATGGACAGTGGTGTGGCAATGTCGCTGGAGAACCCGGCATCTAGCCGGCTCTGGCTGACCAGAGAAATCCAGCAACTGTTGCAGCGCGGTGCTTCGTTTCAACACACCACTGCCTGTTCTTGGGGTACGCCTTGGAGAAAAGCTACATCTTTCTTGACGTCGGGGTGCCCAAACTTCCAGTTTCCCTTTTGCGGCGGCCCCTTTCGCAAGTGTCAGTTCTCTGGACACAGGCACGCTCCGTTAACGGGAAAGAATTCGGCTGGGCAGTGGAACACCAAGATGGCTCAACCGTATCCACCGCGCATGTGCCGTGCCATAGTGCGGGCTTTTCTCGCAAGACAGCAGACTACGAGGTCGGATGTGGGGACAAGATGATGATGTGGACTGGCGTTTTTCTCTTTCAGCTCCGATGACGTCGCTTTCAAGTTCCTGCTCTTAAACCCTGGCTGCTCCAAGCACGCATGTGTCACCCAGGCTTCAACAGACTTCGAGCGCAGCAGGCGCATCGGCAAAAGGCTGGCAGCGGGCTTCAAGGCCCTGGGAGACACATGGAATTACGTAACCTGTGGAGTGAAGGATGTGTCAGTGGGCCTCTTCAGCTGACGTTGTCTTCCTCTCCAGAAGTTTCATGCTCGCCTCCATCCAGCCCCGCCACCTCGACAAGATGATGATGTGGACTGGCGTTTTTCTCTTTCAGCTCCGATGACGTCGCTTTCAAGTTCCTGCTCTTAAACCCTGGCTGCTCCAAGCACGCATGTGTCACCCAGGCTTCAACAGACTTCGAGCGCAGCAGGCGCATCGGCAAAAGGCTGGCAGCGGGCTTCAAGGCCCTTTCCTGTTCGTCCTTCCTTGCCTTCCTTCCAGCTAGCAACCTTAGTTGTAACTTTGTTTGCTTACTTGCAATTCCTAGGTTTTATCATCGGAACTAGATAAATGTTAGGGCCATGTGGTTCATCCCTTGAAAGGGTTGCCAAACATTTTGCTCAGTTGCAACTTTGTTTGGGGCTTATCCATGAAGCGGCAGGGTGTCCAGGGTATCCCAGGTTTGCAACGGATTCCCGAGCTGTTCTGAAATAGACTGGTTTAGGGTGTGGGGTTGTAAGTGGTGCAAAGGTTGTGTGGCGTTGGACAAGCCCTGCGATCTCGCGCTTGCTGGCCTTCCCCTTTTCGGGTTAGGCAGCCCATTTTGATTCACTATTTTGGGTGGTTTGTGCGAACTGCCTGATGAAACAGAGGAAACTCCTTCCTCTCTACTAGAGGATGGAAGTTGCTTGGCAACTCAACTAGCTAGCTCACTTTTCATCTTCTGCGCCTAGCGAAACATGTTTTCAGGTTTTGCTTTCATGCCTGGCCACATCGTGTTAGGGTCCCAAACCATGTGCACAGAAGTATGAAGTTGCCGAGACCTACGTCCCAAGCACCTCAACCTTGCACCCTGTTCATCCCTGTTCGCTCTCCCCCAACCGCTGCGATAGGTCGCGTGCAGCGTGAATTGCAAGTATTGCATGTTGACCTTGACTTAACAGATCCCTTACGGAGTCGAACGAGCTTTGGTACGCAAGAGCGAGACAAAAGGTATCGGATAGGCAGTTGTCTTTTTGCAAGTGTCAGGTGCCCCAAAACTGCATGAACGCTGCAATCATCCATGTAAGCGACGTCGGATCGCAGGGTATGGACAAGGAGTTCACAAGTCAGCGGTGCCCCTTGGCCAGACCAAACTCAACAGCAACCGCGTGGAACAGGCTGGCCCTCTGCCTGTTTCTCGTGTTTGCAGGTGCGTTTGCATATGCATCATATGCACAAGACCGTCTGACAGTTGATTAAGAAGATGAAGCCCAAATGGCCGGGCCAGGAGTGTCATTTTGGAGTTTCTTTCAAGAATCCTCAACATTGATTCCAGTTGATTCCTCTCCATTCAGGACTACAAGCTGCTTAGCCACAATTGCCAAACCTTTGCCGTCGAGCTGGTATCTTTGCTGCTGCCGGGAGTTGTCGTTCCAAGCGAATATTGCTGGCTTCTCAGCTGTTGCCATTGTTCCCTATCGTTGTGCCCCTTGCACTGGTGCATGTGGCTATCTCGCTTAGGTCGCTTTGCCGGTGCCAAGCCGCAGGCCAAGCAAGCAAGCAAGCCAGTGCGCCTCCTCTGCACTTACAGGCAAGCCTAAATGCACAGCTCACGCTAGTCAAGCATTTCTGTGGCAAGTGCAGTGATGTTTCTTTGACTCGACCTCTTGGGCTAGCTGCAAGTTTCAACTCCAGGTTGCTTGCCAGACATTATTGAGCTTTCCCGACTGGCGACTACATCCCAAAAAGTCCTTGATAGGGAATGTTCATGAATGCTCCATGGCACAGGCAACAAGCGAGCCTGCACTCCGATGATGATCGATGCTGTTCTGTCTCGGCTCAATCTCAGTTCAGGCAGCCTTAGCAACAATGCCGTAGCGTGAGTTCCACCGGCAGCAGTGCAGGCCGCAGCAGAGCAGAGTTGTTCCAGACCATGCTTCTGCCCCGAAAGCTGTGCTCGCGAGGGTCAACTGGCTGCAGTCAATAGAAGACCTTGGCTGCCATGACGAAGGCGAGCGCAAAGTCTTCATTCAGGTTCTGTTCCATGACATGTTCGTCCAAACTGCAAGTGCATAAACACTCAGGGCGGGCATGTCTGTTCACGCCGCTCTTTTGAATGCCAGAAATGCTGAAACAACAAGCTGCTTTTGCCAGCAGAGTTTGGAAGCCCCACACGTAAAGGTATGGAACATGCAGGTGGGCTTTGAATAGTTCCCTACTCCAAGTAGTTTGCTCGATGATTTGTGTGTTTTGCTGCTTTTACATCTTACTGTCAGGCAGACGGGGATATGAGCGACATATCCAGGCCTGCTGGCGCCTTACGATAGAGGTCCAGTGTGCCAGCCGTGTGTATGCCAGTGCCTGCAAAGTGTCGGACCTCGAAGCGCGAGGTTAAGCAGGCGCATCAAGTCCTCAGAAGCGCCGCAACTTGCCCAGATTTGCCAATTGCGCTGCTGCTTTACGGGTCGCTTGGGCTTGCTGCAGAAAGCATGTCTTCGCTGAGGCCATTTCCAACTCCACACGCATGGTGGAGAGACATGCGCTCAAGGAGGTGCCGATATGTGGGTACATCCTCCTTGTCGTGCGTGCTCCTGCTGCCCTTTTGCTAAGGTCATTGAAGACACCAACAGACGGTTTTGGGGGTGTGCATATCTGAGTATTCCTCGCCAATCCGACACAAAACTTGCTAAAAGCCGCAGGTTGTGACATGGTCACCGGATGTGCGTGTGCAGCGCGTCCAATGGCTTCAGTGAAACAACTGCCTGCCATTGGCTAAGGTGTGATGCTTCCAATCACGCTTGCCTTCTTCGGCTTCTATTCTTTGTCTTCCATCCTGCATGAGGACTTCGGAGCTTTGCTAAGGTTGGCGCTTTGTGCTGTTTTGTCGAGAGACATGCGCTGCTGAGTGGACAGTTCGTTAGGATATACCATCCAAGCACATCACAGAGTTCCCTGTGCGAAATGTCCTAAACCCGCTCTTGGTCTGAGACCCATACACTATCGACAAGCTTTTGGTTTGCTGGCATTGCTTCTTGCTGGACTTGGCTGTAGCTATGTCGGCGAACTGAGGGCGAAGATGATGAAGCCACGTCGGACATGTTGCATGCCCAGATTTGGGCAAGCGCAGCTGGTAGGATGTTCCGTGCGTGGTGACATGAGCTCACATGAGGCTAGATGGTTTGACGACATCATCGGATGTGTTAGAGCCTTGGTACAGCCTCGGCTGATGGTAGCCAGCAGGTGTGTCTTAGAGAACCGCAAGGTGGAAGTATCTTGAGACCGTGTTCATTCCGTTCTTTCTCCGTGACACCGACATCTATGGTCGCCAACTTCCGCAGGAATGAGACATGTTTCGTGTGTTTCTCGATCGGAGCTCTAAAGGTTGACGATGCGAGCCGCAAAACATGGCTCAAGACCGAGTCTTTCTTGACTTGACAGGAAAAGAGAGGCACATTCCTGCAGTACAACCAGGCCTTCGAAGTTATTTCTGCTGTGTCGATTCTGAAAGTCTGAAACGTTTGGGAGGTGCTGGGCGGCATCATCATGAGCCTTGAACGTGGATATCGTCAGCGGTGTGAGGAGCTGTCCACGCATTCCACGCCGAACTAGTCTGCTTGTGTGTGTGTGTGTGTGCAACCTTGTGCAGACAAGTGCACCAGCAGGCATGACATGTAGGTAGCTCAGGCTAGTTAGCTCCTTGACAGAGCTCGCCGCCAGAATGCCTGAACTTGTGTCTGGGATGCCTTCCAGCCCTCGTTGCAACTATGCATGCCAGTCGTGTGCTTGCGGCTGTGTGTGCGAGGGCGGTTGCAAGCTCTGGGATAAGGAAACTTAACATCCGATGAGCTCGCACGGCAAATCAAGACTCCTGCCATTCTTTCGGGCTGGACATATGACTGGACAGGACCCGCTCGTGGAGCACTTGACATGTTTTCCTCAGGAGCCCGGAGATTTGCAGAGAACCCAGTGTGGAGTAAGCCGAATCAGTCGAATCGGTCAGTGACGTTCCGTGAGAGGACACGCTCAACGCGGATCAGTTCGGAGAGGGCCTCTGGATGCCTGGTGACTTCGTTTGTCGGAAGAGCTCTGCTTTCTCCCAGGTGGCAACATCTCTGATCTCTACGAGCCTGGGAAGAATGCTTCATACTGGTATGGCACGTGGGTTCCCAAGCTCATAACAAGGCCTTTGTCAAGCTTTCGGCAGTTGCGAGCCTCGAGAGCGTTAAAGGAACGAGTCTCTTCTAGAATGCCCAGATGAAGGCCCGTGAGTGTGCCAGATCATTCGCCAGAATGCTTTGGACTGCTTTGTTCAGACAATTTTTGGGAATTGGGCCGGCAGGATGCGTGCCAGGAATGCACCTGAGTCGTTAAGTCGATTCGAATAGAATTCACAGTTGTTGCGATGTGCGCTTTGCAGGCATGAGCGACAAGACACATGACGACTGTCAGGGCCATGCCGTTGGAGCTGCCTCCCCTTGATAGCACAAAAAACAACATCACAATGTCTTCAAACGTCTGTACTTCCTCCCAAACTTGGCAGCCTCAACTGGCCATGATCTACTGTTAATCTGTTCGAAAACATTGAGAGCTGGAATCCCAATGTCGCTAGGCGATTGTTGGGGCAGAAAGGGGATCATCAACCGTTGCTCGCGGATGTCGGGGAGTGGACAGCTGACGCACCTCACAGCTTCCCAATGGGTAGGCTTTGTCATCCCGGACTGTGCATCGAACATCTCCAATACCACGGCAAGGCGCCGGCGAACACGAGTGACATCATGCAACGTAAATTAAAACACGCTACCAGTTTGACAGTGCTCCAGATATGCTATTAACTGCCAGTACAGGGCCAAGAAGGGTTTTTCAGGCTTCACATTGAGCGTGGGTGTGCTGGCTCACTGGAGGGCCCTCGGTAGATCCATGTTATCAGTGGTGCCAACTCTTGCAACATTTGCAATACGTTGCCGGTTGGGAACGTTGAGGTGCGAGTGTCTCCACAGGAGTCGGTTGACCACACGGCACAGCACCCTTGCATTGCAGGCCAGCGCGATCCATCAACATTTGGACTTTGGATCGGCGACTTGCCCCTTTGGGCCAGGCCTGCAAAGTTGGGAGTGTACGGGGTGGACCGGGGTGAATGTGGCAATGGACTGATTCGTCAGGAGCTGGCTGCATCGATGCCGGTGGAACAGACACAGGTCACGTGCTCGGCGTGTACAGTAGATTTCAGCCTTGCCTGCCAAGCTGATCCAAGTTACGTGGTCTTTCAAAGTCTTACACACTACATGCGACTCCACAGGCAGTTTCCAGCCATGTAGTTCTTACACTGCCATGTGCCAGCTTTCCCTCATTCTGGATGGTGAGAAGTCCTTCAAGCTGGAAGCTTATATAGCCAATGCGTTGGCCTGTTTGTCTCCAGTTTGTCTTCAGTTTGTCTTGCCAAGTGTCACGAAATCGGCATTGTTCGGTCAGGTTCACCTTGCGCGCAAGGGATCCTCTCGAAAAGAATGTGTTGCGTTCTTACTGCATAGCTGATTGGCCGAAGCCTCACGCGATTCACCAGTGCGTGCGTTTGCAAGGAAGCGATTCCAGTACTTGAAGGCCAGCAGCATGCCAACGTGGATCTTGCCGGGTGGTGACTGAACATCATCAGCTCCTCGGGAAAGGACAGAGGATGGATAGATGAGCAGACTTTATCGCTGGACGTCAAGGCGCATGGGTTTCACAGTATTTTCACAGTGGTTCTGTGAACTCCCCCTACGTCGCAGAAGGCTTGCAGACTGCAAGATGCCGAAAACCGTTTTGTGCTTCAGACATCACTGTGACATCACTAGAACTTGTATAACTTGTGCTGTAGAGGTGCTTTTTTGGAAATGGTCGTGGTCAGTACCCCTGCCTTCATAGCACAGAACCCGAGCGGAAGGTGGTGGCCTTCAACTACCAGCTTGCTCAAAGCTTGGGAATTCTTTGGCGTGCTTGCGTCAACAGCAGTTGTGTCAAGCAAGAGAGTCTCTGGGGCGATGTTTCTGAGGCCATCCCTCGACTGCTGAAAGTTCAGTTCAAGTTCTATTTTAGCTTCGCTCCCACTTCGCTTTTAAGCTTTCTAGTGCTCAGGAAGCAACAGACGTTATCGTAGGGCATTGCGTCTCTACCTCTCAGCGATCAAGGTCGGGGAGGAGGAGTGTATACCAAGCAGAAGATCGAGGCGCGAGCAGGCTGCTGTTGCGTTTGGCCCGATGCCTGCCGAGTAGCAAGGTTGCAACTCTGAAAACATGGCCGCGACACAACCGCGCCCTGCTCCTCTTTGTGGACATTGTCTTCTTGTGCATGTGCGGCTAGGCTATGACAGATATCGTCTTGGGAATTGGGATCTGCGCATATGCCATGTTCCCTTCATTGTCCCTGTCGTCCGATTCTAGGTTTGGCTTCCACGGCCTTCATGGTTCTCGGCTCAGAATGGGGCATGTGACTGCATGTTGGCTGTGCTTTGTGCCGGTATGGAGAAAACTAGCCATACAACTTGAGGCCCGCGAGTTCTCAAAGGACATGAAGGCGACAGCCCGAAGCATCCAAGCGTGAGTTCCGGTTTCAACCTGTGTTGTCAGAAGCTGGTTCATGGCGCAGGCGGGAAAGATCTTTGGGCACTTCAACCTGATCAATTCCATTACTTGGCTGAGTTGTTTGTTTGGCTTCGCCCTTGGACTGGTTGAAAGCCATGCAAGCCAATCGTCGGAACGAAAGTTAGTTCCTTGGAGCTTGCGAGAGTTGTCGTTTACAACCTTTCTCTTTAGTGTTCAGGTGGGTCAACAAGCGACCCGACCGCTAACTGGTACGAAAATCGATTAGTTAATGGGCTGCGGGGTGGCCCCCCCCCACTTAAAGATTGATTCTACTAATCTTTGCCCCCGCCCCCCACCCCTCATTTAGGGTTGCCTGAATTGATTTCAGGGGAGGGGGGGGCCTTCCCAGCCCCTTCAGGCCCCTATTTCGATGTGTCAAGAACTCGAACGAGCATATGAATCCGCAACGCTCCGGAAAGCTTTTTCTGCTAACCTTGCGCTTCCCATGATGACAGAGTACTCATGTTTATGATCGGATGCGATCGTTCAAATCGGAAAACACACACTTCCTTCCCCATCGCTGACCAGATAGCAGACCATGTGTGGCATCTTCGGTTTTGGGGTTGCTTGCGCTGTCCGGCGTTTGTCTAGAGCTTTCGCAGCCCAAATCTCAAGTCTTGAAGGGTATGCGAGTCAGGTATAGTCAGGTCGTTTTCTGCCAGGAGCACATCATAACGTTCAAGCCGAAAACCTGTAAGACCACATTCTTCAGACTTGAATCGCTCTGCTCTGCCAAGCTGCACTATACGGCCACACGCTTGAGAAAGGTAAGCGTCCTGAAGCCTGAAAAACAGAAAGCACTGTAGCAAACATGCACCCAGGTGCAGCACATCGTTGGTGTGAGCATGTCAGACAGCAGCGACTTATACAGAACAATCGAAAACACATACAAGTCTAAGATGTATGGTATGGATGTTGAGATCTGCGTCTACATTTGGTTCAAACACCTTTCGCAGAGAACCAGCCTGTAAGCGCGGTGCGTAGGGGTTGGGTGTGCAATCGAAAAAAGAGCTCGAAGCAATTGTGCTTTGCAAGCCTTCCCGGACCTGGCCGAAACCCTAAACTTGGGCCAAGCTCTTTGGGATGTCATAAAGTCACAACATGGGGCTTGGGAAGCTGGAAGACCTCCTTGACAGTACGTGCAAGAGGTATCAAAGGGCATGTGTAGCCGTGCCCCCACAGCTGGCCTCCTCGCGTGGCCATGGTTTCGGATGCTTGCACCCTCAACTCGAAAGTCTTTTTCCCTAGTTCTCGTTTTTTTTTTTTTTTTTTTTTTAATTTAGGTTCAAAACGTGAGAGAGCGATACTGTGCGAATGGCGCGGGGATGAAAAAGGAAGCGGGATGAAAACCAAACGGGAATGAGAACGAATCGGGGATGAGGGATGAAAACGAAACGGGGATGAACGAAATGGGGATGAAAAGGAAACCGGGGATGGAGTGGGGATAACAACCACAGGTTTGAAACGAAATGGGGGTGAAAACGCGACGGGGATGGCGCCCGCGGGGATGAACGAAACGGGGATGAAAACGAAACGTGGATAATAGCGAAACGGGGATGAAAACGCAACGCAGACGCGGAGATCAAAACGACGGGGATGAAAACAAAATAGGGAGCGTCTGGGATTGCGTGTGCAGAGGGGCTGTGCTCCGGGTGCGAGAGCGCGTCTGCGCCGCGTCTGCGGCACGGGAAGCTAAGGGATTTTCATTGAGTCGTAGTACAAATGTAAAACTGGAAACGCTGTGTGCGTGAGCCGGGAGGACAGCCGGAGGGGCGCGAGAACGTGTCTGCGGCGAGTCAATGGCACGGGAAGCCAGGCATCTTCGCTGACTTGTAGTACAAATGTAGTACTGGACTCGCTGCGTCTGTGAGCCGGACAACAGATCGAGCCGGAGGGGCGCGAGAGCGCGTCTGCGGCGCGTCTGCGGCGCGTCTGCGGAACATCATTGGCGCGGGGATGGCACGGGAAGCCAGGATAATTTTCGTTGAATTGTTTTGTACACATGTGGTAGCTGGAATCGATGTGTCCGTGAAGACAGAGCCGGAGGGGATCACGCGGGATTGAGATGGTGTTTTCGTGTCAAGTGCTGTATACAATCAACTACCCTGCGTCACCATGTTAATTATATCTTGTTATACTCTTCTAGAAAATGTGCATACGGAGCGGACTTTAATGTGGGGATTTCATTCCGGCACTCTTGTAATTCGGATTGTTTTTGGGTAGCTGTTAAACATTAATGCCGAGCTCAGTTGTTTTCGTTCTTGTTGTATAGCTACAAGTTTCAGCAGCAACAACACAACACATTCATTTTCGGCGGCAGGGTTCCGAAGTCTTTGTCAGCACCGTCCGCTGCAATGTTTTGCAGTGAGTTCCAATGGTTGTGGTTTGCTTGGACAGGTTTTCTTGAGTCAAAAGAAGTTATGACTCGCTGACAGTCACGGTTTGGAGAGGTGGCTTCGCAGCCGACCCCTCAGCCCTGAGCGAACAAAGAGCACATCGACAAACCCAATCAACCGAGCGAATGCCAGCACTCAAATCACAAAGAGTTCGACAATGTGGCACAACAGGCCATTCGCTCTCTAGGGTTCTCCGTCACCATCACGAGCTTTTCGATTCGTTCGGGTCCGCATAGGGTGCGATTTGCCAAAAATTTGAGAATCAACGCAGTATAAACACCTGGTATCTCCTCCTCAGGGTATTGTGTTAAAGCACCAGGCCAGGCTTCTATAGCTGTTTCATGGTTCATTTTGCTAATTTTAAGTAGTTGTTTAACTGTAAGAACTCGCTTTCCACGTGATATATTCACAGCTTCCAAGTAAGAAGCAGCTTCGGATTTTGAATGCAGGCCTAGAGAAGGGCTTCTGCGTCGGGTTCCAGGTTTCTCAGTTTGGTTTCGTCTCGTTCTTCCATCGGAGTGCTCATATCAAACAAGTTCCCAAAGCGTCTTTCTCTCGAGTCGTTTTCTGCATGATCCTTGTTGCCTTTCGGGGTTTCGTAATCATGCTGACGCAAAGGCAAGTTTTCTTTTGAGATTTGCCTGGCGGTACCACTGATCTGTTGAGACGATTGCCGTTTCTACATGCATCTGAAACCGGGCATGGACAAAGCAACGGCTGTCGTCCAAGGTTGGGCCCATCTGGGCATGCTGTTCGGGCTGGCGCCTTCCCAAGCTATTCCAGTGCAGCCGAGCTTTAGGCCCTGTAGGCATCACGCCCAACCGATACTGTTTGCATCTGTTTGTCAAGGAAGTGTACCGAAAAATGGTGATGGCCAGTATCGAGGCCGCATGATCTGTTGTATGTACAGGCAACAATGCAGGTGCAGCGTGTTTGCAGGACTACTTTGACTACCTGGATACCCCGAGCACGTTGGTCTGGGCCTCAGCACGGCAAGACGCATCGGGCACGTTCTTTGACATCTGCGCTTCCTTTAGTTCTCGAAGCGACACATGTGACGCTCGTCTCGAGGACCCCTTGTCTGACACTCTCCCGAGCGACCAGTCCATCCACCCCCACCCAATAAAAGTCAAGTACCACTCACCCCACCGATCCTTGAACCGTAGCTGTTAGTTCTCACGCAAGCCTGAAAATTGCCCAAAAGCCTACGAAACCTGAGAAGTGAGCCTGAGAGGGCATTAGCCCGGGCCGTGCACCCGAGAGGTTGGAACGGTGACCAGGTAGGCACCATGTGAGGACCATATGTGAGGGCCATGCCACGCTCATTCTGCACAGGGCCGACATTGGCCCTGACAGGGTGTCATCATGGAGTGGAGCGTAAATCGGAACACGGGGGCCCCAATCAACCCAACGTGAATCCGAAAACGGGCAGGCTCCAATCGGAGAACCCCAGGCTGCGATCCGGAGCCAAATGGACGCCGGGGGGGCCGAATCAGGGAACACGAGGCTCAAACCTGACCCATACTAGGCGTATTTAAGAGACCGGGAGCCAACTTGACGCAGGGCAGGGCTGAACTTGAAAACGCGAGGCTCCAACATGACGCGTGCTAGGCGCCTTCGAAAACTATGTTCACAGTCGTAAATCTGCTTTCCCCTCCAACCCTTAGCCTGAAACCGGTGAAACTCTGAAGCTTTTACGACAAAGCGCGACTCGAAACCGTAGGCCCCTACTACCCTCACAATAGACCCACCCTATCAGGAAAGCCATAGACCCCTATGCCTTATCGATCTATATTCATATGTAAATGGTTTTTCGGGCTTTGGGTTTTTTAGGGTTTATGGGGTTTAGGCGTTGTTAGGGCTTAGGTTTTTTTAGGGTTTAGGGCTCAATTTTTTTTGGTTTAGGGTTTAGGGGTTTAGGGTATAGGTATAGGTTTAAGGGTTTTGAGGGTTTAGGGCTTTTCATAGGGTTTAGGGTTTAAGGGGTTTTCAGAGTTTGCCGCCTAGGGTTTTTTGGGTTTATATAGGTTTTTGGGGGTTCAGACTTCAGGGGTTTGAGGGTGTAGGGTTTTGGTGGGTTCAGGGCTCAGGGGTTGTCAATGTTTTTAGGGTTCAGGGTTTAGGTGTGTTTAGGGTTTTGTTAGGGGTGTTTCGAGTTTTTTTTTTTTTTAGGGTTTTAGGGCTCAGGGGGTTTTAGGGTTTAGGGTTTACCTATCAAACTCTTACACGGAGATAGGTCTCACAAGTAGCTATGTATCATAGGCGTCGATAGACCCCTATGTAGACACTGGGTTTTTGCCAGACCCCTATGCATCGGCCTTGCCGACTTTCCGAAAGACCTCTATACATAGGGGTCTTCCATTTTTCCATTCCCTACCTATACTACCCCCCTGTGCCGCATAGACCCCTATCCATTTTCCATAGGCCCCTTCTACCCTCAGGATAGACCCAATCGGGAAATCCGTAGACCCCTGTGCCTTATCAGTTTATGTTTTTATGTAAATGGTTCTTAGGGCTTAGGGCTTTGGGGTTTACTGTTTAGGGTTTAGGGGTTTTCAGGTTCTAGGGTTTAGGGTTTAGGGGTCAGGGTTATTTTATGGTTTAGGGTTTAAGGTTACTCAGGGTTTAGGGTATAGTTTAGGGGTCCGTAGGGTTGAGGGGTTTTCAGGGTTTAGGGTTTAGGGTTTTGTTAGGGTTTAGGGTTTTCCAGGGTAGGGTTTAGGGTTTTTTTAAGGGTTTATAGGGTTTTTTAGGCTTGTGGGCTTTCTCGGGTTTAGGGCTTAGGGTTTTAGGGTGGAGGGCGCGTGGCTTCCTGCGGCGCAGAATCGGCTTCAAGGGAGGGTGCGTTTCGAGCTTTGGCGGTGGTGATTTTGAGCTTTCCATGTTTTAAAACCAATAAACAGCCAATAGAAACCCCAAAAAACCAATAGAAAACCAAAAAAGACCAATGGAAAACCAATAAAAACCAATAGAAAACCAACAAAAACCAATAAAAACTTAACAACCAATAGAAACCAATAAAAGCCAATAGAAAACCAATAAAAACCAATAAAAACCAAGAAAGCCAAGAAAATAGCCCAAAAAACCAATAGAAAACCAATAAAAGCCAATAAAGACCAATAGAAAACCAATAAAAACCAACAGAAACCATTAGAAAACCAATAGAAACCAATAGAAAACCAATAAAAACCAAGGAAAACTAAAAAGACCAATGGAAAACTGCTAGAAAACCAATAGAAACCAATAGAAGGCCAATAGAAAACCAATAAAATTGATAGAAAACCAATAGAAACCAATAGAAAAACTACTCGAAAACCAATAGAAAACCAATAGAAGGCCAGTAGAAAACCAATAAAAGACCAATAGAGAACCAAGAAAAAGCAATAGAAAACCAATAGAGAACCAAGAAAAACAAATAAAAACCAATAGAACCCAATAGAAAACCAATAAAAACCAAGAAAGACCAATAGAAAATTAATAGAAAACCAATGGAAACCAATGGAAAACCTATAGGAACCAATAGAAAACGAATAGGAAACCTAGAAAGCCAATAAAAACAAATAAAAACCAATGGAAACCAGCAAAACCAATTGAAAAACCAATAGAAAACCAATAGACAACCAATAGAAAACCAATAAAAGCCAATAGAACACCGATAAGAACCCATAGAAAACTAATAAAAACCAATAGGAAACCTAGAAAACCAATAAAAACCAATCAAAACCAATGGAAAACCAATAAAACCAATAAGAACCAGTAGAAAACCAATTAAAACCAATAGAAAACTAAGAAAAACCAAAAGAAAACCAACAGAAAGCCAACAGAAAACCAATAAAAACCAATAGACAACCAATCAAAACCAATAGAACACCAATACAAAGCCAATAGAATACCAATAGAAAACCAATAGAAACCAATAGAAAACCAATAGAAACCAATAGAAAACTAATAATAACCAATACAAACCAATAAAAACCAATAGAAAACCAATAAAAACCCAGTAGAAAACCAATTAAAACCAATAGAATCATTGGTTTTCTATTGGTTTTCGACGTGGCGTAGCTACTGCGGCAGGACGTGTCTGCGTCGAGCTTTCCTTTTTTGATTCAGCCGCCCCGGTTTTGCGATTCAGCGCCGCGCAGTTTCCGATTCGTGCCTGGCGTTTTCCGATTCAGCGCGGGGTGTTTTCCGATTCGCCGCTCTGCGTTTTCCGATTCACGTTTTCTGATTCGCGCCTGAGACTGTCATCATGGGTTCTAATTTGACTGCCAGCATTCCAAGATATTTCAGCAGCGAGAGCGCACGCATAGACAGCCAAGGCGGTGATGAGCCTGTCAGACTCGATGGTTGCTTGGATGTGACCAGTGCATGGGTTTATTGGGCAGGAGCACGATATTTTCCTGACAGGCAGAGTTCTCATCGTACCAGCGTATCTTTATCTCCTATGCTCATATTCTCTTCATGCGGGAGCCCAAGTTGGTAGCGGCAGCACTTTCATTGATGAGAGCAGATTGCCACCCACACCCGCACTCTGCAACTGTGGGAGGGAGGACGTATGGTTCAGGTGGTGAGGTGCAGGTGAGCAGCATAGCTTTGCTTCTTGCATGAGGGCTACTTTGTTTCGTGCACAAGGGCGCGCTGCTTCCTGTCGTTGCAATGGCAGCCTCGGCTTGCCATCATTACGTCCACGCTACAGGCGCTTTGCAGCTCTTGCCTTGGACATCGGACATCGGGTATTCTATTCAGACCAGGCAACGACGGTCGACTTGACCCACTTCTTGATTGCCTGGCCCTCGTTGCGTGTAGCAGCTACATTCTGTCTATATCTGCCTAGTCTCCGATAGTCTCACGGAGCTGTGAGAAGCTTCTTTTTGGAACAGCAGTTGAATACATTGACAATCGTGGCGTCCTTTTGCGGAGCTTTGTGACAAAACACAGAGCAAAACATTTTTATGTTTCCCAACTCCACCCTGCTTCCGCACCGTTTCCCACCATAAACGACATGTCGGCTCAGGTTTTGATACCCACATGGTTCGGCTTTGCGATTGCTGGCATGATCATGTTTGGCAGACGGATGCAGGCCTGCTACATGCAACATAGGGCATTGCGTCGTTGAGTATGCTCTCGAGTGGTACCTCAAGTGTTGTGAAAACAGCAGGCAACGGAGAGTGAGTGTGCAGTGTGCTAGGCGTTTTCCACACCTCTCAGCGGCTTTGCCATGCTACTTGGCGTGGTCATTCGATGATATTCGATGTATTTTTTAGCCACAAGCCAAGACGATACTTGAGATACCTGTGGAGTCGCAGCTTGTGTGGGGAGGTGCTTGCAGCTTGCCCTAGAGGGTGAGTACGACTGGGGCTACATGTCCTCAGAGGCTGCAGAGCTGCTAACGTGCAGCGCAACTTTGCATGTTCTGTTGGTGCCATTACTTCGTGACAACACTTTGTGATGCAGCGCGTTGCCTCAGCTGTGACAGGACTGGTTTATCACACTACTATGGGTCTGGATCTACATGGTTCTCTTAGCATGATGCTGAGATGCAGTTGTGTTGTTACATGTGCTGTATTTGTTGCATTGCAACAAGAGCGCGGTCTTGGATGCGACTGTGTTCTGAGAATGGCTGCCAGCAGCGGACTTGATCTTTTCGATGCTTCAGGTGATGGTGATGTTGAACATGGTGCTCGCCATCATCATGGATGTGTACGCTGAGGCAGTGTGCCTCTGCAATTTCCACTGAAGATGCGGCAAGATGTCCCTGCTCGCAGAGCTGTGCAGGTTCGCAGACAACAAGGTGAAACAATGTCGATCTTTCAGCATTGTGACTGCCTCATCGTTTTGTGTTCAGTAGCGTAAACATCTTGCAAGGCTTGTATTGCCTCGTGGTAGAGCGGATGGTGCTGGCTGCAGAATTTTGACCTAATCGAGGGGAATTGGGTTTGGTGCTCGTACTGTACATCTTTTGATCGTACGATCCCTACGCAAAGAGATTTGGAACGCCCAGTTCAGCTCCGTGGCACGATCACCCACAATCACCTAAAGCTGGAGCTGCGCGGTTACATTTAACTTGCCTGAGGCACCTACCTGTTCAAGCGCGCCCTGTACTTCAAAAACTGGGTACTGGGCTAAGCCGTGCATCCCATTCATCAGCGAAGCTGAATTTTCTTGGCAACTACGTTGCGCTGTGGTCAGGTTCCAGACAGGGAACTGTACCAGTCTCAGTGCTGCAATGTGTTGGAGTGTCCAGACGTAGCCCAAATCACAGTGTCATTTGCTAGATTTTGCTAGCTAGTCAGCTAGTCAAATCTGCTAGCATCCACCAGACTGAGGTGGGAGCGCGTAGCGGAGATGCCAGAGACCATCATCGTGGATGAGATTCTGGAGGCCTGCAAGAACAGCAGCCCCGTCTGCCTCAACAAAGCAGAGACGTGACAAAAGGCTTATCCGAACATGCCAGATTTCCAGCGGTGCCCCAAGTTGGAGCGAATATTCCAGCTTTTGCCTTTAGAGCCCGTTTACTTGGTTTTCTTGCAAAGGCTCTGAACTTGTGAACATGAGGCTGAACTTCCTTTGCGATGGGGCGAGGAATCGGACAAGGGTTCGGCGCTTAGGTTTGGGTCAGGAGTTTCCGCGAAGTGCTCGATGGTACCTGGTCCTTTCGACATGCTTCGATGTTGGTCAACAGGTGATTCAGCGAGCAGGCATCGACCCAACATATACTGTCCAGATGGTCGCTGCAATTCACATCAGCCTCGAAGAGGCCCAGCAGAATGCAATTTGTTTTTGCACATTTTTGCACGTACGCGCGCGCTTGCGCGCGGGCGCTTGCGCTTGCGAGAGTGTGGTTTCTGCAAGCCTGACGGGCGACAAGCCTATCTGTCGCCTCTTTTGTGCCACAGATCATGATGGATCTCATCAAGCTCAAGAAGCGCGGATGGATGGGAAAGGGCTTCGAGGCAATCTGGACGCACGTGCCCACTCCTGACAGATTGAGATGGTGACCCATGTTGTCTGCACTTATTTCGAGGTTCCTCACGATGAAGACAGGAACCTCGTTAAGGTGGCCAGTGTGCTGCTGTGTAGTCATGAGTGATATTTAGTCATATGTCCGCGGGCTGCAGGAAATTCTGTCTGGAATTGCAGTTCAAAGTGAATGGATGCTGAATGCACAGAAGCATGTGCTCCGCTCTTACTGGGAAGGGTGCATCTTGCTTCGTCTTCCATGCCTTGTGTCGCAGTTTGCACGGTGCTCTGAACAACCCCTCCAGCTTAAAAGTCTCAGCAAAGACATTCTGGTCGGCCGTCGAGCATGGGAATGCAAAGGAATTTTCGGGCAGCTTCGGCGAATGGACCCCAAAAGAAGTATTTCAAATGTGGCCTGCATGCGCTCTCCGGGGACTAGGGAAGCAATGAGGGTGTGTTCCAGTCACGTCGGTCGCCCAAATGCGAGAGGCTCGAGGCCTGAGTGGGTTGAAGACCAAAGCAACTGCAGAGAAGGCAGCGGAGTTGCAGCGCCCGAGGTCATGGCTACACCAGCAGATCGGCACCGAAGGGGCTGATGGGGCTGGATACGAGTGGAAAGCTACTGGGCCAGTCGGGGCTCCCAGATGCAGACTCCAAACTGTATGTTTGAAAGCTGCCAAACCAAGTCGCGGCGGATGGACCAAGTGTTGTTGCATTGGACGGTACTTTCGAATCACCCTTCATTAGCCGAATCATGACGACGTTCTTGAGCACATGAACGCAGCTCGCACCGTATCATGTCCGCTTGAAGTTGGAACATGTTGACACGCAGCCTTTTCATGTCTGTGCCCAGCTTCCCGGGCACGTCATCCTTTTGTGCTAAGGCTGCGAGGGCTTGCAAGTGGCTGGTGCTGATGGGGTTATTTTGTTGGTGTTATCTCTCAGCGTGTTTCTTCTTGACAAGCACCTCTTATGACGATGAGGAGGCGAGGGGAAAGCTGAACAGCCGCAGACTCCTGCAGAGCAGCAGCTTGTACGTACTCATCACGAAAGCTCCCCTTGAGGGAGAGTCGTTCAAAACCCCGCAAGGGCTGGGGCGAAGCCTTGGGGGTCTGGGGGGGTAGAGGGCCAAATTCTGGCTGTTCCGGCTGGGCGTCCTCCTCCTAAATTCGGTCCGAGGCGACTGCCCCCCATGGCCTGCGCGGACCTTTTTTCGAGTTTTCATGTGGGTTTGTTTTGTGGCCTCTTCGACGAGTAGTGCTCTTACGGCCCCAGCTCAACGGGACCGGCCTGATGCTCCTGATGCTGGTGGGGCCCCGTCATGCCCTTCTTGGCAGCCCTATGATGCTGATGATGCTGGCGGCTGGTGTGAAGGGTCATATGCTATTCATGACTTCTTGTGTGCATTGATGCTCCGAGGGTCCCCGTCCCTCAGAGCTGTAGGAATATCATGCTGTTCCTGCATTCCCTCCTACACTGTCTCCTCACAGACAGAGCTTTCGTCTCTGCCCGTGGCTCCCAAGTGGCAGAGACCGCAGAGCAGGCGAAAGCGCAGGATGAAAAGGACATGCTCCTCAGGCGTGTCAGGAATGCCATCACTACGATGTTGAACGGTCGAGGAGATGCAGGGGCAGCAACTTGGAGGCTTGCAACAAGATGCGGTTGACAAGCTAACGGCTTATGGCAGAGACTGGTTGACCACGCAGCTGGAGTTCAAGAAGCCTACGGCAGATCATCAGGCTGTACTTCAAGAGCACCCAGTTTAACCATGAAGGAGTTGGTTGCCAAGTTGCGGTCTGGAGCTGCTGATATGGATGTGACATCCTTCCGAACGGATGTTTCACGTCAGGCCACGTCAGTCATTCAGCTAGTAGAGTCCGCTGGTGTGTCCACATGCACAGCGCAGTGTCAGTATCACGACTGGTCGTACTGGCTTCAAAGGCTGTTTGACTAAGCAAAATTTGACCATCACTGATTCAGCGGGCTTTGAGCCATCATTTGGTGGGTTGTCTGCTGCAAGATATTGCAAGCAGTTGCAAGCATGTGATCAGAGTCGTACAGGGCTTATCGGGCCGATAGGATCGTAAACATGTCCCATTGACCTGACCTAAGCCCAGGTAGAGGTGCCAGTTCCCCGGAGTCGGCAAGGCGGAAAGATTTGGCAACCTTTTGGCTGCCTTTGGCTTTTGGGGCCTTTGCTGATTTTGCTATGACTCTATGACTTTGCTCAGGCAATGACTGACAAAGGTTCTCATGCGACGGTGGGCAGCCTAAGGTTGCCTCAGGGCGGGTGCGTGGGGATGGATTTAGTTTGTTCTCCATCTCCTGCAGGGGGGCTCACATGGAACTTGAGCATGTCCAACATCGTTGGCTTGGCTCTAATTGGTCTATTCTTGAGCCGAGGCTTCGTGAGCACGCTTGTGATGTGGTGCAGGAAGGCATCTACCTAGGGTATGCATCCGTTGTATGAGCGTAGGAAGGACGTAAGTTACGCTACAGATGCACTCTGCCTTCCCTGGATTGTCAGTCCGGGTGTCAAACAGCAAATTTGATTTCACCACTTCTGTGTCACTTGCCAGTGGCCATCCAAAGGAGGCTTCAGGAGGCATTGATGGAGCCTATGCGCCTACGGTGTCTAGCATCTGCGTCGAAAACTATGCTCTGCACATCCGCATACGGAATGGAGCATGGCACGCTGGGCATCAAGAATGACTCTAGCAGTCTAGCTGCTCCCTGTCAGTGCGACCATCGCCGCGTCTCGAGTCAAAACCTTTAGTCCATCCTTTGTTCAGCCGAAGCGATCTGCAGTTGCAGCTGGTGGTTCGTTCTTTGCACCGCGACACATCAGGAGGATGCCACGATCTGCAAACGCAAGCCACGAATCATCTTGCACACGCTCATTCCTAGCATTAGTCAAGAGTGTATCCGCGGAGTGCCTTGGGATGGTTCTGCTGCTCTTGCGATCTTCGCGCCCCTCAGTGCGACCGGCGCGTTCGCATGCTGGCAGTGACGCAGTCGCTCATGGTGGAGGTGGACCTCGCCTCACAGGCCTCACAGGCCTCACGGGCCTCACAGGCCTCACAGGCCTCACAGGCCAGAGCCCGCAGGGCGACCTGCAGGGCTTCCTTTCGGCTCCGAGGGCTCCACGGCCACGGGCTGGCGACACGTTGATGCGAAGCTCAAATGACACGAAGCCCTCGAAGCCCTCGACAAAGTCTACGAAACTCTTTGTACGTGGACTTGTGGCCGCTCGACTGCATCAATTTGTAGTAGTGAATGGGCCATAGAAACTGCAGAGTTCAAAGAGCTTTCAACATCCCATCAGGCCAGCAATGCCAGCACGGCACATAGGGCTGTGTGGAGACACAGGTAGCGGATGTTTCAGGTGACCATGATGGCGCTGGCGGTCGTCGGTGCCTTGACGAAGTGCTTGGATCTTCCTGTGATCTTCGGAGTGATTGCGTTCGGCTTGCAGTGGGGCTTCTTCCTCCTGCAGGGTTGGCCACAACGTTGCTTGGTTCTGCACTTTCTGCTTCGCCGGCACATGTGCGAGAGCTGGTTCGGTGGATTGCTTCACCTGTTGTGATTCTTTGCCATAGATTGCCAAGCCAGGTTCTGAGGTGCTGTATGACGCCTCAGGCCACGAAATTTGTGCGTTGACAAGTATTGGAAGCCAAGTTGAATGTTCGATGTCTAAGATCCCCAGGCTCCCTCACTCATCTTTCGATTGTTCTGGCTGCCCTTCTTCATGATCCCCTTCGAAGTCCACGTCAGATCTTTCTAAGCATCTTTGCGGTAGTCTGGTGCACACGCTTGGGAACTTTTTTGTTCAATCGCATCTCGCAAGACTCGAAGGCAGGGTGGGAACACATGCGCTCAGCACATTGCAGCCGTCCCGTTATGTACTAGTCAGTGCCATGTTCAGCGCAATGCAGGACTCCAGATTCACCGAGCTGAAGCAGAATTTCTGGTCGTTCTCCGTTGCCTGGAATTTGCAGGGTTTGTGGGTCTTCCTCCTTGAACTTCCAGCTGCATGCTGGCATTTCTCATGTCTTCTCGTGCGCAGGTTTTGCACAGCAGCTGTCAGTGTGGAAGTCCTTAATTGTGCCTGAGATCGTGGTGCTCAAGGTCATGATGGTCAACACATCGCCACAACCACCAACTGGCCTTTGGGACGTGGTGGGTTGGTGCTTATGGTGCACTGGGTTTCTGGTGGAAGCAGTGGTAGCCTTAAGTGGCCTTAAGGTTCATGAAGGAACTTTCTACTCGTCTGAGCTTGGTGCCTTGTGTGCCTGGAGCAGCTAAGGTCGCTGATGGTCAAAAGTTCGCATTCCGAGGAAATCCCTCCAATCGGGGTCGCTTCATTACTACAGGTCTCTGGAGATATTCACGCCATCCGAACTACTTCGGCGAAATTCTGATGTGCACCTCCTGCATGCTGTCCATGCTGTCTTTCTCACCTGGATTTCAAGATGCATTCTACTGCAAGTAGGGTACATCGTTATTGTCTGACTTAAGGTGGGTTGGATTGTGCACATCCTTCACTTCGTGCGTTACTTCGGCAGCCCAGCTACTAGCTTGGATCTCGCCAGCCTTCAATGCCATTCTCCTTGTTTATGTGAGAAGCTCAGAGACCCCTTCAAGTGCCGTCGACACGTCGGCTGCTTGTTTGCAACATCTTGCAAATATTTGAGGTCTCGGGTGTTCCTCTCCTGGAAAAAGCTGGCGCAAGCAAGTGGGGCCAGGAGCCAGAGTACCAACACTACATGGAGGACCCTGTCTGGTCATTCATGAGATTCATGAGATTCATGAGATTTCGTGAGATACATAGCTCCGAATTCATAAAAGCAACTTGCGCTCTGCAGAGCTCACCTCCTGAGCTTTCTTAGACGTGGATGTAGCCTTGATTAAGCTTGTGCATTGCGTCATGTCATGCAGCGGTTGACAATGCGGTGCACTTGCCGGAGGTTCTTAGCCATTCTTACCTTGCTTCTCGCTCGCTTCTAGCTCGCTTCCCGCTTGCTTCCCGCTTGCTTCCCGTTCTTCCAGGGTTGCATTGCAAAATCAGCAGTATGCTGCAACCAGCAAACATCTGGAGATGTGCGATTACCTGCAGGGGGGTTCGCCGACAGTCCGCCTATATGCCAATCAAACCTCTCTCGACTTGCCGACAATGCTTAGCGTCAGGCCAAGGTTTGCATATTGACAACTGGAATCTTAAACGGAAGATCTGCCACTTTAACGGCTTTAACGCTGCGCCGTGGCCATCAATTCCATTCTGCTTTCAAGCTTTGCAGTCTTTGCCTTCCGGCTTCGCCCCGACTTTCAGTTCTGCCAAGTCGAGGTATTGTCCAAGAGATGTGCACCCATGTGCATCCTTTCTTCCTTTCTTCCCCTGCAGAACACTTCCTGTATCGTTCCATGGTTTCCAGCGCCAGAGTATTCTGACGGCAGTGGCGCGTAGTATGACGTGCCCAAAGAGGCACGATAGCTCAATGATGCTAGCGACTTGCTGATTGTTATCGAGTTGCGACCAAAGAAGCGTCTGAACAATGTCGTGCTGAGTGCAATCAGACAGCTGAATATGAATCTCTGGCTGCAGCTGTTTGCCAAGTTCAACTCAGCCAGACAGGAGGCGCAAGCGCAAGATCGCCAAAACTTCAATCGAACCAAGCGTTCGAGAGTTGTTCCACTTTGAGGTGATGTCGGTTCCAACATGTATCTATATATGGCAAGTCGCATAAGTAAGTGCAGGAGGCTCAGCAACTGTACTCTTTCGCAGGGAAGATAGGGAAGCAAATGTCAAACTCATAAAGACGGATTGATTTGACCCGTCTATTCTGACAAGGCACGGAGCCTCTGGATATTTTTGGATGCCTCTTGCGCTTCCGAGTCTGCGCGCAGGCTGCCACATGACAAGATGATGGGCCCTGCTCTTGATCTAGGCTTGATCCGGCCCTCCAATCCCCAACACTTCATGACTTCATGACTCACTTGTGAGCAGGAGTCAATGTTATCGTGTTCTTCACTCTGCTGATGATCGTTTGCGGCTGAGCATTCGTTTCTACAGGCAGTATGAATTCAGTGCTCTCCGTTGCAGTCTGACCTCCGTGTTCACTCCAAGAGAGATTATCGGGGTCGTTTGCCAGTGCCGTAGTCTTTCTGCCCACGGCTTGTTTGCTGTACGTTCTCGCGGTCTTCTCGCTGCTCGTTCTTCTGCGGTTCTGGGATCCAAGTCCGGTGCAGGCCTTTACGTTTCACATTCAGGGTTTAGTTTCATGTCAGTTCAAGCTGTTACAATCTGTTACACCTTCAGAAACCTTTGGCCTTTAGAGCCACTTTCGCCCATGGACGAGCTCAGTTTACTTATCAGCGAAGAGATCTCGTACACAGCTTCGGCTTTGTCCTGGGGTTCGTTCGAGCGTGCCTCTAACCGCTTGCTGGCTGCCTCAGGCCATCTGCATCTTCAGCGTTCCTAGTGGCTGCCTTAGCGCTATGAGTTTCTTACATAGGTGCATTGCATCCTCATGCATCCAATGCATGTACATGTTAGTGGCTATCGTGGAATGCGTCCCTAGGCAAGCAGGCTTTGAAAGCCACCAGGAGATCTGCCCAGCACAAGAGGTGCAGTATTGAAGTGCAACGTTGCATTGCTGAAGTGCATGAAATGCATGAATTGAATTGGGGGATGTGTTCGCCCATACGCTGTGCTCGAAGCCCAGAGGCTGGCATCGGACTTGGGGTACTCGACTCAAGACGGCCAATCAACCCAGGCGCAGGACTCGTAAATTTAATGCTAGAATGGCTAGAAGGCTGCTAAGCGTTGTCAGTCATCCTTTCGGCAGGACTCGCCACTAGAGAAGGGGCAGCCCAGCTGCAGAAGATCTGATCTTTGTCTCACTACCTCACCCCCGAAGTCTAAAGGCGGCACTGGCTGAGGCAGCGTTGCTTCGGCACTGTGCAGCGCTACTCCGAGCGAAATGGCAAGTGCCTCTGAGAGATTCTGTCCTGACTGTGACTGGCATGTGCATGAGCCCGAGGCATTGGCTTCATCGCATGTGCTGAGTGCAGGGTCTGTAGCTAAGCCTTGACGCTCTGGTAGCAGACCTTGTAGAGATGTCGTGCCAGGTTCGTGCTCGTGCCATCTCGTGCCCTAAGGCTGTTTATGGTCGCGATGTGCAGTTGTTTCAAGAAGATTGGGAGGACTGCTTCATGATTGCGCGTGAGTGCGTGAGTGCGTTCGTGCGTTTGTGCATTCGTGCGTGGGTGCGTGCGTGCGTGGGTGACGGGGTATAAAGCAGGGGGATGGCCCATCTGACAAGAGGTTCTCCAAAATGTGCAAATCACTGAGGACGCTCCGTGACGTACCCGCTCAACATTTCTGCAGCAGATGCCGTGATTGTAACCTTCTAGCAAGCCCTTCGGGCCCTTCGGGGGTTTCCAAAAGTAAGTGTGTGGGTGTGTGTGTGCACGTGGGAAACAGGATACCGAGGATCTAGGTTTTTGTGCCACCAGGCACAGGACACTGCGTGCTGCATTCCTTGTGCAGATCAGCATGTTGTTTGGCCGGTTCGAGCATACACGCGCGAGCATCTACGAGACTGATGGCATTCATGAAAACAAAAAGTAAGAGAGAGAGAGAGAGAGAGAGAGCCATACAGGCTCCGACGCGAACCAACCCCCGCAAGCAACAAACACCCACCACAACCCGACACCCTCAAATCCAAACCAGCCACCGCACACCGCACCACACGAAGACCAACAGCAACCAGCAGCCCCAACAGCGACCACGGGAGCAGCCACCGCAACCACTGCCAACACCCAAGGATCGTGGCAACGACCACACCCCCACCAGCAAGGGGAACACCAGCAAGAGCAACCACAGCAAACCACACCAAACACAGCACGGCCAGCGGTGCCCACTGCAGCAGCCAACTCCGACCAGCAGCAGCAGAACAACACATGGTGGTGGGACAACTGGCAAGCATGGTGGAGAGAACGACGAGACTACGAAGAACAACAAACCACCACCACCACGACCACTGCCACGACTACCAACACAACCACCACCGGTGCAACTACCACCAACACCGCCAATAACACCACCAACACGGCCACCACCACCGCGGATGCCACCAACACAACAGCCACACACGACACTGACTCCCCCGCCCTGGTACAACGCACGAGCAAAACCCTCAACAGAGGGACCCAGAAGCCCACACCACACAGTACCAAGCCACCGAGCCACAAACCAAAGCCAACAACCAGAAAAAGACGGGTGCAGAGGAAAGGCAAGCACACGCCACCAGACCAACCCTCACAAACAAGCTCCCCGCCGCTGGACATAAGAAGCATGACACCAAGCCAACAAGCACTACACCACATCGACCAAGCACTGGCAGAGGTCAACCCAAGCAACGGCACGGATGTGGCAGCTCACCTGCACGAATGCAGAATTATCCTGCAAGCAGCCGGGGGGGACCTTGCGAGTCGCACCAACGCACCGACAAAACAGAGCGCCACCACGCCAACCCAACAACCACGGCCCACACAAGCCCACACCGGACATCCACCACAGAAACCGGGAACACGGACACCACACCAGCACCACACAACCAGAGCCATAGAACTTGACGAAGCAGCCAGACAGCTCCAACACATCTTGGAGGGAGACCAACCCACAGACCACTGGCAGCTCACACACACCCTAGCCACAGCAGCAGAGCTCATCCGCAGGGGCATCCACCGGATGGAACAAGTCGCCAGAGTGGACGATTGGATTGGCAAACATGGGGGGGGGAGAGGTGGCAGCACAAGTGGGGCTGGAACTCACAGAAGCGCTCCTGCAGCAGCTCAACAAAGTCCCTGGGGGGGGCCCTGACTCACACCCCAGGCAAGAACAACAAAGGCTGCAAACGCAAGTCAGGGAAATACTCACCCACACACAACAAGCACGAGACGCACACCAAGCCGTCATCGAAGCACCCCAGTGGTCCCAGCCACCAACCCAACCCCACGCAAACCCCCAGGGTGATCCCACACCACCACACGCACCCGCCACCCACGCAACACCAACACATCAACAAGCCACCCACCCAGCAGATGTCCTGGAACTTAGCAGAGGAGGGGTGGAAGACAACACGAACAGACCACAACAACCACCACCACCAACCCACGATGAACACATCGTCCAAGCACGCCAGATACTTGCACAGCTGGTCCCATTCCTGATCCAGCAAGAGGCGGTCATGGCCACCCAAGCCATGCAAGCACTCGACGAATGGCTAACCAACAGATGCGGGGAGCCCATCTACCTCATTGACACGCAAACAGGGGAGCCACCCCGGACGAAATACCCACACCGGACACCCTCCCCTGGCACCCCCCACCACATAAACCACACACCAACACCACCGACGATGCACAACACCCACCGCACCCACCGTCACACCACCACCACACCAGTCCTGGAGGGCACGGGCAAGGCGAGCCTACAGAGGAGCTCTCCTCGCCGAGAAGTGAAACGTCAGAAGAGGGGAGAACGAGAGCATATGGGGGACTACAACGCCGCGATTCCCCTCTACAAGATCACGACTCGAGAAGAAGAAGAACACATGAAGGGGCGAGCAGCGATTAGAGTAACACAACAACGCCGGCCAGAAAGGGGGCACCGAGTGGGGGACCTCAAGTGTGATAAGAGTTGGATAGCACCTTTGTCTTGCCCTCTACTCCTGGTTTACAACGAGGAAAGCCACAACCCCTGGCCAGGCAAAGTAGATGAGCGGGGCAAACAACTGAAGCAACCCTGCTACGTACAGTAGACGACACAGGAAGTACAGAGTGGGAAACCTCAACAGTTTGGGGGCTTCGGGGGGATGGGGCTTGAAGGTTGCAGGTCCTTTGGAGTTCGTACACCGGTGGGCATGAGGGGCACCACATTCCTGTGATACTTTATCGGGCCGCGAAAACCGCGGACCTTCCGATCAGACGGACCCTCGGACATCGCGCGCCCCTCGGGGCGGCCTTCCCTTCGGGGGGGGCTATGCGTGCAGGAGAGAGAGAGAGAGAGAGAGAGAGAGAGAGAGAGAGAGAGAGAGAGAGAGAGAGAGAGAGAGAGAGAGAGAGAGAGAGAGAGAGAGAGAGAGAGAGAGAGAGAGGGAGAGAAAGAGAGAGAGAGAGAGAGAGAAACGGACGGGGGCGCGCACCTGCGCGGGGGGTCACCCCCATGCCCCAACGAAAGAAAGAAAGAAATAGAGAGAGAGAGAGAGAGAGAGAGAGAGAGAGAGAGAGAGAGAGAGAGAGAGAGAGAGAGAGAGAGAAGAGGAGCACAGGCGTAGACGAGCCCATGCGGGGGTTGACTGAAGACGGGGGGCACTAGCAGTAGGAGTTTCCATTATAAGGGGGGACCCAGTCTACCCTCGCACGGGGCCATAGCACAGCAAAGTAGAGAGAGTAAGCCGTTGTGGGGGCTGGGAAATTTCAAGTTCCACTTCCAGGTTAGGGCTTCGAGTTGATTTGGGGCTGCTTTGGGGAGTTTAGGGGGCCAGCCTGTTTGAGACCACGGAAGGCTAACTCGTTTCACTGCACTGAACTCCGGAGGCTACGAAACCGTGTAGGGGAATCTGGGGGTTTAATGTCGCAGAACTAGACTCCGAAAGGCCCCGGCAGTTCGCATGCTAGCTGATGCCCGTCGGGGAGAGAAACGGAAGGGAATGGCGCGAGGCTTAGGGGGGGGGGGAACTAAGGACCCTTAAGGACTGGGGCAACACAGACATAGGCGCCAAGCCCGACCTTGTCTCCCCGAACTCAACCAACCAAGGACCCCCGAATACCGGGGCAGGCGCACAGCCAGGGGGTTCGCCCCCACGCCCCCAAGAAAGAAAGAAAGAGAGAGAGAGAGAGAGAGAGAGAGAGAGAGAGAGAGAGAGAGAGAGAGAGAGATAGGAGAGGAGGGAGAAGGAGAGTGAGGGAGTGAAGTTGGGGATTGGTGAGGAGGGGAGGTGGTGGAGGGGGGAGGGAGTGATGGGGGATGTGGGAAGGGAGGGAGGGAGGGAGGGTGGGTGTGTGTGTGTGTGTGTGTGTGTGTCTCTGTGTGTGTGTGTGTGTGTGTTTTTGTCTGTGTTTGTGTTTGTTTATGTGTGTGTGTGCGCACGTGCGTGCAGACCCAGCATTGTTGAAAACTGTAAGAGTCTGTTTTGGACCAGCGCTCGTTGTTGAAACTTGTCTCACACTCGGGAGACGCATCAATTCTTCGATGTCCTGGCTCAGTACCTCCAAGGAGTGATACTGCAGGCGCTTTAACGCGGAGATGAGGAATGCTTCAAGCGAACAAGTGAGAAAACATGATTTTGGACCATTGTCTCCGAGTTGTCTCCGGTGTACAAGGAAGGTATACGGAAGGTACAGGAAAACAAGTTGGATGACCTGCGAGTCAGCTTCGCATGGAACCTTCCTGGCCTCCCAGAGCTTCACGTAAGTCACATACTGTGTCACGAGCCTTTCCGTTCCAGGGCCTCTCACGGGTAGGAATCGGGTTTGGGCTTGTAAGGTCTAGGGCTGGGGTTGTTCAAGGTCGTTGCTTGGTTTGAACCGTAGGGCCTCGATTTCTTAAGGTTGTCAAGATTCAGTCGTTGTCTAGATTGAGCTGTTTCGGGCTTGGTGGGTTGTTCAGGGGAGAGGCAGTTGACTGCCTTCAAGAAGGCTTTAATAAGGCCTGCAGGGGTTGCTGATGGTTGCTCGTTGCCACCGAGAAGACCTGGAGAGTGTGAGTGTATGAACGCGTGCGAAGGAATGTTTCAGACAGTATTTATCGTTTTGACGTGGGGCTGTGTCCGGAGCCTGCGCATGCTTGATCTTTTTGTGGATGCTTTGCACCAGAAAGGCTTTGGAGCTCAAAGTTGGAGCGGCGTGGACCTTATGGGGACAGCCGCGACAGCCTGGTGATCTTGCCCAAGCCGCCCCAAGCCGCCCCAAGCCGCCTAAAGCAGCCCAAAGCCTAAGCACATCTGCGAAGCTTGTTCCGACTTTGCTGACTGCAGGGCTCGGGTTCCACTGTATTCGACTGTACTATGTTCTCGAGGCTGTTAGTTTCCTTCTTTCCGTGGAAGAGCGCTTTCCATGCCCGAAGGGGAGGCGCGGTGTAGCACTCACAGCTGTGCCTCTTAGCTTTAAACGAAAGTGCATTGAAGATATCTGAAGATTCTGGTGCAGGCCTTGGGCTGCGGATGTGCAGCGAGTCAGGCTTGGTTCGGCACTGAATTGCTACAAGGAAGTCCTGGACATGGCAGGTGAATGGGGCTGCCTTCGGCAGTCTGTGTAACGACTTTATGGAGCCGTCGGAGACTCTTGCAGCTCCGTCCGTGACCGCGGTGGGGGGAAAATTGACCAGAAATTTGTTCTGTAGTAGTGCAAGGCACTCAGCAGCAAGGTGCTTCGTCCGCTTTGAAAGGTGAAGATTGCATGTTTGCACATGTTTGCCAGTTCCGCCCCTCCTTCGCCACCAGATGTCGTCAAACATGATGTCGTCGAACATGGTGCAAGGTTACAGTCTCACCGTTACCATGACAACGTTGCGTATGCATCAGGTGAGACATAGCAACGTAACCCTTGGCAGGGACTGCAAAGTCAGAGTCAGATGTCCAGCTTGCGAAAGTGCGTATCTTGTTAAGATGTGCAATGGTGCACCCAGGGCACAGCTTGGCTCAAAGCACCTTGGCCTTGAGTCGTCCTTGCCCCCTCCTTGCTGTCCTTGCCGTGCTTTAGTCTCTATTTTGAACACCGGTGCACTCAACACTCAGGTTCTACGTGCTGGGGTCAGCACGACTGGGGCACCTCAGGCGCCGTATGCCCTCTCCTGTATCTTCTCACATCATCTCACTTGCCTTATTTTTTGGTGCCCTACTTCGTATGGTTAAGTATAGTTGTCCAGGGACTCCTCGGGCCTGGCTCGTCGGCTCACGAAGCATGCGGAGCCACGGGCGCGCCACCAGCTCCAAGCGCGACTGCACGCAGATGGGTACCTGTACCTGAGGCGACGTGATGTGCACAACCGATTTTCACCCTTGGCACGATCTCAACACTCCTCCTTTTTCATCTCCGAAGAATCCCAGGAGCTTCTTGCCATCGAGTACGGTTTGCGGAGCACGTTTGTCCCTGCTACGCCAATTCCAACGTTCGGGCTTGTTGGCAGACGAATGCCCACCTGGCCAGGCGGGCATGCCACTTGTGAGATTTCTGAAGTTGGGGGCAGCAATGCGTAGCCGCAATTTGCATCCTTGGCTTGGAGGGACATCAGCTCTTTGCACAAGTTTTGTTGCTTGCGGGCATCATCCTTGTCGACGATGGGACGGCATGCTTGCGAGACGCGAGTGACGCGAGACCTTCCGAGCTGTAAGCTCTGCAGGGGCAAACTGCCCGACTTGGGCCGAGTTGTTTGAACATGTTTCTGCTTTGGGCCTGGACGCCGGATACAGAGGTCCCGAAAGCACGGAGGGGTCGGTGGTGGGAGCGTGTTTGAGCTGGCATCAAGTCATCGCGCATCTCGCAGTTTGTCGTGAGTTTTCTGTAGCATGTTGGTCTTTCATGCAGGCCCGATGTGGAGCATCCACACCAAGTGGGAGGCCCGAAGGCTTCTGTTCGGACGAGGTGTTGGCAGTCTTAAATGACCCTGACGCTCGCAAGAATTCAGCTTTTCCCTGGAACAAACTTCAGTGCTTGTTGAACGAATTTGTGGTTGGATTCCTTCCTTGATGCTAAAGGACTTGTTCCTAAACCCTGGCCCGAATACAAGTAGCTGTGTCACAACAGTCTCCCAAAAGGAGGCCAGAAGTTTGAGAAAGGACTTGTTCAGTTTCCTCGATGGCTTATTTCAAGATGTTGTGGAAGTGGTCTTCGATGCCAACCTCCGTGGAATACAACCTGGACAGAGCACTGGATTCCACACCGATTCTGTCAGCTCCTCGATCAGAATGCGCATAGGGCAGAACTTGACAGTTGTCGGTGGTGCTGCGATGTCACGCGATGTTCTGTGATCTGTCACATGCTCGAGGTGTACATGGGTAAGCTGATGGTTCCTGACCGACCACCAATCCTTGCATGTTGGATTGCGCTGATGCCCATCCCCTTGGAGTTGGGGGGTCTCGTCCTTTGCCGCGGCTCAAACTCTCATCCAGGAGTCGCAAGGAATGCAGCAATGCCTTCAGTTGCCCACATGTCCCAACACTTGCCTAATGCCCTAACGCTGCATCACTCATACTAGAGTCACTAGATTCCGTTTTGGGGTTGCAGGATTCGGGCCTTTGCGCGGAACGTATGGGAAGCTGGACTTGGATGAGAGCGATATTGGTGGCACCGGTTGGTTCACGGAGGACCCCGAAGAAGTCGCGTGGGCTCATATTTTGATTTCCGCCTGCATCAAAAACTTCAGGTGGAATGCTGCAGGTGGAAGAATTCCACCCCTAAGGTCACAAGATTCGGTGGCTGTTGGGAGACTGCTGAGTATGGACCAGGATCGGCTGTTGCAAGGCTCCGTTGAGTTGATCTTGATGAAAACTCTGCTGCTCCGGGTCGTCTGTGAGCTGTGAGATATTGTCATGATTGTCATACATCGTGCATTGTGGGGAAATTGGAAATCTTCGAGGAGACGTTGTCATCTTCACCATGCACACTGTGCACGGCAGTTCTGTGAATCGCACAGACTCTTGGCGCCTCTCCCTGGACTTCCGGGTGCAATCCTCCCTGGCACCTCCTCCAGTGGTTTCCCAGAACAAGGGCAGGCAGGGTTTCTTAACGTTTCGGTTCATGCCGAGACGTCTCTGTGATTTTTCCTCGAACTTCCTTGTAGGTGGTCCCGATTGCGTCACAGTCGAGAGTTTCCGCGCAGTATGGAAGAGGCGAGGCAGCATAGTATGCCGCCACCTGCTCACGTCATGGCTTTCCTTTCTTGGAGCATGTAGGAGCATACTTTGTACCATGATACACAGTGATATGGTGCCGGGCAGCCTCCACATGACACCCCTGGAGGCAAAGGCTGCTTGGAACCTTGAGGCCAAGTCGTGCCCACCTTTAGTGCACACGATGTGCGTGCTCCACCAATCTCCACCACACACCGAACATCATTTGATGCATGACATGGCCCCATGGCCTGCCGGAGGCAGCTGCTGGCTTGAAGCGCCCCGCAGATGAGCCCAGGGAGTCCGAAAGATGTGGCTGCCATCCGCTGCAACTTGAAATCCAGCATGCTAAACACACCTGCGCTGGTTCAAGATGAGTAAGAGTTATGTCATGTTGCTTCAGTTCGCACCAACTTCAGCAGGGGTACTGAGCCGTGACAGCCACGATCGAATGGCTTCCACTGTTCAATGTAGGTTTCAGCAGTGCTTTTCCGACCCAAGCTTGATTTGGGCTTTCTCTAAAGGATGTTAAGCACAAGTGCAAGCTTGGCCACACAGAACTGGTCACTTCTGCAGCTCCCATACAAGCAACCATGTCAGCATTCGCTTCACTTGCCGAAGCATAGGGTCAGATGGATCCATCTGCGCCTTGTCGTGCAATGGACCTCTCAAATTCAGTGATCCAAGCTGCCAATTCGATGACGCATGATGTTGCAGGACGTCGATGAAGTTAGGAGGTCTCACATGGCCAGCCAGGAGGATGAATCAATGTCTGTCTCCGCCAAATCTCTTGCGAACCCACGGGACATGCAAAAGGAATTGGACCAGTGGCGACAGCAAAGATCCGTCAGGCAAGCCCGAGCCAAAGAGAATAAAGAAAACACAGTGGAGAAGACTTCGGGGGCCGTACCCAGAAAGACATTCAGGGGAGGCGGGGCAGCTCTTTCGCTCCGGTGCTGCTCCAACGTCGACCGCGGGCCTGTGTCATCACAGGAACGCGACATGCGCAAGGAGCTGGAGTGCTGGAAGGCCAGAAGGCAAACCAGGGGCAAGGAGAATCTGCCTTTTCAGGCCACAACACCCAGATCAACCGTTGACGTTCGTGAAAGCCCGCGGTTACGAGAAGCGAGAGATGTGGGGTGCTCGTCGCGGTCCAGCGGCTCCAGAGCCCCCAGGCAAGGATGTGCTGTAACAACAGCCATTGCAGCTTTGCAGACATCCATACCTCTGGCACCACCACCTTCGCCCACTCACTCAGACCGTGCGGACCTCAGATCGCTTGGAGCGATTGATTCCCGCGTCTTGGTTCCTGAGCTCTGTTTCTCGTGTGCGACAGATTGCAAGAGCAGAGGAGCTTGTGGTGGAGTTACGGCGCTCGAGCCCCACGCGCTGCATGCCGCAGTGTTGGCGGCCTTCGAGGTGCGCCGCAAGCTTTCTATTCCTTTCGCATGGCACCATATGCCTGCAGTTGTTCTTGAAGTTCGTTGAAGAACTGCTCCTCCGTGCTCCTCCAGCAAGTTACACGATGCATAGTATCATGGTGCTAGCCATGTCGAAAATCTTACTAGGCGAGCTTCCAGTGAGCTTCCCCAAGAGGTTCCGAGATCTCAACACAAGCGATCCAAGCATTGGCAGTACGTGTTCTGCGGGCACCACCAACATGCACGAGTCACACAAGCATCAAACCCCAGTGCCGTCCGCGCTCGTGCATCGGCACACATTCATGCACTTCTCATCGGCAGACTGTCTAGCACACCTAGCACCAGTGCAGATGCAGCATCTCCTTAAGTCTGCTGGAGCATTGGCATAGCTTGCTCTTTTATTCTGTTGATGTGCAGGTGCTGGAAGAGCCTCCAAGCGAGGCTGAAACCCGAAACAGTCGGCACCCTGGAGTTATGCATGGACAGTCCGAGCCCAGCCATGTGAACAAGAGCTGTAGGTTCTTCAGAAAGCAGGCAGAGAGCAGCTTTCCACATAACGAGCCGACCTATGAATGCCACCCAGGGCCAGCCAAACAGGTTTCCAAAACAACCTTCCACCGGCACGGATTTTTTTTATTATTTAAAGGCTGACGCCGCTGCCGCCGACCCCCGAGGTAAGCGCTGCGGATGAAGTATGATTGATAGCCTTGGCCATTCCTTCTGCCAGGGGTCTCTTCATGGGTTCTGGGTAGGGGGGGGGGGAGGGTGCAGCCAACACAAAACGCGTGGTTGCATCTGCTTAACCGCTTTCCAAAACAACAAATTCGGTTGTTTTTGGTCCTTCTCCTGTGGGGGGGCCGGCTAGGCAGGGCAGGGAGGGGTGGGTGCGGTGCGCGAAAAAGGGTGCATTCGGTTGTTGCTTTTTTTGGGGGGGCCCGCTAAACAGGGAAGGGGGTAGGGAGGGGGGGGGGGGGGGTGGGGGGGGGGGGGTGGGGGGGGTGGGGGGGGTGGGGGGGGGGGGGGTAGGGGGGGGGGCGTGGGGGGGGGAGGGGGGGGGTGTGGGGTGGGGTGGGGGGGCGGGGGTGGGGGGGGGGGGGGGGTTGGGGGGGTTCGGGGGGGGTACGGGGGGGGGGTAGGGTGCAGCCAACACAAAACGCGTGGTTCCACCTGTTTGGCCGCCTTCCAAAACAACAAATTCGGTTGGGGCCGGCTAGGCAGGCGGGGTAGGGGGCGGGGGTTGGGAAGGGGGTAGGTTTACACTCGCTGTTGGGTTTTCTTGTTTTCTTGAAGTTTTCCGCGCCCTTATCCTTTGTGCGATATCCTTCAAACCTCAAGTTGTTTTGAGACGTGCTGTAGTCAACGATGCTTCGTTGGAAATTTATCCCTGGTGTGGGTGTGGCTCTGCACCTTAACTAGTATGTGTTGCCACAGGGGCAGATTGTGAATTGCTGCACGCATCTGCACGCTGTTCAATGAGTTTGCACTCAGGCAACGCTTGCGCGCCTGAACGCAGCTCAGAGGCTCAGTTTGGCGTTGTTGTAGGCATGGAGCCGCAGTGAGCAAATGCAAACGCGAGGCTGAAAGCTCGTGCAAGGAGGAGGATCGCACAGGTGCCTCACACGGGCGGTTTACCCGAGCTCCTTGAGGTTTACCATGTTGTAAACCCCTGTCCACGTAAATGGGAAACATAGACTCTGCCGACACCCAAGGTTTGAGCCGTTTGCTCGCATTTCCGGCTTTCAACGAAAGGAATGCAGGTGTGTGGTTCCGTTTTTCGTTTGTTGCGCCGGCGTTTTGGGAGTCTGCAAATTTATCAGGATTTGTTGATTCCTTGCTGCCACGATTGCCATCTTGTGGGCTTGACCCCAAGCGGATATGCCAGGTTGGGTCCATGGCATCTGTGTTCTAAGACACTGACAGCCACAGTCAGGAAGCCTCGCATGTCATGTCACCAGAGTTTACCTCTCGCTTCCAACATATACTTTGTCCACATCGCTACATTGTGTAGCCATGGAAGAGAGGCTGAGACAGACAACAGATCCCTCAGCCAAGATGCAGGGGAGCTTACCAAGAGGCCGCTTTACGAGACACGCTCGGACCCCAACTCGCTCCTTTTCTGAAGCCTGGGAAGCGCTAGAGCATAGAAGTGCTTGGAGCCTCCGCAGACTCTGCCTCCAGTGAGGAGCGTAGCAATCCCAGTGAGGCAGCGACGGCGTTTGCTCCTGCCCGCCTGGAGTGTTGAGATGCCTCCGCCGACAGACCCGGCATCACAGGACACGGCCATGACTGGACAGACTAGCGGACACGTCCGAGATGCCATCTCTCACAGGCTGGAGATCGCAGCCCAGCCGAAGAAGCGGTTCACCCACTGGCAGCTCGGAGGACCAGCCCTTGGCGACGCTCCGAAAGGGCCAGCTGTCGCTGACATGGCATCGCAGTGCAGCCCAGCTTCCACTACTGGCCTTCTGGCTGCAAAGAAGAAACGGCGCCTGAACCCTTTGTCACCTACAGCTGCGAAGTCTCGAGCAGCACCAAAGGCATCGGCCGTGCCTTCAGCTATGCAACAAATAGAAGACAGCCCATAGTACCTGGTGCCGCGTGCGCCAATCCAGCTAAAGCTGGAGAATGACAGAGACACGGACCTTGCGAAGACCTTAGTGACGCGGCTGACGACGAGAAAGAGAGAGAGAGAGAGAGAGAACACCTAAAGAATGACGTCGTCAAGCCTTTCGAGTACTACCGCCCGGAGGCTCTTGAGAAGGTCCTTCAATGCGTCAACGACCTGAGGGAGCTCGGCTACATGGATGTTCGCCGCGTGCGTGGAGAGCTCTGGGACGAATGGAAAAACCCTCCCCTCAGCAACCCGTCCGACGTGCGACGTGGGGCTTTGAGGGTGACTACCTTGGCTTGTGCCAAAAGCCAATCGCTGGGCAAATCTGGCGGTGCATCGAGGAGTGGAGAACTGGTGGCTTCCTCTAGTGCAAGAGCCGCCGAGCTTCAGACTCGCCGGCCCTATACTTCAAGTGGAGCCAGTGAAGCTCCCAAGTGCGAGAGTCCGCGGAGAACCAGATTCAGAGGCAGAAGTCCGAACATGTCCGAACAATGCTGCCAAGGCTTCGTCTCCGAAGCCTCCTAAGGTCAAAGCGAGGCCTGCCGCCCAAATCTGAGAATCTTCCATTAGCCCGACTGCAGAGTTGGTTCGAGACAAAAGCGAGCTTGGTAAATGTGGGCTTGATGAGGCAGCGGTCGCAGACTATGTAGCAGCCGTGCTGTTCGGTTGCTGAGAGCTTCTCCAATCGCAGAGCCATCGAGAGCCCCTGTGTCCTTGAGCGCTTAAGAACTCCTTGCGAAATGTCATGGCGGAGATGAGGTGAGGCTTGGCGCTGACGACGAACGAGAGGTCACAAATCGTCACAAACCTTCGCAACGAAACGAAGTCCAAGCTTATGTTCAGTGTGTCTTGGCCAGTGTCGTCGGGCCGGTCCCCAGCCCACATTCTCTAAAGTTTAAGTTCCGTCATTGGATGCAAGTCGCTGTTCCTCATGCACATCTGCTGAATGATTACGATTCACGGTTCACATTGCCTCGCCAAGTGTTCACTTCTTCCGGACATGTCCGTAGTGGTGTAGCTGCGAAGGTGCTGCGGCAACAGCGGCAACGGCAGCAGCGGCGGCAACTGCCAGGCTTCTGGCAAACATTGCCAACCCAATGAATGATGTCAGATTCTGCCCGCTTTTTGGAATGTTCAGCGTGAGGCTTGAACTCGATCTGGAGGCGGGGTGTGACTTCCGGAAAGGATAAGCATGTGAAATGAAAGCAACAAGTTGGCAAGGCATCTGTGGATGAGGATGCTGACAAAGAGGAGGCCCTTATGTTGGTAAGGCAATTTTAGGTAGGCTGGTGAGTAACTCTCAAACCACCGTTGCGGGATGTTGGCTGATGGAGCCGGGGCCGAGAATATCCGAGGGCAAGGCTAGCAAGGCTAGCAAGGCTGGCAAGGCGGTGGCAGCCAGCCGAACTCTTTGATCCAGCGCCGTACTATGCAGCTCCATGCAATGCAGGTTCTGCATCAACAGCACCTCGAGCTTTTGGACCGTCTTGCAGCGCATCAACCTTAGATTCTTTCAGACTTCGAAGAGCTTTGGTCTTGGAGATGGCTTGAGGGTGGCGAGATGTGCAAGGCTGCGTGTTGCGGGGTAATGCAAATTCATTTCGTGTCACAGTGTCACAGGGCCTTTCATCTGCTCCAGTCACTTGCCACTGCAGCCGCTGTGTTTAACCAATCAGTAGTAGCAATATAGTAGCGGAGAAGAGCACTCGAATGTGCCCGCTCACTTTTCCATACGTTTCATACCTGGGCAAGCCGTGGCCCTAAACTTAACTTCTTAAAGATCATGGTTGTCGCAAGTGGTTGTTCACCAATGTTTACCACGCTGACCATCTCTCCATCAAGACAGTCCAAGGCCTTGGACCTTGCATACCGGAACATGTTAATCTCAGCGGCTAAGGATCTTGATGAAAATTGTAAAAAGTCAGCAATCGCGACTGACATATTGTGTAAAATGCAGCAGTGAATTGGCGACACGTTGCAACGGATTGCAACGGTCCCACGTCGAGGGGGCGGGGTGCCCGCCCCATCTTTAGTTCACCCCCATTTAGGGTTGAGTGTGGAGGTACCGGCATCATGGTCGTGAAGTTGTTTCGTGTGCAGTTTTGTTTAGTCAGTTTAGTCCGGGCCGTGTTTGGATGCTGTGGCCATGGAGCCACGTGCAACCTCGAGAACAAAAGGAGTTCAAGAAAGCACGCCCTGGACCTACAAATTGTTTTATTTGTGGGAAGCTGCTGCCGCCGTCCACACACAGAGCCTCGACAAGAAGCCTTTCGCCATGAGCCTCCGGAGATCCCCGCCCGCGCGCGCGCGCCCGCGTGTACAAATGGTTCACGTGCCCAAGGAACACCAAGGAACACACCCGATGCGGGACTGCATCATATTATGATGGAGTTCCCATGATGCCTTCACTCATCGCGCCGAGGCTGGTACAACACTGGTACAACTATTGTGGAACTGCACTTTCAGCAGGAATGCATAAATCCGAGAAGTCGGCCTGGCACCGACCTGTGAACGACAGGCTTGCAATCTTTAGCTTTGTCGAACTCGCACATGCAAGAGCAGATCAAGCTTGCAAATACTTTGTCATGACCATTCCTGCTTTTTTGTCGAGTATTGGGGAGCCCTCCCTTGCAGAAGATACTTGCCAAGTGCCTCAAGCTTGCATCTCCTTGTTTAGACAAGGGCTGCTGCAAATCGGGGCCTGCAGAGCATGGCTTGCTGCTTCCTGGACATCTGAAGTGCAACTAGGTACCGTGCACATCCTACCTTGTCCTGCCGGCTGGTAGCGAAGAGAATCCGCAAATGAGGTTCTTTTTGTCCTGTGAAATGAGCATCTCAGCCATGCTGCTCGCTTAATACCTGACGGCCCGTCTTTGCTTCTGGTACAGACGTCATTTCATTTGTCGATTCCTGTGTTCGGCGCGAATGGCTGCACTGCTTTGTTCCCGCACCTTGTGCCCTTTCAATCTCCGCACGGGTTTGATACCACATTAAAGACGTTTGAACGGTATTGAGAAGTTCCGTCATTTCGTTCTTGGCGGAGTGGGTCTGCTTCCCTTGCCTCCTGTCCATGCACTTGTTGTATCTTGTTGTCCCATTCTGATTTGCCATGGCTTTCCGCGTCCGCAGGTTTCGCATGCGGATGGGTTGGAGCTGTTTGGCTTGAATTTTCAAAGCGTTGCTCTCTCCCCACATTGTGGTAAAGATGTTCAAGACCCTGACAAGAATGGCGACTTGCAAGCCTGAGTGGTGATCGTGGCAACGGCCAAAGCCCCAAAACGACTGAGAAGAAGCCTCAAAAGCAAGCAGAGGCGATGGATTGGACGGCCTGGATACTCGACAGAGACATCTTGGAAACCCTAAACCTTGGAAGGAATCATGGTCTTCGTAGGCCAAACTCGCGGACTCAAAACATCCAGTGCTTCGCGATCATCATTCAAAACATGTATTATGTACTGGTCAATCCCACGCACATCAATCCCCGAAGTCCCACATCAGACACCTTGATCCCATCTACGAGACAGTCTAGATTGGCTTTGTAGTGGACAGGTGTAGGGTTCTGCATGAATGAGCAGCGCGTGAGCTGGGTGAGGTTGGAGGAAGCAGTCAGGCTGGAAGCAAAAGGCGAAGCGGCGGAGCAGGACAGTTCTCGGGCTCCCTCTCTCTCTCTCGACGGTCGAAAGAAAGACGCCTGGCAAGATGCAACTGCAGGAGTTGCAGGCTCAGTTTGAGCAAGTGACGGTCGAGCTGCAGGCCTGTGATGAGCAGATATGAGCAGCATGGCGCCGCATTCAAGACATTTCAAGACGCGGTGGCGTATCAAGCAGGAGTTGACTGAGCGCCAGCGCCGTCAGGCTGAAGTGTGATGAGTGTCCCAGTGTTGGAAGCGTAGTCACTGTGACATTGTATGCCTTTGCTGTGAACAGAAGATGCGGCTTGCATGCCCTCACCTTGCGAATCACATATCAATGTGGCGTCAATGCGGCATCAACAGTTGCAGGAGATGGTCAGCTGGCGGCATCGCGGTGACCTGAGTCAGCTTGCCTGAAGGATCCGCTGAAAGAGCTGAGACCTAGGAAGGATGGCTGAATGCGTAGTTGTCGCGAAGCAGAGAAGCTACATACTGACTAGCCGTGGGTCCGGTCACGAGCCACTTGCCAATCTTGGTATGTGGGGAAGGTGCGATTGTGTAGCCAATTGAAAGTCTATTGAAGGTCCCAGTATACCAAGGTGTCCAGCGGCATGTGGTCACTTGGCCAGCGCAGACAGCGCTCGACATGGAGGTCTGGATGTTCCAGTGATGTCACCACTTGCCCAGGCCAAGCAAATTTCGGAGCAGCGGAGCAGCGGAGCAGCGAAGCAACAGTGTTCAGCACAGCAAGAGTGGAGGACCACCTCAGCAGGGCTCACGACATCTTCACCTTCTGGTTCTTCGAGGCAAAAAGCATGCACTGGGGCACTTGGCCTGTACTTACCCGAACAAACTGGAAGCGCCCAGATGCGCGAGCGCATCAAGACGTCGCTGGACTTCAAAACCCCGCAGCAGAAGCCCATCTCGCTTGCACCCATTTTCGAGGCATTTCTGAAGTTTCCTCGGACAGTTTTCCTGTGGTGGATCCTCTTCGAAGTTGATTCAGCAGCCAGGACTAGTGGCACTCGATCTGAGTGGCCTTGTGAGACGGGCGCGCGTTGCACGCAGAGACTTCAAACCTTCGTGAACCTCGACAGGTGCGCATTGCATGCGGAAACTTCAAAGCTTCATGAAACTCGACATCGACTAATGTAGCAGGCTAGTAGGATCAGCTGTGCAACAATTCGTTGTGGCAACGTTCTGAGCTGGACGTGCCAAGAAGTTAGTGTGCATGACGTGACTTTACGTTTGCAAGGGTCCACATGCTTTTCTGCCATGACAAGTCAACAGTGGAGCATGACGTTTCAAGTTGCTGCGAGAACGGAAGCTCGACAGAATCGAGATGTCGGCATAGTAGATAAGAGTGTCTTTAGGTTTTCTTGAACTTGTTGTACTTCAGCATACTTCAGCCTACAGCTGGCAGCGGATCTGACATACATGCCTCCATAAACTTGCATTGCTTGTCATTACCTCATTCACCGTGCCATGGCTTGCTTCGATGACCTCTCAGACAGACTCTCAGAGCGAAGTGCAGAACCAGCAGAAGTTTTCGAAGTTGCGAAGTCAACGCTGCGTCTCTCCAGATGTGACAGGAACGACTTCGAGTTCGGACAACAGCTCGGGCGAGGAAGCTTCGGGGCGCCTTGGTTTCGGACTTCGCCCGGACTTCCTCTCTCATTTTTTCTTATCAGGTCTACTTTGAATACTGTAACTCCGGTGTTCTACACATTTCTGCACCGCTTTGCGCCTTGCAGTCAGGTGGTCTTCAAAGTTCGAAGAAAGAACGATGGACTCACCTGTGTCGGGCCACCGAGTCGTTAGGCATTTCTCAGGTCTTCTTCAGTTAGGTCTTAAGCAGCGTTCTTTTCCACGGCACAACCTTTTTACGTCTTTTTGCGGTGCGACTGAACACAAAAGGTCTGCAAGCAGATCCAGTTGAGCAACTGCAAGCCACGAGCTCGCGATGAAGCGAACCGGGAGGCGACCTCTGCTAGAGTCTCTACTACATAAAATGTATACTGACTCACTAAAGTCCGCTGGGTGCCTGTCTTCACAGGGATGGTGCAGTGTGTCAGCATATGAACGTTCATTCATGGACGGCAGGTCAGTCTTCTTAAACGGGTCTCGCGTGGATGCAACTACATCGTCCAGTATGTGGGATCTTTTCTGGCACGGCCACCAAGCCAAGTTGGCAGAGACGCTGTTGAAACTCATAGCGGAACACAATGAGTGGACATCTGAAAGCGGTTCCAGGAAGGGGAGTCCTTGCACATCCTGATGGAGTACTGTGAGAAAGGCCGGAATCATGGTTTTGCTGCGAGTTTGAGTCAAGCAGTGGCTGAGGAGACTTGTGTCAGTTCCTCAAAGCTCGTGACCGCAGCCTTGAGGACGGGGCCTCGTCATAGCCTCGTACCGACTTGGATCGAAGACGCTCGAAGACGCTTTTTCGTCGTAGACTGTCAATCGTCAAGCCTGGAGATGCTGTCGTCCAGTGAGTCTAGTGTAGCTAATTCAGAAGAGCTGTTTGAAGGGAGCCGAAGCTTGAGCAATCTGATCAGCGCCTGTAGGAGCGGGCAGTTTGGAAATATCTTCTGCAGATTGGCCTAGGGCTGAAATGGCTCCACCAGAACAGGACATTCACACTCTTTCCGCGCATAAATCATCAGACATCCTTGCATTCCCTTGGATTCGCTTGTGGCTTGAGAAGGATACTGCATCGCGACATCAAGGCTGTTTCTTCATGCAGTCAAACGCTTGGTTTCAGCTGCCGCTGGATGTGCCATGCGGGTGAATGCACTTGAGACCATGAACGTGTTCCTGAAGACCAACGATGACGTCCGTTTGGGGGACCTCGGTGCAGCCAGCTCAGACTAGGCATGCAGTTCATTAGATCCACCAGACATTGTGATATCAGTGTGTGCAGTGCGGGCTTTGCTTCGCATTTCCACCTGTCCCCTAAATCGTGAACTTGTAGCCTGGTACAGCCATTCCGGGTGTGAAGTGGAAAGAGCATCCGACCTGCCGGAAAGTTTGCTGGCATATGGCACGAGTGAACTTGTTGTGGCTTGGGTTCGTGGAGTTGTGGCTTTGCATTGGGTTTAGTATAATGACTCTGAATGAAGCGTGAGGCCGGTCAGCAGTTACGCCTAACATAGCAGACTAAGGAAGCATGCTTTGTGCGGTTTGTGCAAGGTAGCACGTGTGCTCAGCAACACCAGCTTCGCACACACGTTCGCCTGGTGCCAAGTGTCTAAGAGGGTGGTTCTTGCAGTGTGTCTCGCTGCTGCCCTTAAGAGCAGAAGCTCGGAGGGTTTCAAAAAGTTCAGGATATGTCGGTGGAGCGATAAACCGAGCAGCTCCTTTCCTGATTTGCCTTTGCAGCACCGGCTTCGGCGGAACGCCGTAGCAGATGCACAGCACCTTCAGGTCAAGGGTATCTAGTATCCCGCATGTCAAGAGCTTGCGGCAAGACCTGAGACGAACCCTTCAGCTTCTCACTGGAAATATTGGTAGTCTTGCAGGTTGGAACTCCGTACTACCTGTCCCCCGAGATCTGTGAGGAACGGCCATACAACGAGTTAAGTGATGCCGTGGCCTCGATTTGCTGGACTTGACCAGAGGCGTTGCAGGTGCCACGAAGAGAATACAATGCGCTTAGATGGGAAAACATATGCCGGCATATGCATGCATGATATGTTGGATCATATGGACACGACCGACGGCAAGCGGTCAGGGCCGGACGCAGGCCAGAGTTGGCTTGTGGGTTTGATCTGTTGTGCGACTGGGTTGGATTTGGTCATGACTCGCTTGGTTGGTGGTCGCTATTGCTGTTAACGGATGTACTCGGATGCGCAAGCAAGATCTTCCGAGATCTTCTGACATATGTTTGGTAAACAAGCTTTTTGCATAGCCGAGAGACGATGTTTTGATATCGTGCTTAGTTCTTTTGTTGGTTGGCACGGAGTGCAGCATGGATATGCCCTTTCTGAAGTTGCAGTCGCCGAGGTTTGGGCGTTTGGTTGTGTTGTCTATGAGATGTGCACATTAAGGCAGGCTTGCAAAATTTGCAAATCGCCCCTTGATGCTTCGTGCGCTTTGCGTGGATGGTGCAACAGGCATCCCTTTGAAGCCAAGAATCAAGCTGCCTTGCTTATCAAGATCCTTCGAGGACAGCTTCTTGGTGGCGCTTGCAAGCTGATACAGGGGCTGGGATACCAGCAGCAGCTTTAAATTGCTTGAAGAGAACCTCTTACCCAGGTTTTTCACTAGTCCTGCTTTTATTTGCCATCATGATCGAGTCGTGTGTGTGCGTTCTTGGATTCTTTGGCTTGAGCTGCATCTGAGCTGAGGTTTGCTCCCATCGACGCCTCGTACTCGCAGGAATTGCGCGACCTGATCGAGGGGTGCATGCAGCGTGAGTTGGGAGCCACAATTGACATGTGCAGAAGCATGTGGCTGCCGTGCAGCACTCTTGAGATCTCAGGGCATTAGAACCATTGCTCCAGGCTGCCAAAGCGCACCAAGCTCTCAACCATGTTTTCCAGACCGGTTGTTCAGTACGAGCCTAAATGCATACCCACCTTCCTGCAACACACGACCTGACGTTTACGTGGCCGATTCTATATGCTTCCAGAAATGCGAAGGTCCTGGGCTACGCACCTCGCGATCTCGCTGGTGTCCTGGCTGGGCATGCCTTGAAGATCTCTCGTTTGCCTGCGGTGTTGATAGGAAGCCGAAGCTGACAGCGCTCCTCTCAAAATACATCGGAGGCTCCGCTCGTCAGCTTTTTGAGCAATTTGCAGCAGTGTCCAGCCGAGTCGAGCAGAGTCAGTGCGGAATGCCGAAGGCTGCCCCCTCAGGCGCCATCAAGAGCTGGAGACTCGGAGAGACTCGGAGAGACTCGGAGAGACTCGGAGAGACTCGGAGAGACTCGGAGTCCCACCCCAAACTGTTCCCTCGTGCTCAGCTCTAGCATCTCTAGCTCAGCGTAGCTCGGAGAGCTGAAGCGAGTGGAAAATGGGGTCGCAGGCAGCGCGCTCTACAAAGGGCATCCCGCGCACCCGAGCCATGGTCTCAGTGCTGTGTCGTACAATGTCGTACATCATACGAGTCATACTGTATGACAAGAGAGATGAAAAGATGGACTGAATGGACCGAAATATACCGAAATGCTTTCACGTGCTAGAAAATTTGCGGTAGTACATAGAGCTGCACAGCCGCAGGGACATGTGACGGTAGAGAGGCGCAAGTGACGATGCGACTTCGCACGGTTGCAAGTTTGCGGTAGTTTGTGCAGTTTGTCATGTACCGTCTGCGCAATTCCCAGGTCCGATTAGACCCGCGCGCCGGGGGCCGTCGTGAGGCCGGCTGCGGAGCCAGCTGCGGAGCCAGCTGCAGAGTTAGCTATAGAGTTAGCTGCGTAGCCGTGGCCAGGAGATAAAGGAAACGCTGGTGGCGCGTTCTGGCACGCTTAATGCTTGTGTAAGGTGTTCGTTAAGATGCTTGAAATGCCCGAGAGCGGGAGGACTGACAGGATTTCTCGTTGCATTCCGGTGCCGTATACGGGAAGCCATATACAGGGTACGGAGCCTCCAAGTCCAAGTCTGAGGAGAGCTTGAGAAAAGAAATCTGGGGGCCTCTCAGGCTTGATTGCTTTGCCAGGCTCCAAAGACCCGAGCCGAGACAAGGAGACACAACACAAAAGCTTTTCTGCTCGGGGGCTCTTGAGACAAGGGCGTCTAACGTGAGGGCGGGCCTCATGGGGCCTCGCATGGCAGAAGCTGAGTATGCCAGAATAAGCTGAGTATACGCTGAGAATAAGCTCTTCGTTGTGTTCATTGCCTTCATCTAAGCAGCATGGCCAGGACACAGGCAGCTAAAGGCCCGTTGGAAAGATTTGCTACGTCTGGCTATGCATTGCCATGCGTATGCCATGCCGTTGTGCCATGACCCCACTCCTTGAGCGCAGGCCTGTATGATGAAGGAAGAGCAAAGCAAGCGCGCGACTGCGAGCAGGTGTGCATCTCTTGGGAAAGCTGTCGCGACCTGTCAGCGAAGAGCAAATGCGCAGGCCCGTCTAAAGGCAGAAGTTGCCGAACTTCCCGACGTGGTTGTTGCCACATCCCGAACAAGGCCTTGCACATGCTTGCACGGTTGCACGGTTGTGCTGCAAACCAGTTGTGAACCCGGATTAGCACAACTCTTTAGCACTAGGTCGCTAGACAGCATGCAGCATGCATTCAAGGATGTTAACATTTGTGTGTATGCCCGAGTCGGAACGTCCCATCTGTCCAGCTGGCGCCTGAGAGCCACGGCACACGTGTGGCCACGTATGATGTCATTGCATGCAATGCATGCTTTTCCTCTGAGGCAGCTGTTAAAGATGGACGATTCACCTGTCAAACGCCTCCTGCAGAGGACAACACTGCACTCAACATAACTGGCTGATTCAGAGCCCTAACTTCTCCTCACATCAATTGTAGTCCGGTGCAGGAATGGTGGCAGGCTGACACAGGCGCTCTGTCGAATGTAACTGTACATTGTGCCCGCATTGCTCGGCACTGCCATCTTGTGCCCTCTTCGGCCTTTACTTGAAAGCATGATAAGCATGAGACCGAGCTTGAAGGCCGCATTGGAAGAGGCAGATCCTGAGCCCATTGAGGAGGTGGAGCAGTGGTTGTGCAATCCAGGGGCGCGGCGCATCAGGCACATGCATGTGCTTGTGACAGGTGACGATTCGCCCTGAAGTTGCAGCAGATCGACAGGCAGATAAACGAGTAGCTTGACCTTCATGCTAGATTTGCGGCAAGAACCAAACCGCCTGTGAACCCTCGATGCAACTTCAGGAGGTTTCCGAGGGTGGACTGGAGGATCTGGCCGCTTGACTGATGTTGATGTTGCAACTGCAGCTGCGGCTCACTGGTTATACCCACCGACGCCACGTTCGCACGCAGAACTGCTCTCTTCAGCCCCTTGCAGAAATGTCGGCATGCGCAGTTCTTCCTGTACTTCTCACGACATGCACATGCAAAATCACTCGGGGCCACCAGTGTTCAGGGTAAACATCAGTCATGGCATGAAGAAGCAGCTTCCTGTTTTTTTCATGACATGCACGTGCACAATCCCTCGGGACCAGCAGTGTTCAGGGCAAAGACCACTTTCTGAGCAGTCCAGCCATGGAACCTTTGCTCCTTGCAGCTGTTCCTCAACTGGCAGACCCGGAGTTTCGTGCACTCAGCTCCGGGCCATGCAGGCCTACTCCAACGACACCGTGTGGTCACCTGCAAAGCAAACTGTAAAGGTTCTTGCAACAGATAATATCTGCGAGAGCGTCATTTCGCATGGAAAACGGCAGCTCCGGCGCATGAATCTGCTTGGCCGCAGCTCGCCACGAATGTTTCACATAGATGTGCTTGCCTCTCGAAGACTCCATCGGAGCCCCGGATTCTGTACAGTTCTCTCGTCTTTGTCGACTTACCACAATGCTCGGGCTGGACAGCTTGGATGTCTCCCACAAGACTTTGGTCTGCCTGCGAAGGACAGCTCGTGGCTTTAAGAAAAGGATCGCCAGCCGCTCACACTTACATGTTTCCATGTCCCCAAACCTTGCCATGTTCAGGGATGCACGCACGCGCGCGAACGCGTGGTCGGCGCGTGTAGTTACAAGTCCAATGCAGGAGTAATGCAGGATCGATATGCTTTCTGTAGACCCCCATTTCCGTTCGCGGGCTGTTTGTTTTAAAACGCGTCTTCCAGAATCTCAAAGGTTCTGTTCGACCTGGCATACCTTGCAGATGGGTTTTTGAGCCAAACTCTCCCAATGTTAATGTGAGCTCAGCTGCTCGAGGATGGATGTGCTGAGATTGAGGAGGAGCTCGTGTCCGAGCCGGACGGCGCCGGGCTCATGCCGAGCTCTATATTAGGAGCTTGAGGGCATGCATACCAAGGTGATGCTGAAATAACGCACCAAAGTGTCTTCGAGGCCTGCCATTGCCCTGACAGTCTTGCCCGTGTTGAACTGTTGCAGCCCTTCTTCAACCTTTGTGGCTTGTTTCGGGTGCTGGGCTGATTCCCGGACGGTCATAGCAAAGCAGGTTGCATCAGGCTCCACAAAAACAAGTGGGTCGAACCTGGCGCAGTTCCAGGCGATCTTGAGTGTTTGGGCATCGTTGCCAGGACTCGCTTCTCTACACCGGCACATCCCTGGGTGACACGGTGGACGGCACTTAGCTTACGACTACGATGTCCTTGGGAGTTGGAGGTTCAAAAGTGTGGCAACCGCGACTCGGGATCGTGAAGCGGATAGCCTTTCATGATTCGTGCACGCCGCCAGTCCAACGCGTTCCCTGCCGTGTGTACCTCGACACGAGAGTGTTGCTTTCAAGGTCGAATGGAAGCAGAATGGAGTGTCGATGAGGCATCCTCCTCAAGCATGACTAGCTGCCAGTGGAAGTGGTGTGGTCTGTCATTGTCAAGTCCATAAAGTGTTGCTTGAGCCTAGGCTTCCTGCAAATTTGCGTGGGTTTGTGGAGCCTCTGCTGCGTCGCGTGACAGTGTGACAAGGAGCCGTTTGCTCTTACGGCGACACTGGACGATGGGCTCCTTTGCGATTCCTGTGATCGGCGCTTTCTTGAGCCGTCTGGAAGCCAGGCTGGTTGGCCCACAGCACATGTTTTTGGTAAGACGCACTCTCGCGCGCCCTGCGTTCCTCGGGGTTTGGGGGGGGGAAGGGGGGGCCTTGGGAACGTCCATTCTTGCTAGCGTCCATGTCTGTCGGCATCCATCTCGCGCTGTGGTTTCATTCAGCACCCACTTTATGTGCAGGGGTTTCCCATGACAATGTCAAGCACAGTTCCGAAGTAGCTTGAACCCTAAATCCTGAACTCTTGACCCTGAACCCTGAACCCTTAGCCTTCACCCTAAGCCCTCAACCCTTGCCACTGAACTCTTAACCCTCAACCCAAAACCCTTAACCCTACATCCTGCATCCTCTGCCCTTTTCAGTTCCTGCTAACTGTTGGCATTCCGCCTGGTGCCGACGTCTTCAGCAAATGCCCACTGACCCTGAAACCGAAGAGACGGCAGCCAAAAGGTTGCAGCTTTCGGGTGTTGGCCTTTTCTTTTAGGGTCTTTGCTTTGGTTACGAATTCTGAGGTTTGGGGCCCGTGCAAGCCCCAAGAAGTACCCTGAAAAACACTGAGGTTTAGGGGCCCGGCACATGCAAGCCCCAAGAAGTACCCTGAAAAATACTGAGGTTTGGGGCCCGACCCATGCAAGCGCCAAGAAATACCCTGAAAAATAAGCGTAAAAAGTACTGTACACAAATTTTGTGTTTTCGTGACTTTGGAAAGTAGGCTCCCGCCGGCGCGAAACACTCAAAATCGATAAACTGCGCCCTCCCGTCGAGGAATCTGTGCTGTTTCTTCCTGGCTCCCAAAACCGGATTGAGTCCAACACCTAGGTTTTTTGCACATTTGACCTTGAGCAAGCCCCAATGCATGCCAAAAAGCGCAGGGCACACCAGAATGCGTGTTGCCATGTTTTTGTATTCTGCCGAGCGACAGTGGCAATACCGCAAGTGAATCTCGGTTGCTCAATACACAGAGCTGCCCTGTGTGGTTTCAATATGACAAGTACCCGTCTTGATATTGTGAAGATAATTAAATATAAATATGAATATGAATATAAATATAAATAGAATTAAAGGACCGGATCACCCCACATGCAAAGTTTTCCATTCAGAAAGAGTGTTTTCAAGCGCCCAGATATCCGTTACCATGCTATTTGCGGTGTTTTTCAAGCGCCCAGATGTCCGTTACCATGCTATTTGCGGTGTTTTCAAGCGCCCAGATGTCCGTTACCATGCTACTTGCGGTGTTTTCGAGCGCCCAGACGTCCGTCAGAGTGTTTTCAAGCGCCCAGATGTCCATTACCATGCTATTTGCGGTGTTTTTCAAGCGCCCAGATGTCCGTTACCATGCTATTTGCGGTGTTTTTCAAGCGCCCAGATGTCCGTTACCATGCTATTTGCGGTGTTTTCAAGCGCCCAGATGTCCGTTACCATGCTACTTGCGGTGTTTTCGAGCGCCCAGACGTCCGTCACCGTGCTATTTGCGGTGTTTTCAAGCGCCCAGATGTCTGTTACCATGCTATTTGCGGTGTTTTTCAAACGCCCAGATGTCCGTTGCCATGCTATTTGCGGTGTTTTCAAGCGCCCACATGTCCGTTACCGTGATATTTGCAGTGTTTTCATGCGCCCAGATGTCCGTTACCATGCTATTTTGTCCGTTACCATGCTATTTGCGGTGTTTTCATGCGCCCAGATGTCCGTTACCATGCTATGTGCGGTGTCTTCAAACGCCCAGGGCGTCCGCGGCGTACTACGTCTGTACTACAAAAAGTCAACTTTCCAGCCACAGAAGCTCCGCGTGTCCGCGGCGTACTATGTTTGTACTAGAAAAGTCGACTTTCCAGCCACGGAAGCTCCGGATGTTCCCAGCGTACTACTTGGAGGGTCGGTGCAGAGCGCGCGCGCGCGGCAAGGATCCAGGGCCCCCAAGTACCGCGCCTGCCAGCACAAACGACGCCTGTGTCGCGCCTGCCAACGTTTGGCGAGCCCCCCAGCGCGCGCGCGGCAAAGGTCCAGGGCCCCTGAGTACCGCGCCTGCCAGCACAAACGACGCCTGTGTCGCGCCTGCCAGCGTTTGGCGAGCCCCCCAGCGCGCGCTCGGCAAAGGTCCAGGGCCGCTAAGTACCGCGCCTGCCAGCACAACAAACGACGCCTGTGTCGCGCCTGCCAGCGTTTGGCGAGCCCCCCAGCGCGCGCTCGGCAAGGGTCCAGGGCCTCCAAGTACCGCGCCTGTCAGCACAAACGACGCCTGTGTCGCGCCTGCCAGCATTTGGCGAGCCCCCCAGCGCGCGCTCGGCAAGGGTCCAGGGCCTCCAAGTACCGCGCCTGTCAGCACAAACGACGCATGTATCGCGCCTGCCAGCGTTTGGCGAGCCCCCCAGCGCGCGCGCGGCAAAGGTCCAGGGCCTCTAAGTACCGCGCCTGCCAGCACAAACGACGCATGTGTCGCGCCTGCCAGCGTTTGGCGAGCCCCCCAGCGCGCGCTCGGCAAGGGTCCAGGGCCTCTAAGTACCGCGCCTGCCAGCACAAACGACGCCTGTGTCGCGCCTGCCAACGTTTCGCGAGCCTCCCAGCGCGCGCGCGGCAAGGGTCCAGGGCCTCTAAGTACCGCGCCTGCCAGCACAAACGACGCCTGTGTCGCGCCTGCCAGCGTTTGGCGAGCCCCCCAGCGCGCGCTCGGCAAAGGTCCAGGGCCGCTAAGTACCGCGCCTGCCAGCACAACAAACGACGCCTGTGTCGCGCCTGCCACCGTTTGGCGAGCCCCCCAGCGCGCGCGCGCGGCAAAGGTCCAGGGGCCCTAAGTACCGCGCCTGCCAGCACAAACGACGCCTGTGTCGCGCCTGCCAGCGTTTGGCGAGCCCCCCAGCGCGCGCTCGGCAAGGGTCCAGGGCCTCCAAGTACCGCGCCTGTCAGCGCAAACGACGCATGTGTCCCGCCTGCCAGCGTTTGGCGAGCCCCCCAGCACGCGCTCGGCAAGGGTCCAGGGCCTCCAAGTACCGCGCCTGTCAGCACAAACGACGCATGTATCGCGCCTGCCAGCGTTTGGCGAGCCCACCAGCGCGCGCGCGGCAAAGGTCCAGGGCCTCTAAGTACCGCGCCTGCCAGCACAAACGACGCATGTGTCGCGCCTGCCAGCGTTTGGCGAGCCCCCCAGCGCGCGCTCGGCAAGGGTCCAGGGCCCCTAAGGACCGCGGCTGCCAGCACAAACGACGCCTGTGTCGCGCCTGCCAACGTTTCGCGAGCCCCCCAGCGCGCGCGCGGCAAGGGTCCAGGGCCCCTAAGTACCGCGCCTGCCAGCACAAACGACGCCTGTGTCGCGCCTGCCAACGTTTGGCGAGCCCCCCAGCGCGCGCGCGGCAAAGGTCCAGGGCCTCTAAGTACCGCGCCTGCCAGCACAAACGACGCCTGTGTCGCGCCTGCCAGCGTTTGGCGAGCCCCCAGCGCGCGCGCGGCAAAGGTCCAGGGCCTCTAAGTACCGCGCCTGCCAGCACAAACGACGCATGTGTCGCGCCTGCCAACGTTTCGCGAGCCCCCCAGCGCGCGCGCGGCAAGGGTCCAGGGCCTCTAAGTACCGCGCCTGCCAGCACAAACGACGCATGTGTCGCGCCTGCCAGCGTTTCGCGATCCCCCCAGCGCGCGCGCGGCAAGGGTCCAGGGCCCCTAAGTACCGCGCCTGCCAGCACAAACGACGCCTGTGTCGCGCCTGCCAACGTTTCGCGAGCCCCCCAGCGCGCGCGCGGCAAAGGTCCAGGGCCCCTATAAGTACCGCGCCTGCCAGCGCAAACGACGCCTGTGTCGCGCCTGCCAACGTTTGGCGAGCCCCCCAGCGCGCGCGCGGCAAAGGTCCAGGGCCTCTAAGTACCGCGCCTGCCAGCACAAACGACGCCTGTGTCGCGCCTGCCAACGTTTCGCGAGCCCCCCAGCGCGCGCGCGGCAAGGGTCCAGGGCCCCTAAGTACCGCGCCTGCCAGCACAAAGGACGCATGTGTCGCGCCTGCCAACGTTTCGCGAGCCCCCCAGCGCGCGCGCGGCAAAGGTCCAGGGGCCCTAAGTACCGCGCCTGCCAGCACAAACGACGCCTGTGTCGCGCCTGCCAGCGTTTGGCGAGCCCCCCAGCGCGCGCGCGGCAAGAGTCCAGGGCCCCTAAGTACCGCGCTTGCCAGCACAAACGACGCATGTGTCGCGCCTGCCAGCGTTTGGCGAGCCCCCCAGCGCGCGCGCGGCAAGAGTCCAGGGCCCCTAAGCAACGCGCCTGCCAGCAGAAACGACGCCTGTGTCGCGCCTGCCAACGTTTCCCTCGCCCCCGCGGCAAAGGTCCGGGGCCCCTAAGTACCGCGGTGCGCGATCGTGATGTGACGTCATGTGCGTGATGGTACGTCATGTGCGTGATTTGATTTGATGCGTGACACCGCGTCATGTCCGTGATGTGATGCGTGATGGTACGTCATGTGCGTGATGGTACGTCATGTGCGTGATGTGATTTGATGCGTGACACCGCGTTGATGCGTGACACCGCGTCATGTGCGTGATGTGATGCGTGATGTGCGTGATCGTGATGTGATGCATGCGACATGAGGAGGACGGGCAGGAAGAGGAAGAGGAGGACGGGGAGGAGGAGGAGGGAGGAGGAGGGAGGAGGAGGAGAAGGAGGAGGGAGGAGGAGGAGGCGGGACAGCCCCAAAAGTAAGAACCCCACACAAAGATGTGGGGAAATAGAAATAGAAACAGAAATATAAATATAAATATAAAAATAAATATAAATCTAAATATAAATTTAAATATAAATATGAATATGAATATGAATATGAATATGAATATGCATATAAATATAAATATAAATATAAATATAAATATAAATATAAATATAAATATAAATATAAATATAAATATAAATAAATATAAATATAAATATATATATATATATATATATATATATATATTTGTATACATATATATATATATATGCGTATGCATGAATGTATGTACGTATGTATGTATGTTTTTTTTTGCAATCCTCTCACCTCTCCCCTACCCCCTCACACGGTGGGGCGTGGAGTTAGGCCCGAGGACCCAGGATCACAAATCTACCTGGAAATAGGTTACAGTTCTGATTCCATTTTTCAGGCAGATGGTATCTCCGAGCACGCCGATCCCGCTGATCCAGCGCTGCCAGCTACAATTGAGGAGGCCCTATACTGATGCACATTTCGATTCAACTGGTGTTCCAAGCGAACCTTGTGTTGAACAAGTGCCCACTGGAACCCAGAACTGAAGCAAACCAAAGCCCCCAAAACCTGCCTAAAACCACCCTACTAGAAGCACTCGAAACCTGAAGTCGAGGTTCATGATCAGGCTTCTGGATCAAGGGCTGCTGTTGTGTTTTTTCCCAAGTGCTCTTGATCCGCACCTGGGAGCACCGACGGTGCTGATGGCATTTTGCATGCCCAGGTGTTTTGAATGGTGACCTCAATGGTGTAATGTTGAAACGGATGATGCTGGTGCTGATGATATGTGCTCCTGTGCGCCGCCGTCGTTGACTCACAGAGCCAAAGAACGACATCGCGTTCTCCTTGTCTCTGAGTCGGCTCAGCTGTGTACAAGAGCACTGTTCCGGTTTGCCACGACATCGGCAGCAGCATCGGCGGCAGCATCGGCAGCAGCATCGCCAGCAGCATCGCCAGCAGCAGTAGCTGCAGCAACCATGTAGGGTCTTCAAGCCCTTGAGTGCCTGCCAGCGCACGTAAAAAGTTCACAGGCGCATGATGCCTTCGGGGTTTCCGCTAACCTTCAAGAAGGTTTCACATCGCTGCATGTTTTGCGGCGTCCGATGCCCTATATGGCCAACGACGACCGCCAAAGAATGGGACACTGGAGGTCAACATCCGGGCTGTGTGTAACTGACAGGAAGGGCTATATGGGGGGGAGTTTGGGAGGGGGGGGCGGGGCGGGGGTGGGGTGATGACTTCACTTCCAGCTGTGAAAAGGTTCGTGATTCAGGATTTCGGGAGTTCTCATGCTTCTCTGAGCTGCACTAGCCCAGACCGAAGTTTGGCCCAGCCAGGAGCCAGAGACCCTACCGGACTGCGGGCCTTTGTGGCATAGAGAGCAAGCTGGACCTGGCCGACCAGAAGCCGAGCTTGCGAGACTTACGTCGCAAATCCAACGATTGCGCCCCATCGCGTCATCATGTTGTATCATGTCATCGTCGCTTCATCGAGATTTTTTCAGTTCGGGTCGGGTCGAAGAGGAGGAGTCTTACGACAACAGGTACTCAGGTGTGGTCAGAGACCTGGACGCTGGTGCTCGTGCAGTTTGGGATGAGCTGTATGCACTCTTCCAGGACATCCCGGCACTGCAGCTTCACATGCTTCAGAAATCGTCACTAGCAAAGAGATTGCAAGATTTGTAGCCGCTCTTGTTCACCTGCGTGTTGATGAGCTGCAAAACAAGATAGATTGGCATGACTTGCTTCCCTCCATTCAGCTGACACTCCACCACCATCCAGTCAGGCCAGTAGTAGGAGCGTAATGCCAAGAACCGAAATCCAAAAATCAAGCTCTGTGCACGCTAGCCAAGGTGCTATTTTTCCAAATGTGCAGAAAAGTGCGAAGCTCATGCCGCCCCTGTCTTTCAGTTCATCAGACTTGAATTGTCTGCCCGCCTTCAAGGCGTAAACGTCTGCTTCAAGCACTGGCCGCGATTCGATTCAAGCACAGCAAGCACAGTGATGCAATTTCGCGCGATTCAAACACTGTCGATTCAAGCGCCCGAGCGGCTCAAGCACTTTCGATTCAAGCGCGAATCCTGATTCAACGGCTCACGCAGTGTTAATGAGATGAATCCCAGCGAATTCCGACTCACTGGCGATTTGGGCCCCCCGGCCACCTCAGCTAAACTGTCGACTTTAAAGGTTAGGATTTTCAGGGCTGAGGGTTTATGGCTCAGGGGTTGTAGGGTTTGAGGGGATTCTTACAAGTACGGCTTCAAGGGTTTTCCCGAAAGCATCGCGAAGGGTTCTTCCGTGCAGAGCCCTCTGACCCAACAACATAGAGTGAAGTACATAGAGTGAAGTGCGTAGCGTGAAGTGCATAGAGTGAAGTGCATAGAGTGAAGTGCATAGCGTGAAGTGCATAGAGTGAAGTGCATAGAGTGAAGCGCATAGAGTGAAGTGCATAGAGTGAAGGGCATAGTGTGAAGCGCATAGAGTGACGTGCATAGAGTGAAGTGCATAGAGTGTGCACAGAGTGAAGTGCATAGAGTGAAGTGCATAGTGTGAAGTGCGTAGAGTCAATTGCATAGAGTGAAGTGCATAGAGTGAAGTGCATAGTGTGAAGTGCATAGAGTGAAGTGCATAGTGTGAAGTGCATAGAGTGAAGTGCATGAGTGAATAGACAAAGCTGATAGAAATTAATAGACATTAAGAGATTTACTACCCAGTCTTAGATTTTTTAACTTAAATCCTAATTAAAGTTACTCTTTCTGAGGCGGCCGGCTGGGTTGACATCGCCAATCGGGATCGCAACCCTCTGCGGGTTTCGGCGTGGTCGTGGTGCTAAAACCGTCGTCTTTTTACGTTTCTTTGTGTCCGCGGACAACTCTCTGCGGGTTTCGGCGTGGTCGCAGTGCTATAAGACCATCGTGTTTTTACGTTTCTTTATGCGGACAACCCTCTGCGGGTTTCGGCGTGGTCGCGGTGCTAACACCGTCGTTTTTTTACGTTTCTTTGTGTCCGCGGACAACCCTCTGCGGGTTTCGGCGTGGTCGCAGTGCTAAAACCCTCGTTTGTTTACGTTTCTTTCTGGCCGCGGACAATATATTAAAGCCGAAAAACAACGGTTTTAGCGCAGAGGGTATACCCTCTGCGCTAAAACCGTTGTTTTTCGGCTTTTTTTCCGTGTCCGCGTCAACCCTCTGCGGGTTTTGGCGTTGGCGCGGTGCCAAAACCGTCGTGTTTTTGCGTTTTTTGACATACAAACGTAACCCCTCTGCGGGTTTTCGCGTGGTCGCGGTGCCAAAACCGTCGTGTTTTTTGCGTTTCTTGACATACAAACGTAACCCCTCTGCGGGTGTTCGCATGGTCGCGTTGCTAAAACCGTAGTGTTTTTGCGTTTTTTTTTCGACTTTTGTCGTACAGACGTAGTACGCCGGGGACTTCCGTGGCTGGAAAGTCGACTGTTGTAGTGCAAATGTAGTACGCCGGGGACGCCCGGAGCTACCGTGGCTGGAAAGTCGATTTTTGTAGTACAAATTTAGTACGCCGTGGACGCCCGGAGCTTCAGTGGCTGGAAAGTCGACTTTTGTAGCACAAACGTAGTACGCCGCGGACGCCCGGAGCTTCCGTGGCTGGAAAGTCGACTTTTTTGTAGTACACACGTAGTACGCCGCGGACACCCGGAGCTTCCGTGGCTGGAAAGTCGACTTGTGTAGTACAGACGTAGTACGCCGCGGATACCCGGAGCTTCCGTGGCTGGAAAGTCGACTTTTGTAGCACAAACGTAGTACGCCGCGGACGCCCGGAGCTTCCGTGGCTGGAAAAGCATCGCAAACACCATGGTCCCCGAATTCGCTGGTTCCAAAACCATCGCAAATACCATGGTCCCCGAGTTCGCTGGTTCCAAAACCATCGCAAATACCATCGTCCCCGAATTCGCTGGTTTCAAAACCATCGCAAATACCATGGTCCCCGAATTCGCCGTCCCCGAATTCGCTGGTTCCAAAAACCATCGCGAAAACCACGGTCCCCGAATTCGCTGGTTCCAAAACCATCGCAAATACCATGGTCCCCGAAGTCGCTGGTTTCAACACCGTCGCAAATACCATGGTCCCCGAATTCCTGGGAAATATCGTAGGGCTGGAATGTGAATGCCATGCAGCGGACCGCGAAAAAAGTGATCTCGTTTTGGAGGGAAGGCAACCAGTCCTGCGCTCAGACTCGTCTCTCTGTGGGAAGTGATCAGCGGTTGCTGTCAAATGTAACATGTTTGGGCGATGTCCGATCTGGATGTCATGGGGCGCGAAGACGTCAATGACGGGGAGAAGGCGTCCCGCACTGCGTGTATGTGCTCGTGTTCGTGCGCTGCGTGTCTGTTGTTTTACACTGTTGCTGCGTGTAGGTAGTGTTACGACGTCAAGAAACACGAGAAGGCATCCTGCGCTGTCTGTGTGTGCTGCATGCGTAGAACTGAATGCACGCTTTGACATTTTGCTGTGTTGCTGCGGGAGTCGAAGAAGAAAGCGCTCGCCGACCTCCAGTGTCTTCGCCAGTGCTCCGCCCCGGGCGATCTTGTGGCCTGTGCTGCGAGTCTGAAGGCGCCCGCCTCTCCGCCCTGCAGCAGCAGGCAGTCCTTGACTCTTTGCGGGCTGAACGTGCAGTGTCCGTGGAGTCGGCTCCTCATGGCTGGTCGCAAGACGATGGAAGTGAGGAAGTACGCTTTGGGCAAGTACCGCTGCTTCTCCGCGGGCGAGCAGCTGTTTCTCATCGAGACTCTGGGCAGCGGCTCCACGCAGGGCGCCATGGTGGACATCGCGATGGCTCGCGCTCCATTGAAAGCGCAAGTGCTCGGCGTCATCGTTTTTGCGGGCAGCGTCGAGTTTGAGAATTACGACCACTTCGATGCTCATCGACCGGATACCCTGATCGAGCAGGGTAGCTTCTATGATTGGTGGACGTCGGAGACCAAGACACTGTCAGGTTGGCCACCAGTCTCTTGAGGAGACGCCCTTGAAATTGAAGTGCTCGGGACATTTTTGAACTTCTTGTCCCGCGAATTTTAAAAGTCTTCAGGGCGCAAGCCCGGCGCTGCGCACTGCCTGCTGTCTTGCGAAAGGTTGGATATTTATGTCTTTTCTTTCATGGCTTCGCGTGGATTGGACGTGCGCAGCCGAGTCGGGTGCATACAAGTGAAGTTCTTACAGTTGCTCAAGTGCATTAAGTTGAAAATGCCGACTTCAAGTCCGTTAACTTCAGATGTATTGACTTCCAATGACGTTAATAGAGTTGACCACAAGTGCATGGCATTCAAGTCAACACACTTGAGTGCCACGCAGTTGAAGTGCATACAAGTGCAGTATGCAAATGAGTATGCAACCATATAAGTGCATACAATTGTCCAAGTGCGTACAGTTCGAGTGCATAGAGTGAAGTGCGTAGAGTGAAGTGCATAGAGTCAACACACGGCAAATCGATGCTTTCGGGCCAATCGTCTTCTAGTTAAAGATCAGGCAAAAAACCAGAAACGGGCTTACGAATCCGAAGCTGCGTATCAACAACTCCGAATCAGAAGCTAGCCGGGAATCAGAAACTGCGAATCAGAAACCAGGGCGAATCAGAAACTGCGAGTCAAACAAACCAGATCGAAGCAGAACCTGCGCTTCAGAAAATCAGACGCTGCGCATCCGAAACCTACGCGAATCAGAAATTGCGCGTCATAGACTCGCGAGAATCAGACAGTGCATCAGAAACCGGCGCGAGTCAGAAACTGCGCATCAGGAACTGCGAAGCAGGAACCTGCTGGATGGGGTGGGCGGGGGGGGTGTTAATCGTGTGCAGGTTGCCAGCACGGGACAAACAAAATGACTGAATCGGAAACCAGACCTGGTTCCGAACTCGGAAATGAATCGGTAGCCAGAAAGGCCGAATCAGAAGCCAGGACGGCTGAATCGGAAACCGAAACGGGATAGTCGGAAACAAGGAAACGGATGATTCGGAAGCAGGCTGATTCGGAAACAGGGGAAAAGCTGACTCGGAAAGCGGCAACGGATGCTTCGGGAATCAGTAGCTGGGTAACGGATGCTAGGGAAACCAGCAAACGGATGATTCGGAAACCGGGAAATCCAGCAAATCGAAAAACGGCAAGAGCTGGATTTGCAAAAACATACCCCCAACCCAACCCCTCCCACCCACACCCCTGGCGCACACCCCCGCCCCGGCCCCCGACCCCGCCAGGTGTTTCGTTTAAAGGGACTTAAAGGGTTTTGGGGTTTAGGGGATTTGCACACCAATCAGGTGAGGGTTTTCATGGCGAGGGCTTTTAGGCTTTAGACACCTTCGACGCGTGACCATTCTTAGGGCTTCAATGGTTTTAGGCCAGGGTGTTCAGGGGTGAGTGTTTTCATGGTCGATGATTTGTAGGCTTAAAGGTATTCTTGGCGTGCAGGGCCTAGTGTTTCAAGGGTTCAGGGTTTCAAACATTTTCGGTGCCTTGTTTTTTTTGTTTTCCGGTTACGGCTTGCTTCAGGATTCGCTCGCCAGACCAGTGCGAGATCTGCTGGTGCGCGAATCCGTCGTGTGGGTGCGCGAATATGACGTCTCAGTGCGGGAATCCGCCAGGGCTTGAATCCGCCTTCTCAGTGCGCATCTTGCGTGCGCGAGTCTGCCATCCAGTGCGCGAATCCACCGGTTCACGAATGTACAGCGTCGAATCCGCGTTTTCAGTGCGCGAATCTGTGGGTGCAGTGCGCGAATGGGTCCTTCCAGTGCGCGAATTTCGGTGTCCTACGACCACCTTCAGGACCTGGTTGAATTGTGCCTTTCCACTTACCCACTTGTTTCCCAGAAATTTCGCTTGCCAATTGCGATGTGTTGCAGGCAACTTGGCATGGGGTTTCGGTTGAGCAAGCGTTCCTACTGGCGGTCACAAGGACAAGATGAGTGTGGAGATGACTGACGAGGCATCTGCGACGATGGGTACGGATCACGTGGTGCATGTAGATGTCATATGAGCTGACACATATGTAGACATCACATGAGCTGTCATGAAGGATCAAAGTGAAATCGAAGCATTCATTTTTGAGCACCTGCCTACTGAAAGCGCGGAGCTTACCGGCCTTGGCAGCTCATGCGTCTTGCAGGTGTGTCGCACCACCCTGATGTCGTAAGACAGTCCTACTAGACAGATCGAAGACAAGCCGTGGGAGATTGAAACAGGGTGGCCGCCAAGGCACAGACTTGATATGGAGGGTCTACAAGGTCAAGCTCTTAAGTCGGCAAGATTGCGAACTTTCCTTGGGAGTGAAGTGAGCTCTGAAGTGTACTCTCAGAGAGCGCTTGTTTTGTGTTCTGTAAGGTTCTACATCTGGAGCAAGAACGGGACCGGTGGCAGCGAGTACTCGCAGCGTCCTCCGTGGAAGTCGAGACAAAAAGCACATGAAGCGTGTGCTGTACGTGCCGTACAGCGGAGATGCAAGAGGGGTATGGGTATGGTGCTCTTCATGGTATTTCATTGTACTGGTACTGTATCGGGACCTCAGCCATGCCTTTCAGCACTCCAGTACTGATGCCTGCTGTACTTTCTTTTCTAGCAAGCTTCTTCCGATGGCTTTTCCCATCGTATCCCGCTGCCAGAAGATATGCGTGAGTGCCCATGATGTGACAGTAAAGCGAGACGAGACCTGACGTGGGAGTTGTTCTAAGCCCCCTTCTGTTGTGGCTCCAGTACTGGTGGGCTTGTTTTTCGGAGGCACGTTTCAGGCATGTTTTGCCCAGAGCGCGTAAGCTGCGCAAGTCCGAAGCTTTTCTTGGCCGGCTCCCACGCGGTTCTGGAGGAAGCTGTGCGGGAGGTGAGGGTGGCTTTTGTGGTCCCTTATCATGCAGGCGGCGTCAAGCAGAAACCCACGTGCAGTGCGGAAGTCTGAGCGGAAGGCCTTTTGTGCGCCGACAGACCCAAGCGAAACACACGCAATCAATGCAAAGGAGCCGTCTCAAGTGTTCCGCAAGCTGCGACAGTTTTCCACGTTTCCGGCATGCTCAACGTCAAAATGATCGAGCCAGGCGAACTCGTTGAGGCCACTGGCAACAGCCGCGGGGCAGAATGACCGGGCAGGGCAGAAAGGCAGAATGTGGCTGGCGAATCCCAACATAGCTCCCTCATTCGGGAACTGAAAGAAACTGGAGTCCAGATCAGAAAGTCGGGGCCATACCGAGAGGCGAAGCGGTTAACTCCCAAATGGAATCGAGCTCGAACCAGAGGTATCTGCCCAGAAAAGTTTTCCAAGGTCGCCATGGACAATATTCTCTGCTCTTCACCATTGCCAGGTTGTTTGGAGTGCCACCCTTTCAGCTCATTTTAAGCTGGGTGCATGTTCATGACGGTTGCCTCCGAAGGAGCATACGCGAAGCAATTCAGGGACATCCACTTGAACCGGGGTGTTTTTTCACGCGCCACCATATTCCCCAAAATAGGCGTAGCCCTTAGGTACTCCCAGAAGAGTTCTCCTCATCTAGGAACCCCCCAGTTCCCAAGATAGGGGTAGCCCTTATGTGCTCCCAGAAGAGTCCTCCTCATCCCCCACCCAGAATGGGTACTTTAGGAGCCCCCCCCCCAGAATAGCCGTAAACCTAAACCCTAGACCCTAAACCCTAAACCCTAAACCCGAAACCCTGGACCCTAAACCTTAAACCCTAGACCCTAAACCCTAAACCCTAAACCCCTAACTTCTACCCCTAAACCATGCAACCGTAAGCCCCCCATGCTGCCAAGCATCGCGACAGTCGCTACACGAATAGCTTCTGGGACAACCGGCAAAATTGACAAAGCTGTACTGCGGGAGAACTAACAGACTAGGCACGCATCTCGATCCTGAGACCATTCGAAGATTACATGGCTTACAGCCTTTTGCAGACAGTTTTGAAGTTGTGGAAGAGAGCGACCAGAAGGTAGCTGCCTGCTGCCTTTCTCCCTGCCGAGAAACATACAGCAATCAAAATCAAACACGGAAATGAATCTGTTTCGCCGAAGATGCTTCGACGTGCCACAGTACAACAACGGTAGCACGTGCGATTCCGGGAGAAGCAGGCGATTCCGGGAGAAGCAGGTGCTGAAGCCTGCGTGTGGACAACCTGATGCATACAATCACATCACAACTCTCTAACCGCGACTCAAAGTGGCCTTCGCAACATCACTCGCCCCTGTTCCTACTTGGACATGATGTAAGGAGGGGCTGTTGACATCAAGGAAGCTCATCGCATGCCCATTTCAACTCCACGGGTTGACTCTTTGCTGTGAAATATTCGAAGTTGCCCATTGTTGGCACTGCACTCCTGGCTCAGAGAGAGAGAGAGAGAGAGCGAGCGAGTGAGCGAGCGAGCGAGTGAGAGAGAGAGAGAAGAAGAAGAAGACAGAGTGAGTACGGCGGAACAGTGTCGAGACAACCTAAGTTTAGAATGCAGATCCTGCTGAGTGGAAGCCGTGATTGCATCGTGTCTTGAGCCACATGGTTTGCCCCGTGTGTGATGGATCAGGCAGCGATGCGTTGCTGCTGCCACCATGGAATTTGTTTCTTGTGGGTACGGACAACGCTGTTTTGTGCGAGGTTTTTTGTTGTCGCAGACATGCCCGCTGTGCGAAGATGACGCTGAAGCTGTCATGGACGATCGCCATGTGACCAGGCAGGATTGAAACTGACCGTTGATAGCTGTCATACTCTGTTGAGGATGTCCAAAGTGCAAAAGATTTACCAGAGAAATCGATCTGGCATTTTTTTCCAAAACAGCAACTTGCCAGGACCAACGCGACCGCTGAGTTCTGGTGCGACATTTGTCACAAGGCCAGGCTGCTTATCCTGTTACAAGAAGGTTGCTTGACTGCCAGCCAGTGGAAGGATTTGCAAAGTATGCGATGCTTCGAGCAGCATTGTGCAGGCAAGCTGCTTGGAGCTGCTTCTACAGTATACATGTTGGCCCTTCGTGATGATTGTTTGTCAGATGATGCCATCTGTTCTCACATAGAGGCTCTCACAATGCCAGCCTTGCAAACGGCAAATAGGTGTTGAGGATAGCCGAAGCCTTCGGCGATCAAACTTTGTTCAAGGCAGGATGTAACGTGAGTCGCCTCGGCCACGCTGCAAGGCAGCTGCTGAAATCAAACCAGCCTTCGCAGAGCAAAGGGCGCAGCTAGGAGGCCGGACCGGAAGCGGTCCTTGCTGTTCTGCATGAGTACCTCCTGGAGTCCTTTGCAAGGAAGGCACGAGGCCTTGGTGGTGATTCGAGGCCCGATCGGCCCAAGGGGGGGTCGCTTAGGTGCCCCATGCCAAGGACCTTTTGGTCCACATGTCAGCAATGATGGGTTGACGGCGGGCCGAACACGACCAATGCATGCAGCTCAAGCAGTGGGTCAAGGCACGACCGCAAATGAGTTGCATAAAGGCTTGATCGACAAAACTGATTTTTTCGAAATGTTTGGAAGACCAATCAGGCAGCCGCTCTGTCCCATGGAAGTAAGAGAAATTCAGCTGGAAAGGTGGGATTTCTCAGTGGCCACCCTGCTTTTTTTGTTTGCATAATTGGCTTGTGTCACGTGTCCAAGAACGGAAAGTCCCCAGCGGCTCAAAGAACTCTTGATGCCCTTCATCTCAAATCCAGGTCCCTGATCCGAAACTTTGGGTTCGACGATTTTTGCCATTTTCTAGTTCGTGTTGGTCTATGCACAAACAGGCCGCCGCCACCTCAGCCATGTGGACAAGACCGCCATGAGACCGCAATTACTCCAACTGGATGAAAACAAGTTCTTCGACATGTTAGCAGCTTGGCTGAAGCTCTCGTTCTCCTCGCAGATGCAAATTATTGCAAATTGCACTTGCTCCAGACCGGGCACTCGGCGACGACCGCTTGGCTACGGAAGCGCTCAGCGTGGAGAGCATTGCGCTTTGAGCGACACCAGCAAAAACTCCTCGGAGACAGGCATAGACAGGCGTGGTGCCGGTCCATAGTAGTCCATATCAAGGCTTTCAAGCACGCCAAAGCTGAAAGCCTTGAAAAAAGACATTCCAATGCCAATTGGCTCCAAACCGCTTTCCCAAACAGCCGCGAGATCGAGCGATGTGAGATCGAGCGATGCGAGGTGCAAGTGCCGGGGGACGCGCTACCACAGGGACGTCGCCCCGCAACTTCGATACCGTTGGCAGCGTATGCCAGAGCACGCCTTCCCACTTGCTCGTGCCGCTTCAGCACTTTCTCCATCTTGCTCCCATCCGACCTGCAAGCCCCGGAGCTGTCACGCTTTGACAATCGTTCGGATCCGGCAAGCTCGCCTGAAGCACAGCAAGCGTTCAGGGCAAAAAGGTTGCAGTTCCATCATGTGGTCGGTAAGAAAGAGCACGCTTTGGCAAACTTGGTTGCAGGCCCAAGAGCACGTCGGTGTCGAACCCTGCCATTGCTGCAAGGAGTATTCGCAGGCAGCTGGGCGTTACCAGAGGGTCTCTCCCACATTGCATGCGCAATGCGTCGCTCGAAGGAGGTTGCTTGGCTGGGAATGCTTGTCTGGTCACTTTCGTGACGTTTCCGCCTCTGTCGCGCCACCTGTGTCGTCCCCCAGCACTGACGATCCCGATCTTGCGGAGCGTGTGCGTAACTTGCGGGCAACGATGTCCCGCCTTACCGGGCAACTGGATTTTGCTTCCGGGCCCCAGCGCTTCGACGCCTCGTGTTGGCGCCCTCCGCCCGCACGATAGACTCGAGTCTTGCCGAGACTAGCTGTGACACCCGCTTGCTGCTCGACATCGTCAAGCGCGGGTCGGGTGCGAGCTGGAGTGGACGCGGCGAGGTACTCCCCTGACTCCAAGCGGCCTTGCGCAGCGGCCAAGGCATCAAACGCGCGGAGATTGTCATCCCATGTTTTCAAAGGACGGCCCGGGCTACGTCAATGGCGGTGTGTGGATTTTTGGTTATTCGCCGATCCCAATCAGGCCCGCACGCTGACGGCCATACCCGGAAAAAAATAAAACAAATACCCGGGCCGCCCATCATGCAGGTGGCCCCGCAGGCGATTGCACCTTCCCCTGCCCATCACCGTTCGCCATTGCTTCTCGCCCGTATGCGGCGGAACCGTGGACGCGTACAGCGACCACGCCTTGGCATGGCCTCGCACTGGGTTGTTTGTGCGGTGGGCCAAGGTGGCGGAAAGGGCGTGGGTGCGGGTGGGGCGGGAGGCTGTGGGGCCAAGGCAGGTGGTGCCACAGCACTGGCTGATCCACACGACGGCGAACGGGGTCCCCGCCGAAGATCGGCGCCGGTTGGATGTCATCGTCTACGGCGCCACCCCGGTGGTCCCGCCTTGTGCTGTGATGCCACCCTTGTGTCCCCGCTGACCCGCACTGGTCTACCACAGCCCTGCGCGGCGGAGACTGATGGGGCGCGGCGCTGCGGGTGGCGGAAAGATGCAAGCGGGCGGCCTACCCAGAGCTCGCACGGGGCGACCTGCAGAGGCTGGTCGTGCTCGGGGCCGAAGTGGAAGGCCGCTGGAATGGAGGCGCATGAGGCGCGCAGTCAGAGATATGATCCGTTTGCTTGCCGCGTGACCCCCACGGTCCGGCAAGCGGCGGCAGCGGGCTGGGCGAGGAGGTGGTGCGGAGTCGGAGGCCACGCAGGGGCAGGTTGTGAGCCCGGAGGTGTGGTCGCTCATCGCGCTGGACTTCGTTGTGCTGGCCAAAGGCGAAAAGTGCGGGGGCCAATGGGTCCCCTTGTTCGCAGCGCGTCCGGAGCAGGGCTCGGCGTCAACGACGGCAGCATCACGCGGTCGCGGCAGTAAAAGTTGCGAGCGTGCGACGCATGAAGCTGCAGCGTAGCGCAAACACGCGGCGCTTCTGCCCTCTTGACGGAGCGCGGCGACGCAGTCTTCTGCGAAAACCGGGAGACGGGCTGTCATGACCGGGAGAGCAACCGCCCACGCCGTCCAGTACGCCGCGGGGGCCAACCACGCTGCTGACGCGAGGCCAAGGCCACCGGCTCGCATTTCGCGCTGCTGCCGCACCACATCCTGGCGCCGGACGGCGGTTCGCCGCTTGACCATGTGGCCTTGAGGACACGAGCGTGCGCAGGAGAAAAGGAGCGAGAAAAACCACCAGCGTTAATATTTCGCTGCTGCTGCATGTGGGTCTGCTGCAGCAAGACTGGCTCAACATCCACGACGTCGCTGTCATGCGACATCGCTGTCACGTCAAGCACGGCAGGCATATGCTCAGGCAATGACAACGATGCACAACGAGGCACCATTTGCAACCCCCGCCGGCAACGGCATGTTGCCATCAACACTAGTCATTCCACCGTGTTCAGAAATCAGTAGTTGCAGTTGACGCAGAAGATTTTTTTCCCGAAAGCATCGCGAAGGATTCTTCCGTGCGGAGCCCTCTGACTCAGCAACGTAGAGTGGAGTGCATAGAGTGAAGTGCATAGACTGAAGTGCGTACAGTGAAGTGCATAGAGTGAAGTACATAGACTGAAGTGCATACAGTGAAGTGCATAGAGTGAAGTGCATAGAGTGAAGTGCATAGAGTGAAGCGCAGAGAGTGAAGTGCATAGAGTGAAGTGCATGGAGTGAAGTGCGTAGAGTGAAGTGCATAGAGCGAAGTGCATAGAGTGAAGTGCATAAAGTCAAATGCATAGAATGAAGTGCATAGAGTGACGTGCATAGAGTGAAGCACATAGAGTGAAGTGCATAGAGTGAAGTGCCAAAAATGAAGTGCAGAGAGTGAAGTGCGTACGCCGGGGACGCCCGGAGCTTCGTCGTGGCTGGAAAGTCGACTTTTGTAGCACAGATGTAGTACGCCGGGGACACCCGGAGCTTCCGTGGCTGGAAAGTCGACGAAACCCTCGCAAATATCGTGGGACTCGATTTCCGGGATGTCGAAACCATCGCTAATATCGTGGGACTCGAATTCATCGAAAACTCGCAAATAGCATGGAAGCGGAATTCTGCGTGCACGAAAACCTCGCAAATATCGTGGGACTCGAATTTCGGGATGTCGAAACCCTCGCAAATATCGTCGCGATTCGGACGGGGGCAGCGTGCGGAGCACATGGTTCGCGCGGGGGACGCGCACATGGAGAGCAAGAGCCAACTGCACTGCAAGTCCGGAAGCGAGGGCTCGAGCCTCGAAAACCTCGCAAATATCGTGGGACTCGAATTCCAGGATGTCGAAACCATCGCAAATATCGTGGGACTCGATTTCCTCGAAAGCCTCGCAAATGTCGTGGGACTCGAATTCCGGGGCCTCGGAAACCTCGCAAATATCGTGCAGGTCCAGAGACAGGAGTACGCCAGCCCCAAAACAAAAAAGAGAGACATGACTGCTTAGATTTCTGCCTGCAGCACGAAGGCGTATGTGCCGTTACACATCAAGCCGGATGCTCTACATGCGTGCATGCTGAGTTCTTGCTTCCTGAAATGGGCTTCAGAGCGACTGCCGATGATGCTCATGGCTGACGGCTCTCGCGTTCGATGTTTTTGCCTTTTCTTTCCTAGCTTCGCGTGGATTGGACGTGCACAGCCGACTCCGGTGCATGCAAGTGAAGTTCATACAGTATCATACAGTTCAAGTCCGTTTACTTCAGACGTATTGAATGCTCATGAAATGTCTAGAGTTGACCACAAGTGCATGGCATCCAACTCAACACACTTGAATGCCATGCAGTTCAAGCGCATACACGTCCAGTATACAAGTGCAATATACAAGTCAGTATTTTATCCAACCATTTAATTGCATACACTTGTCCAAGTGCATAGAGTTCGAGTGCAACGAGTCAAGTGAGTGGAGTCAACGCACGGCAAATCGATGCTTTCGGGCCATCCCTCTTTTTGTTGTTTTTTCAAAGTCCTCGTCGAGCCACCACCGCAGGCTCACGCGGAGCGTGGGGTTGGCGCTGGCAAGCGGCTGCGCGCCAACGGTTAGGAGGCGGCCCCATCCGCCCCGCACGTCCGCCAGGACTTCGTGCAGTTTGGGGCCCCACCCGCGACGCAAGCCTCACCAGCAGCCGGCAGCTCAAGCAGGGAGACCTCGTATGCACGCATCGCAGTCACACTGAGCATTCCGGAACACCGTTGCAACCAGCTTGCGCGCGCAGCCGCTCGTAGCGGTGCTGTGACGCTGGCGGTGCGGTGTTGCGCCAGGAGGCGTTTGCTTCGGTGCTGACACGCACTCCGACGTCGATCCCGATTACGACGAACCGGGCCGTTGCCCGTCTTGCGGCAGTGGTGCCCCTGTCCCGTTTGCGTCGGGCTACGTATTGCACAGCGGCTTCAGGGCGGGTGTCTGCGCCAGGCCGTGTGGAGCCGGACCGGGTGACTGTGGGCTGACGATCGCGGCATCGGTCGCGAGTTGGGCACCCCGTCTCGATGTGGCGTGAGTCGCCGACAGGGCCTTATTGCGTACAGCATTTGCGCTTATTCATTTCGTTCTTTTATCACGCGCATACAATGTATATCAAAAGCACAATGGAACATGACAAGGACTTTATGATGCACTTGCACTTGCACTTTTTGCCCGTTCGAGTCACGAAGACTACGGTCCTGTCAGGACAAGGGACAACGGTGGGTGTTACGAGCTAATAAATGTGCGAGGCCGTGTCAAACTGTACAAAATCTTGTCTTGTTGGCGGCCATTTGGCAGATGAGCTACATCAGACCACGAACTACATCCAGGGAACTGCGACATTATAAACTTGTTCAGCTCATCATCACATCGCTTGGGGGGGCGACCAGGCCGTCGTATCGGCACACTATTGAAATTGTGCTGGGATGAGGGACTCCAGGTTGTAGCGCATAGTGGCCAAGCATTCTTCGCAGTCAGGTTCATTACGAACCTGTGCTGGTTAGCACGATGAACACTGGACCACGAAGGCACAGGATGTTGCCTGAGAGCAGACGATACCCGGGCATTCATGCGTCGCATCGTCCCTTCCCAAGTTGCATCTGCGTCGCGACTGCATCCAGCAATGCTTCGAAACATTTTTCGCTGGCATATATCAAGCTCAACATGGCGTTGCGGCTGATGTGGTCGTCAATTGTCAGCGAGGGATCGGCCTGCGTGGTGACCTGAAGAATGCGGGCCACGGCCTCGGCGCCGCAACGCGTGGAGAGCGCGGACTGGTGGGCGTCGGACGAGGTCAACGTCCGCCGACCTCACAGCCAGCACGATGAGGCGTCGGGTAGCGCCGTTCCTGCGGGCGATAATAGTATATTGTAAGTACACGCCCGGTTAATAATAGTTTTTTGTGTCGTTCACTCCGTTACGTTCTCTATTATTCGAAGTCTATTATTAAGGGGTGACGCGTGATGAGAAGCGAACGCTCCAGCGCTTCCCGGCTGATGCAGCACGGCTGCAAGCTTGCCTCCGTGAGCCGCATGCCGGGATGCCACCAGCCCTTGCCGCCGCATGCACAGCCGCAACACGAGTGCATGAGGCTGGCTTTCCGGCGCCCGATTGGAGCGCTGAGGCCGCGCCTGCAGCACCTCACCCTCCGGACGGCCACCTGCGCGGCTGGCAGCGAGCTGCCGTCGCCGCTAGCGACGAGCGCGCGCTCGAGACGCACCTTTCTCACCTCGCCCCTGCGTCCCGAGCGCTGCTGCTCTCGCAAGCTGGACCCCACTCAGGTCGTGCCTTCACAGTGCTCCCTACGTCTGCCGCTGTCGCCCTGCCCCCCGAACACCTCCGCGTGCTCCTTCTGCGACGGCTGCGTTTGGCGCCGCGCAACTGTCGTTGCCGAGGCCGCCTCGACCCGCTGGGCGACCACCGTGTGCGACGTCCGGTGTGTTGGCGTCCAAAGCCCGCCCACTTGAGCACGCGGTCGCCCCGCATCTGCCGGGAAAGCGGCGCGCGCGTTGCACGCAACGTCAGGCTCGCTGACATGAACATTGATGTTCCTGTCAGCGACGCATAGCGACGCGCGTTGCATTGAGGTCGTCGCGAACGGCCTGCCCCTTTGGCACGGGGCGCAGCTCGCGAGAGACGCAACCATCGTCCATTCGGTTACGCGGGCCGGCGAGCCGCAGCCGGGCGCCGCCGCACGCCCTGGCGCGGCAGTCCAGGCCGCCGCTCGTCGCAAGCGGCGCCAAACACCCCGAGCTTGCGAGCGCGCGACGGGCGCGTCTCGTCGTTGTCGGGGTCGAAGTTGGCGGGCGGTTCGGTGCTGAAGCCGCCTCCTTCCTCCGCCACCTCGCGCGGCACCGCGCTGCCAGCCTGCCGCCGCCGCTCCGCGCCGCTGCCAGTGCCGGCTGGGTCCAGCGCTGGTCCGGCTTCCTCGCGGTCGCCGCCATGCGCGCCTATCCGGCCTCCCTCCTGGAGCTGCCGCCTGGGGGTGACCTCTGCGATGCGGGAGAGGCGCCTGACCTGCACGAGGTCCTCGCTGAGGTCCGCGGTGGCCCCGCACTGGCGCAAGCCGCCCCCCGGCGCCTCGAGCCAGCCCGTAGTTGGTAGGCTTCTTGCACTGGGACCGCGGCGACCGTTCGTAAAAAGGCGTGGGAGAAAAAAAGAAAAAGGAAACCAGAGCACGAATTATAATTCACTTCGTACGTCCTCCAAACCCCTTTTACAAATGCACGCATCAGCGTGGGGAAAGTTCAATAAGCTGAGATTCATATTCGTGAACAAGCACCTGTCAATCAAAGGCAGATTGAAGCTTTTCAACGCCGTGGTCTGGTCACTCCTACGGCACTGTTCGGACTTTCTACATTGGCACTTTCGTCCGCTTGTTTTACGGACAGCCCGCCACCTACATTTGGACCGACGATCAACAACGAAGCCTGAAGGTCCTGCAAAAGAGGGAGTTTGTGAAGCAGGACCTATGCTTCGCAGCGAGCTGGACAATGTACTCAGCCGAGCTTAGGGGCGTGCCAAGAACACGGATGCTTTGCAGGTCGGAGGGGAGTGCCGGGTCTCCGACCCAAATGCGCTGGCCATCTGGCGCGGCGGGTAGACTGGGCTCATGGCCCGCACGCGCGTGTTGCCTGGGTTAAATTAAAGTGGACATGCGCCTGGGAAGCCAGGTGGTGAGCGAGCCCCCTGCAAGGGTTCGACGCCCTTGGCGGCGACTCTAAAGTCCTTGGGCCGCAGCATACTGTGAGCACCCGGTACCTCCCTTGGGACAGTTTGGCACTGCCGTCCACGGCATGCAGTTCCGCTTTGTCGAGACCGCTCTGGGCTCCTGTTAGGCTTGCCCGCCTCCCAGGACCCTGTGCGCGTCCGTGTTGCACTCTTTCCCTATGTGTGCGCTTCATGACCCCCGACTCCTTGTCCGACACTGCACACCCCCCGCTCCATGCCGGCAGACACCACCACCACGACCGGGGAGGGCGCCCCCTCCCCGCCAACTTGCCCTGCAATTCACGTTTGCCCCGTGTGCTTGTGTGACGTCCGTGCTGATGGGCGGGGGCCAAAAACTCAATTCCGGTGGTCCGCCTCGCAGCCAATGTCTTTGAGTCCCTGCCGGTCGGGCTGCATGGCCTCCGACACCGCCACTGCGTTCCTTTTAGCTTGCGAACAAGAAAACGGCGTGCACGACAGGAGAGAGGAGTGCATCTGTATCTCTGACGAATTATCATGAAATCTGAATCTTCAGCAGCACAAGACTTAACTCTATCCAGGCAGCTGGCCGCTATCAACATATTGTGGTTTGCACCGGCGCGGGAGTTAGCACAGCAGCGGGAATCCCGGATTTCCGGTCAGCTGGTGGATTTTTCGATGCGCTGCGCAACTCGCCAGCATTTTCAAGAGGTTTGGGCAGATTTCTTGTTTCCTTCCGGTTTTGTCTTGACATGTCTTGACTTGTATGAGCGCGATGCCGAGATGCAGCGGTGGGTTGGCGCTTCCCCAACCTGACTGATCCAGAGTCGTTGCTGTCGAGAAGCTTTTGTCAAACGCATCCAGAAATATGGAAGCAAGACGTGTTTTGGCTCGGACAGTTACGCTAAGGCCCGGTTGATTGGATGTTCAATGACAGCGATCATGTCAAGCGACATGCTGTTCTTGCTGTTTGCAATCCGTCCGGTTGAGGTTCTTCCGCTCATGACTCGGTGGTCAGTCAACTCGGTTATGCCAACCGCAACCCACAGATTTTGTTCCTGGCTCTTTCGCCGTGGCTGGCTGAAACGGATATACACTCAGGACGCGTGTTGCATGATGTCAGCGCCATGCAATAGCTGATCGTGTCGTGTTGGCACGCGCAACTGTGCAGCGCCAGAACGTGGATGGACTGCACACCCACTCATCGCTGGACATTACGCGTGATGTGGTTGTTGAGTGTCATGGTTCGCTTCGTGACTTGACCGAAAACAGCTTTGGTTTGCAAGATTTTTGCGAGAAGCTACGTCGTCAAGTGCCTTGAGAGAATCTTCAACATAATGCTTGGGGTTTTGAGTTTTGGAGTGCACGTGGAATGGGAACGACAATGCAAGTCCTGATTCGCAGCATAAGTCAGGTGACCAGACCCTTGTGCTTTACGGCGATCCACTTCCACGGAGATTTCTTGCCTCTTGAGCTGTTCAAGTAGCAGAAAACCATGCAGCCCGCATCCCATGGCATATGTATAAGCAAGGCGTGCTGCGACACAGACTTGGACCAGCACACCTCTGACGTCGATTTGATGCTTGTAATGGGGACCAGTCTGCAGGCACCATATAATAAGCAGGAGATGGGCAAACAAAAAGAACATGGAAGGAACGTGTCCCCGAATCAAGTACGTTGCTCACAATTGGGCCGGGCATTTTGGTTGAGACATTCTGGTTTCGAATTTGTGCAGGTGGCGCCATTCTGCGCAATTCCGAACATGGCGCCTAGAGGCTGCACGCGAGTTCTTGCAACTTGCACGCAGGACGGTGCCGTGTCATCGGGTTGGGAAACCCTCATTGACCGCCTAAAGTCTATGTGAGGTGAATGAGAATCTCATGGACTGCCGGACTAACTCGTGGAGCAAACGTTCTCGCCTTGCGACAGATTTGGGGGGTGCAGTGCTTGGTCAATCGACGATGTCCGGCGTATTTCGTCGTACAATGTCGTACGTGAACAATGTGGAGATCATTTCCTGCCGCACCGAGGGTGCGCGGGGCTGCCGACCGCTCAGATAGGGCGTCGCAAGGAAGTGCGATTGCGACCTTTGTGGTGGGACAGGCCAGTTATGGTGGAGAGAGAGTCCGAAAAGAGAAGAAGAAGAAGAAGAATAAGAAGAAGAAGAATAAGAAGAAGAAGAAGAAGAAGCAGAGGAGGAGGAGGAGGAGGAGGAGGAGGAGGAGGAGGAGGAGGAGGAGGAGGAGGAGGAGGAGGAGGAGGAGGAGCTGTGTGTTTCCCCAAGACAAAAAGACGCGAGAGCTGGCACTGTAAGGGAAAAGAAGCGAGAGAGCTGGGCAAGAGCAGAGACAAATGAGAAGCAGGAAAGGCAGCAGAAGACAGAGAGAGAGAGAGTGAGAGAGAGCCTGAGCAAAACAATTGAGTCTGAGCAAAGGGGTAGGGGAAGATTTTTTCACGAGGATTGCGGTTCGAATGACTTGCATTTGCCTCTACGAGTAGCCCAAAACCTTCGTGTACCTCATTGTACAAGCCTACACCCTCAAAGGGGTAAGGCAAACCGTGCACCAACCGTGGCAACTCTGTGAAAAGTTCGATCCGACAAATTCGGGGAGGGCATCTGCCAATGAGTCGCTGACCGGGTCTACTGTAAATTTGGGGGGGGGGGGGGGGATCCGATATCGACCCAACAGTACATCAGCGCACGTTTTTGCCTGGCAGCGCACAGCGGGAGGAGCCTGGGAGAAGTTATGGTCGTTGTTCTTAATGTTTGATTAGGGGGGTGGTCCCCTTTGGTTGAGGGAAACGAACAATTGCATCTCCTGTGATTTTTCGTCTCACGCCGGCGTGACCCATGACTCGTAAGTCTAGCCGCCTCATGAAACGTCGATTCCAGCACTATGCTTGGCCCATTCTTGGCCCGAATGAAACGCAGGTTCGGTCGACTTCCTCAAGTGTTTCCATGTGTTTCCCTGCAGTGGTTGGCCTTACCGCAAGAAGCATGGTCAACTTTTCATGTTGCGTCTAAGCAGGAGGGGAAGGGTCGCATGGCGGGCCCTGACCTGAGTTCACGGTTCAAGTCGGTGTGACACTGGGAAAACGAAATGGAGGAAAATTGTTCTCTTTCGCGCCCCTCGATTTCTCTCCTCTTCTTCTTCTTCTTCTTCCGGGCATGGAGGACAGGTGCGCCCTTCCAGTACTGGAATTGATGTTTCCGCGAGCCGGCTGGCTTTTCTTTGCCTTGTAGTACTAGTGTTCAGACAGTGAATGTTGTGAGCTAGTGAAAATTTCTTCTTGCTGCAACAACATCCTCCACCTTTCCGCTGCTACGTTGCCTCGGTGCTGGGTACTGACTTAGTCAATTCAGGTCTTGGGATTGAGCTCAGGTTTTGTTATAGTGCAAAGTGGGCCCCTCCCAGCCACTTGCAAGCCATGCTTGAACACCGCCATATGCGAATGAAGCGAGGAAGTCGCAGAAACGCTGGTCACAGCTCATCGTGGAGTCACGGTGCGATGAGCATCTCGGCTGCGAGAATAACAGGAAGGACGTGTCCAGGTGAGATGGATGTTTCAGCGATTGGTGCGTGCAAAATGCCAAAGTGAATGAATGCTCCCACTGGCCCTTCTTGAATGGCGATTACGATGCTAAGCTGACAACTAGCAAATCCTGGTCCCCTTTCTGCCTTCAGCCAGCCCAGATCCGCGCACCCCCCCAGCAGGATCATTTAGCCATGTTCGTGAATGAAATATTTCTCGTACATCAGCATCAGCCATGCACTCTCGAAATCTCTCGAAGCTACGCCGGCAGATGCTAGTTATCCGGATGAGCAAAGGCTTGACGCCTTTGCGGCAGTTCGAAACCTTCCTTATTACCCGGTTCTGAGACTTACCAGGTTTCCACATGCATGTTCCTCTCCGGAAAATCTGAAGTCCGGCCGCTGCTTTTGCAAAATCACGTTTTCCTTTTTGCACTTGTTCAGGCATCAGTGTCTGTTTCCTGTGTTGTGTATTGTTGTGTATTGTTGTGTATTGTTGTGTATTGTTGTGTATTGTTGTGTATTGTTGTGTATTGTTGTGTATTGTTGTGTATTGTTGTGTACTGTTGTGTATTGTTGTGTATTGTTGTGTATGTATTGTCGTGTATTGTCGTGTATTGTTGTGTATCGCAATGTTGCGCAAGGTACTGCAATGTTGTGCTCATTGTCAAGTTCTGTATTCTGTTTGGCTCCGTGCCCAAAGGTTTGTCGACCGGTTCTTCACCCGCTTGGGGGGCGCTCCCGACATTTGAGACTCGTTCGTCTTGCGTGCTTCGCAGCAAGCTCAGTTGCAGCGGCGGTGCTAAGACCTAGTTTGTGGGTGGGTAATCAGAAAAGCTTTGCTTCAGAGGCTGCTTCAAGATGCTTCAAGCATGGGTGTTGAAATCTCTCGAGAAGCGACGCATGCAAATAAGATCAAGAAGTGCGATGTACAGATGTGTACAGTGTACAGCGTTATGCGCAATATCGTTCGTGCTGCTTGTCTCAGCCACTCAAAGCCTGCCGATTGGATGTAAATAAAGCTGGTGCGGCGTCTGCGTGTTCAACGGTTCAGGTAATCCTGTCGAGCCTCTCGATGCTGTCTTTGGCCTGCTCACTTGTCGCTTTGAACTGCTTAAGGCATGAAAGACATGTGTAAAGGTAGCTGGCAGATGTGGACGAGCCAAGGCGTTCCAAGAATGAGCTTTTGGCAAATTTGGTACAGCCTAGCAGGCATAACAGTTCTTAATCGATGTTGCATGATTTATGCCGTTACGCATCTCTTGATGTTAGCAGCACATGTTGGACCTGGGCCTTCGATGTTGTTGCTGGGCCCCCGCACCATTTCTGGCGCAAGCCAGCGCAGTTCCATCAGTTTCACAGCCTTGGGGCCTTAATGGAAGATTACGGAAGCCCTTAAGCTGCCTGCAGCAACGAGCTACTGCGCTGCACAATGCTGACGCCCGCAAAGAAGTGGTGCAAGTGGTCGCATTGCAGCATGCATTATTTCGTCGTTCTGCTCGACGTGTCGTTCTTGTGACACTGTATGGATATTCATTCTTCCTTGCTAGATGCCGAGCCTGGGGCTGGATGCTAGTTGTTGGAGCTGTTTCGGCCCACTTGCTTCTGGCAGGCTTTTGGATGACTTCAGCATTGGTAAGGTCGCGCTTGGATTTTCGCAGAACTCAGAAAGCAAGCTCAGGAAGTTGGGTCTTGGTGTGTGCGGCCCCAGGCAAAGCTGTACTCCGAAAGGTGTCGTCTGTGTGCTCTTCCCTGCGCTTTAGGTATCATGGCCAGCAGTACGAGCTGCAAGGTGTTGGTGCTGACCTGTCCGGTACTGCAGTCCCACAGCCAACAGAGCCTCTCCCCACATTGTTGGAGCGACGGAGTCATGGTGGGCTTGGAGCGATTGCTGTGGAGGAAAGACAAGAGCAGTTCGGCAGTAACGACTACAGGATCGCAGTTCCACCGGTTCGTAGTTTGGTTCTTTCCCGCTTACTTCGCCCGATCTTCTTGTTCGAGTTGGCATCTGTCTTCGTGTGGGGCCTTGACGGGTATTGGCAATTTACAGTCCTCTCCCTCGGGACATTGATGTGTTTCGAGGTTGGTGCTGCGATGGCTCGTCACAAGTCGTTAGCCCAGCTGCGCGCAGCAGCTTCGCCATCCAAGCAGGTCCTGGTGCTCCGCTCAGGCGTGTGGATTTCCAAACCTTCCGTAGATCTAGTGCCGGGCGACATAATACAAGTACATCCCGACAAGGATGTGCCCTGTGATGCGCTGTTGTTGGATGGGTCTGCGACCGTGAGTGAAGCGGCTTTGTCTGGTGAATCGGGCCCCGTCGCGAAGTTCGCAGTGCCGCCAGAAGCACGAAGCCTGCACACATGGGATGCGCACCATTTTCTGTACGCAGGCACAAAGGTACTGGCAGTTCAAGGTAGCAAGGAAGTTGCCAGTTGCATCTGTGCCGTGGTGAAGACCGGCTTTCACTGCAAGCAGGGCATGTTGATGCGAAGGGCTATGGCCAGTCAAGAAAGCATCCGAGACAAGGATACATTGAAAGTGGTGCTTCTGTTGCTAGGCTTCGCCACTTTTGCAGCACTGCAAATCGTCACTCGCGGTAAAGGTGAACATGTTTGGCTGAAGATCAGTATCATCCTCAGTTTTGTGATACAACCAACCCTTCCATTGCTTATGACATATGCCGTCCAGCGGACTCTGGAAGTTCTACGGACGAAGGACATCATTTGCGCAGAGCCATTGCGTGTATTGGAGGCTGCATCAATGTCCACGTGCTTATTCGACAAGACAGGGACTTTGACCACAGACAAGCTGGAAACAGCTGGAATCATGCTGCCTCATCTGTTTACTGAAGCGGAGAGGAGTTACCTCGACTGCCTCGCCCCCCTGCAAGATTTGCAGCTGACCACACCTGCTCACCAAATCCTGTGGCACTGTCAAAATGTTATGTTGGAAAGTGGGAAGCTACTGGGAGACCCTTTGGAGACTGCTGTGCTGGAGGACTTAGGCGACTTGTTTTCGCCCTTACATGAGAAGTGGCACGTGAATCTGTGAACCCGAAGCTTTGCATGAATTTTGCCAATGCCGTTGCTGCAAAATGCCAGGTGTTTCGCAATGTCCACCTCCGGCTCGGCGTTTTGACTTTGATCCAAAGCTGAGACGCATGACAGCTTTTGACTCAGTTTTTACTTGCGCGTTTGCAATGGCCTGTGACCTGAGCTTTCAAAGCACGGTTCAGTCACACTTTCACGTGTGCACAGCATTACACAGCATGACAGGTGATGATGGAAACGGGCTCAACGGTGCGGGTGTTGTGCAAAGGAGCTCCAGAGGTAGGTATCGTCGGTGAAATTGTGTGGCAAACACGCGAGAAGCATCATGAGGCAGCCAAGAGTAATTGGCGAGTCCTGGTACATGCCCAGGCCTTGTCGCAACTCATGGTTGACGTTCCGAGCAACTATGATGAAGCGGCATCCTTCTTTGGCGCATGTGGGTTGAGAGTGCTGGCCCTTGCATGGAAGGCCGGGAGACGCACGGCAGTCCGAGAATTGTGTCTCTTGCTTGCCCAGCTGTTCCAGCTGCATCAGTGACCGAAGCTCCCTGACGAGGAAGTGGAGGGAGAACAATGGTCCTCGATGACAAGGGAGGCGCAAGATGGCGCACTGCTCTACAGCTTTGTGAGATGTAAGTTGTTGGACCAGCCACATGCATTTTGCACTTTGCAGATGCCAAGAGTCTGCACTGACAGGAAGCTGAGGAGAAGCTCCACTTTGCTGGCTTCGTTGCTTTCCAGAATCGCTGTAAGGCGGAGGCTTCGGAGGCATGGTTTGGGTATATTTGGATCATCCTTGAGTCAACTGACAGCCACCGCGTGTTCTATAGTGATTTCTAGAGTGTGTGCCATACGTGTCCCACGGGTCTTCAGAATCTTTCTCTTTTGTCTACAGAGCCCGGCATTGCTCGACCTACCCAGGGGTGCGGTTAATAAGATGACTTGCCCTTGCGAGGAGCCAGAACGTAGGAGAATGCAACTGGTGCAAGCACAAGTAAGCCCGCATAGCAAAAACTTGAAGCTGTGGTACGGCCGAAGGCGGCCACTGACGGTCCGCAATGATCTGCTAAATGGTTGGTCTTGGATAGACAGGCTACAAGTTGAAGACGCGTGAGCTACAGGCAGTGTTGGCATGCTTTTGTAAGCCTCTCATCGTCTCCGCGTCTTGCCAGGCGGTACGCATGTTGCGGCGTGCCGGTGTTCGCTGCGCAGGACAGCTTGGGATTCCGTGCGCATGGTGCGTGGAGGTAGCTTGTGTGGCCACAGAAGCGTGATGTGAGCTGAATTTGGCCGCAGTCGTGACTGGGGATGCCTTGGCCACGGCTTGCCACGCGGCACACGAAGCTGGCTTGCTGGTCCCGCAGAATGCAGCTACGGAGGTTCGGCCATTTATATTCAGGGATCGGTAGCAAATTATGGGGTATAGGTTCATTGTCAAGTCACCCGCTTGGGACTTTGGCAGTTGTGCCGCTTGTGATGTCGCGAGTTGAACTTGGCCTTCCTTCCTGTCGCTCCTCGCTTTCGCTCCCGCTCTGAAGCTCCTTAACATGCAGGACGGGCAATTCCACCGGACACTCTTGGAGCCAGGCCTTATCATGGAGCTTCGCGATGGAAGTTGGCAGGAACGCACGCTTTCCGCTCAATCAGGTTCCACGCCACCGAGTAGAGGTCTTCCATTGTCTGCAGCACAAAACCTTGTCAAAAGTGGGAGAATCCTGGCCGCGACTGAAGCGGAACTAGAAAAAGCAGGTCAAGAAGCGTGGACTTCCATGCGATATGCCACAATTCTGGCTCGAATGTCGCCGCCAGGCAAGGCAAGGCTTGTGGACGTGCTGAAGGGCGCTGGCACCAAGCTCAAGCAGCTGCAGCAAGGTCGCGTCGTTATGATCGGGGATGGGGGCAACGATGTCGGTGCTTTAGCTGCAGCTGATGCTGGAGTGGCAATATGGCCGGCAATGCAGCCATTGGATGTTGACTACTTTGATGACGGTGCGATGAGAGCACGGTGGCAGAGGTTGCAGCAAGAGCGTGCGCAGGCTTTGCAGCGCAAGATTAGCCGGCAGATCGATGAGCAGAGGTCGTGGTACGTTCAGGAGGCGGAGCGGCGGCGACTGGCTGGTCAGCCGATGGGATGGCAGGAGCTGGTCAGGCTGCTCAGACAAGGTCAGCGGCGACTGGCTGAGGCGACGAGAAAGGCTAAGGAAGAGCAGGAAGCAAACCAGGCAGATCAAGCTTCCGCGGTGGCACCTTTCACTTCACGAACTTTGCTAGCAGTGCCAGAGATCCTGCGGCAGGGGCAGTGCACATCATGCTCCATGGTCATGCAAATGCAGCAGCTGGTGCTGAGCAGCTAGTCTGATAAGCTTTTTGTGTGTCTCTTTGTGCCTGGCCGTCTGCCTGCTTGCCGTTTTTCTGCTGCTGTGCAGTTCTGTCTTTGCTATAGAGTGACAGTGATAGTGAGAGCGATAGCGAGTGCGTTTGCGAGTGCGAGCGCGAGCGCGAGTGCGTGCGGGTTTTTGTGTGTGTGTGTGTGTGATGGGGTGTGTGTATATGTTTGTTCGCGTGTTTGTTTGTTTTCGGGGTGAACAGTCCAAGTTTTGATTTTCTAGATGGCGCTCTGAACTTGGAGAGTGGATCATCATACAGAAACCCTGTGTGTATAGCTTGAATGCCGATGCAGCACCTCGTGGCTGAGCCGTTCTAGCAATGGCAAGGTGGGAGGCCACTGGTGGTGTACTTGCAGTCGGGAGTTTGACCTCAGCAGGAAGTTTGTGAGAATCTTCAATCGCTCGAACAGCTTGTAAGGAATGTAAAGAGAGCACTGTTTAGAGAAATTCAAACATCCATTTAAAAGGACAAGTCCACGGGACAGACCGCTGTTGAAGCATCACGCAACCCAAGAACAAACACCCAACACATCACGAAGATCAAGGGATTGTATGTACATCATGGCCGCACAGAAAGATCTCCCCTGTGTGCTGAATCTGCAAAATAGGCGACAAGGTGGAGATCGGCCATGAGTTCACCAACTGTCGAAAACACTGCTGCATCTGGATGCAGACGTGGTTGCCAGTGCAGGTGCTGTAGGTACACTGTAGGGACTCTGTGCTCTTCAGCGCAGTTCTTGATGATCGTCGACCAACAACGTTGCTTGTCACACCGGCGGGCCGTGGCCAGGACCAAACGAACGGGGACATATTCTGGAGTCAAGTGGAGAGTCATGTAATTTCCGAGGATACCAACTCATGCACAGCTTTCCAAAACCTCTGCGAAGCATGATCATGCGCCTGGCGATGGCCCGCCCTTAGAATGCAAATCACGGCGGCCAGGCAGTGGCATGATGCACACTAGTCACAAGTCAATCCCAGTTGCCCCCTGAACGACGTGCGACCACGTGAGTGTGTGGCCACGTGAGTGTGTGACCGACGGGGCTGGAGACATGTCGGCAAGGCCATGGCCAATCTCACCATTTCGAAATATCAGCACAACGACGTCAAGGAAGTTATTTCGAAACGAGTCACTCCCCTCTGCCCTCAGAGCTCCTCCCCGCCCCTCAGTGCCCGCCCCGCCCGGCCCCCCTTCCCCCGAAAAAAAAAACACATTGATCTTGCCCTGTGCCATCAGCTTGGCACGCCAGTGTGTAGGTATATATATATACAGACACACACACACAGGCCAGGAGACTCCAGGCCCGGCCCTTCCGTTCCATCTCCCCTCACTTTGGTCCAGGGCCCTGTCAAGTTGTTCACGCCGATGCCATGCCGCGTTGTCATTGCGCAACATAGGCACCATCATTGCCATGTGGCGGTATGCTGCACTCTCAGTGGAAGGCGCCCGGCAATCAGAAGCTTGGTGATCATTGGTGATCGATCAGCAATAAGATGGGATGCAATAGGTTTTGGGTCCTGAACTGCGAAGGTGTTGTCACAAGTCGACATAGCAGGTCCAGTTTGCACCAAATGTCGACGGCGGAAGGAACCGCAAGTCGAAGGTCTATCGTTTTTCTTCATTTATAGATGTTGCAGAGAAGGTAGTGTTGCCTTTCTACATGTAAGCCGTGGGTTTGCAACTCCCGCTCGGGGCTTAGAACCCTTCACGTTACGAAACCAGTCGGACCGCCATCCTTTGGGCAATCCAGTGGCCCGTAACTATTGACACTGTCTTGCAGTGCTTAAACGATCTTGTTTCTTGCGGTCTGTGGACGCAAGGTTGAATGATAGCGCAGCACTGCTTGTGCTGGTGCCGAATTCTTTATTTCGAGGCAGGCGCTGCACAAATCAGGTGCTGTTGATGCGAACTCAGGAAGTTCAAATGATCTTCTCAAACTTTGCGTTCTCGATTGCTTTCTTTGGCTTCATCAATGCCAAGGCCTGGTTGGAAGATAGCTGTCTGCCTCTCCATGTGGTGCATCAAATGCCAGATTCCTGCTCTGGAATAGTCCACACACGCGCCAGCTTGCTGTCTTTGCTTGGCGGTGGGCTGCGCATGCTTCACAGAAACAAGATGAGGTAAGCCGAGCAAGACTCAAGATGGCAGATGGCGTGGGCATTCTTTTGATGGTAGTGTCAGAGGGCTGGAGTGTTTAGCTAGAAGCGGCATGGAACTGCAGCGGTTGCCGAATGGACTGCGTCCAATCCCAGCACGAAACCAACATGAGACAACAGCGCAGCAATCTCCATGGGCTGTCTCGAAGCCCTGGAGACAGCGCATGACACCTCACAGTCGCTCAGGTAGGCAAATCAAGAGATCCGACCGGAGCCTTTCAACATTCGGACATGAATGGACATGGGACATTTTTTCAGCGTGGCCGTAGAGACGAGCGTCTTGCAAGAGGCCGATAGAACCAAGAAGAGCAAAGAGCAACAGAAGCAGTTCCGTGTACCGCGCAGGGCTGCTTCTATGCTCTCGTTCTATGCAACCTGAACACATCCGTCGTGACGGCATTTTGAAAGAGCCAACTGCCAACCGCAAACAGAAAAACCAGACTCGTAAGAACATAACGAAAGCATCAAAAGACTAATCCGAGCGGAAAGAAGAATGAATCCCTCCGCAGTTTCGATGCCGCTTTCATCTCTGATGCGCATCTGAGCTCATCTCTAGTTTACTAATGTGACGCATTCATTCCGATTCAAAGGAAAACATGATGAACATTGATTGGCACTTGGGGCTAGAAGCCGTGCAGCAAAGAGCGCCCGTGCTCTGCAATGTCCCATCCTCTTGCCCGGGTTGGTCTTCAAGCCATTGGCAATCGAAAATTCTGGTAGTATACGGAAGCATCTGCAGGTAAACTTGCGCTCACTTGTTCCCGTGTTTATGTTTCCCTTTGCTTCATGACATCTGCAGGCCCCACATCAGCCTGCTCGAGTTCGGCCGGCGACTACGATTTTTGAGCCTGCCACACTTCTCAGCACACTTGGACAAGCATTCGTGCAGGACTTGGTGCGCGTTTGTGTTCGTCACTGTCCTGCCTTTGCATCCTGTAAGCACTGTGCAAGCACAAAGGTGCATATTTGGGTCCTCTGTCGTGCAGTGTCTTGGGCAAAGGACCCCCTTTTGCACTCACATCATGCTGTGTTCACGTTGCCACCTCCTTTTTATAGGAGTCGATGGGCCCTGCGGCCATGGCGGATCTCTTGCAGTTTCAGCAATGGGCGCAGGCCAGAATCACGAAACACACGTGTGCCCACGCGCTTGATACGGAACGAACCTCCCATGGAGTGGTTCCACGTGCATTGATGGCGAAAACAACGGGTTCGATTTCTTGACGATTAGTGACGTATCTAAACTTAAGCACGTCAAGCCAGACGGTGGACGCTGACATGTAGGTTGCGGAGCCTCTTTCCACACAGTGACGGGAGAAGCCGGCATCCGTGAACCTGCGCTTGCTACATAGCAACCTGAAGTCCCAGCCGTTGGAAACGACGAAGCTTCATTCTGCTTTTGAAGCTTCTGTCCGTACGACCCGACCGCTTGCTGAGCATACCCTTTGTCCTCAGCAGATGCAAGCTTTTGGAGATGGGATGTGGGGCATGGCGAGGACGGGTACGCTTGAAGAGGCTTGCTGGACACCTCTCTCTGGGGCGGAGGGAGCCTGCATTCCTTTTGATTGTACAATATTCGTTCATCTAATTCGTATCATACTTCAAAGGTTAGTCGAAGCCATGCGAGCAGTACATGTCTAGATTTCTGCAGGCATGCATGTTGAACAGCATCCAAAAAGCAGGGGGCTTTCCTTTTGATGCCAGCACTTCTCACCACTGCCTTTGTGGGCAGCGAGAGATGGAAGACACATACAATTTGACAATTGCCCTCCTCAAAACAGTCCTTAGCTCGTCTGCCAGGCACAGCCCTTTGACTTCTGGGATTCCCTTTCTCCAGGAGCTTTATTCTCACGCCCATTCAGGTTGGGAGACACGTTTCTGTCTTGGTGACATGATGTCCATGTGAAGAGCTTGTCCTGCAGGCCGAATCTTCTCAACAGCGTGGTCTTCTACGTGGAGTTGGTGCAAGGCATAATGCAACATAGTCAATACTCGGCAAATCGAACAAGTCCCGGTATATTGGATTAACAAAAGCTGAATGAAACTGCATGGCGACACCACCATTTGGTAAGCAAGTGCCGGGTCTCTTGAGCACATGATCCTTGTGACTTACTGAAGACTTGAGGTCGCAGCATGACTTTCCGTGACAGTCACATGAATTTTTCAGATGCCTGAACAGGCATAGCGGTTCTGCTTGTGAACTACAAGGGCAGACCATGGATACAGGTGCCGCCCCAGAGTCTTCGTGGTCGTTGTGTGCTTGTGTAGATGGCTGTGAGTCGAAGCTGGTCTTTTTTGTTATTGTATCACAGCCGTCATACATCCAGGAAAAGTGAGTGTTCACGATTTGCTGTACCTTTCCGGGTGCAGTGATGATTCTGCGATCGCCGGATTGGAAGGGAACTACTACGATCCACAGCTTTGCTGGAAACTCATGATTGCGTGCGTGCGCCCCGAAGTTCGAGAGTGCAAGTATGAAAGAATGCATTTGGCGTGGCATGCTGCGGCCTCAACTCTTCCATACCTTCACGCCTTTTAGACTCCATGTCAACGAACCTCCACCACGACAGCATGCTACAGCGTTGTTGTGCTTGTTCGACGATGCCCTACAGGACGCTGCGCCCTCACTGCTCCCGCAGGGCCATCAGAGCCCAAATCCAAACCCGCCTCAACACTTGGTCCAAAGCGCCCGTCAGAACCTTGGGGAAGTTAGCCACCACACAGGCAGGCAAAGAGTCTCTCGTATGAACAAGAGAGACAAGCACCTCCACGTGTTGCTTTTGGAAGATTAGGGTTGCGGCTGCTTAGAACATGTGCTAGACAGTTTAAACCATTGTGCCGCTGGCCTGCGCTGTTCAACATTATGCATCTGCACTGTTTCAGCCTCGTGTGCCTGGACAAAATCACATGGGTCAAACTCACCCAGCAGCTTCAAGCAAGGGCTTCGCACAAACGACGCCGGCATACGCTAGTCTAGTACTTCGGTCCTGATGTGTTCGAGCGCTCCTGATGTAGACACGTGCCCTGCCCAGTGGGAATAGCATACATCTCTGCGCTGTCCGCCCAGTTTTCCTAGGCTCGCTACTGTGCTGCGGCGCGACTCCGTGCTTGTGGTTTCCCGTAGTCTCTGATTTCGGTTTCCATTGCCATGAATAGGGTCATGGCGTGAGTACTAGGCCCACAGTGGCACAGCGCAGACGCCCACTCACTTACCAGTGAGTTTCCAACGTTAGCCCTCTGCTTTGCTTGGCACTCTTGAGACCCTTTGGCCTTCGCTTTTCTCGGCTCACCATCAGCATCATCATCACAATCATCATCAGACTGCTCTTCGGTGGTGTTTGCTTGCGCTGGCCATGAACGTTTCCCTGTTCTTGGCCTGCAGGCAACGTTTACCCTCCGGAAACAGCTTTCAATGCATGACAATGGCAGGCCATCTCATGTCTTCCTTGTCAGCATCCGTGCCTTCTTGATCCCCTGTTCTTACTTCGCATGCTCGTTTTCCCCCTCGCCTTTGAAGAGCTGCATGAGCCTTGGTCCTAGGTCCTTTTTCGGATTTGTGTTGGGAAGATCTGCCAGAATCTGTTTCTGTGAGCACTAGGCTCGCAGTACATGGTACACACGCACACCCACACGCACACCCACACGCACACGCGCACACGCGCACACGCACACACGCACACACGCACACACACACACACACACACACACGCACACGCACACGCACACGCACACGCACACGCACACGCACACGCACACGCACACGCACACGCACACGCACACGCACACGCACACGCACACCCACACACACACACACACACACACACACACGCGCGCGCGCGCACACGCGCGCACACGCGCGCACACGCGTGCGCACACGCACGCGCACACACACACGCTCTCACACACGCCCCCACACGCACCCACACGCACCCATACGCACCCGCCCCCGCCCCCGCCCCCGCACCCGCACCCACACCCACACCCGCACCCGCACCCGCACCCGCACCCGCACCCGCACCCACACGCACACCCACACCCACACTCCACGCACGCGCGCGCGCACGCACGCACGCACGCACACACACATCCAGGCAGTCTTGAGCCTTGCCTTGGGTGCACTACACGGTTTCGTGCACATGCCACGCGTTATCAGGAGTTACCAGCAGGCGAAAAACTAAGGATGCTTGTCAGGTCGAGTGTGTTGACATGAATGAGCATTCCATGCCTGGATTAGCACTGCTGTCTAACGGATGCGGTTTTTGCACCCGAAAAAGCCTGAACATGCACGTGCCTCACGCGATGCAGCGCAGCATAGTACAGCTGAAGCTGACGAAGCTGGCTCAGGGCATTCTGGAGAACCCACCTTTGCTTGCAGCAGCTCTATCAGCGCTTGGCTTGGCTGCTGCTGGGGCGACTGGTGTGAAGGCTCCGGTCTCAGAGAGTATCCACTTATACTTCCATCATCTCCTTGCGGAGATTTAATTTCGTATGATTTCATGTTGTGGCTGTTGGGCAAGAAAAAATTAGCACGCTGTGTAGGAGCGTTGTGGCCTGCTGTTCCCGAGTTGTTTTTCGCCGGAGCCGTGCCAGATGAGAACATAAGCATACACACAGCCGGCTTGGCGCAAGGTGCTGCAGTTGACGGCGCTGCCTCATGTGCTTCAGGTGTGAGGCTTAGGTGGCGTCGTGGCTGCTGAACGATTCCCATCTTTTGTCTGGCTTCGACACCAGGTCAAGCTTGCTGCCTTGCTTTTCGCCTCGCTGTTGGGCACCTTTGCACTCGACAGGAGCCTGGAGGCCTCGCAAGGTGATTTCCCTCTGCCAGCCATGTACAGCCTCCTTGCTTGTTCTTTGCTTGTTCTCTCGCGCAGGTCTTACTATGCAGGGATCGTGCCGTAGCAAGGCAAAGTGTGCATTCTTTGTTCAATTCCAGTGACTCCTAGAGCTGCTGGCGCTGCCGGTGCTCCAATGCCAAGCCAGTCCAAGCCGCGTTTTGCTTGACCCCACCCCCTTTCTTGTCTGATCACTCAAATGGGCGCGGCTCAAAAATCTAGGTATGTAACTGGCTCCCGGGCGTCTTTCCGCGACATAGGGTTTGTAACAAAGCCGTTCTGCTTGCGACAAGCAGTCCGCGACAAACCTCCGCGACAAGCCTCCGCGACAAGCCTCCGCGACAAGCCTTTGCGACAAGCCCCTTCTTGGAACTGCATGGGTTTCGTATCTCTTTTTTCAAGACAGCGCGAAACAGCCGCGACAAACCCGGCGACATACGTGTGAAACAAGTGGGCGCGACATACGTATGTAGCACAGGCGGGTGGCGGGACACCGCGACATACCCCTATTTAGAGCCACAGCCAAATTTCTGCTTTTCGAACTCCTTCGCTGCCGTCTTCATTTAGCCCCCGCCCTTCTTTGCCCTGACCTATCACGAGTACTATCACTGTTACTGTTACAACAACAACAACAAGAACAAATACAAGAACAAAAACAAGAACAAGAACAAGAACAATAACAAGAACAAGAACAAGAACAAGAGCAAGAGCAAGAGCAAGAGCAAGAGCAACAGCAACAGCAGCAGCAACAGCAACAGCAACAGCAGCAACAGTAGCAACAGCAGCGACAGCAACAACAGCAGCGACAGCAGCGACAGCAGCGACAGCAACAACAGCAACAACAGCAGCAACAGCAGCAACAGCAACAGCAACAGCACCATCGCTACCAGCACCATCGCTACCACCAGCAGCACTACCAGCAGCAGCACTACCAGCAGCAGCACTACCAGCAGCAGCAACGACGACGACGACGACGACGCCGACGCCGACGCCGACGCCGACGCCAACACCAACACCAACACCAACGCCGACACAACAAGCAGTTTCTTTTGCCACACGCAGGTGGGAAGCTCCGGTAGTCCGAGCCTCAGACATCTTACCGACGTCCTGAGATGTAGCACGCTGCCCTAACGGGTCCAGGCTTTTGATCTGCAGCCTTGGGCTGCTGGGGCCAGCAAGGCTGCAGTGAGCCCTCCGAGTCCGCGCACTGCCTCTTTCAGCCAAAGCGTTTCTAGAACTTTCTAGATGTTATTAGCTTTCCGAACAGAATCTCGTCAGCTGCAGGTACGATACCTGCCTTGGCTCTTGTGGCTCGCGCTGGTGCTGTCGGGAGACATTCTCTTGTGGCTGGTCGCATGGCAGCTGCTGCGGCCTCAGTGCCAGCGCTCCACTTGCCACACCTTGCCACACCCAATTCTTCTGGCACTGCGTTCAGCTCAAACGTGTGGGGCGCAAGCGCACCATCTTTCATCATCTGCCTTTCTTCGCCATCCGAACGAGTCTGCATCAGACGAAAGCTTCGCATCCAAGAACCTTGCAGCTATGTCATGAGCAGTGCTTTCTGTGCCGGATTCCGTACAGCCGCCATCTTCAAACTTGGCGAGCCCGCACTCGACACCAGGCAAGGATGAATTCGGACAGTGTCTGCAGATTGTCGCTTTGGCACCGAAGCCAGCTGTTCAATCCGATGAGCAGCAATTTCAGTTATCTTTTTTCCCACCGGTGCCAAGTTTTCTCGAATGACTATATGAAAAACGAAACACACGCTTTGAGGCTAGACACAGTCTTTCTGGAAGCGGTATGCATAATGTATGTAGCATAGAAGAAATCATGAAATGTCCTGCCCGCGCACGCGCAGAGAATCGTAGGGGAGCTGATCGCTTGATCTATGGGGCCTGTTTGCGGCATAAGATCAAATGTCATATGAACTGGCAGAGAGTTGGCAGAGCCTTGGTGAGCACACCATAGACTTCGCGCAACCCCTAGTCGTAGTCGTAGTCGTTGTAAGTCGCCAACCTGTGCTTACTTAGAAAGTGCGGTTAGCCGCCAAAAAGTCGCTACCGAGCCTCGCCAACACCAACTCCAACATACAGCCACATGCGGGGAGCCGAGAAGCAGCGTGCCACCCCCTTGTGTTTTGCCCGGCAATATCCTGCATGCAAAAAACTGGTAAGCATGCGCCAACTGCATTGGCCCCTTGAACCCCTTGCATGCATGCATGCAGTATGGGAGTGCAAGCGTCGTTTCGGCAAAAGAGTAAACCGCATCTGCAAAGCAGCAAAGCAGCTTCGATCTGAGGTGGAGATGGCTCAAAGCTCGCCGTCAAAGGGAGAGCGCAGCATGACAAATTGCTGCAACGTGGAGAGACTCTTGCGCCCACCGTTCTCGGAAACTCATTTGCTTTTGCATTTGGGTCTTCTTGCAAACAGAGAATTGAGCTTGTTGCGGATGGGTAAAGGGCATTCCTGGTCAGAGAAGGTAGCCAGACCCTCTTTCGTTTCAGAGATGCCGTGGAGGTTTTTCTGAGGAAGGCAGAGGTTCTGTTCAAACAATACTGCCCCATATGTAAGACATGTACGACCTGCCTGCAACATCGTCTAATTAGGTCATGGCAGACTCTGGAGAGTGTGTAATGCGTTCGATAAGTAGCTCATCTGGGAATTCTGGCCCGCAGCGGCAGCGTTGAGGACGGGGGGGGGGGGCTCAACAAAAAACCTGTCTTTTTTGTTGTTGCTCCGGTTCCGGAGTTGCTGTCCTTCATTCTCTTGGCAAGCGGATGGCGGTTTGAGACGGTTTGATTGCTTGAGGGTCTTTGCGCATCTCCGAAAGAATGATCTGAGAAACCAGACCAAATTGGGCCGCAGGAAATGCATTCTTTGACCAGGCTCGCCGAAGTATAGACCATGGATGTACGTTTGCACTCGAAACTCAATATTGAAACATCTTACTTAAAACACAAGACTTCCCAACGATTTTTTGAGTTGTGAAACTACGTGGAAGAAATTTCCATAAAGAGCATCGTTCTCTAGCACATCTCGAATACACCCCGAGAAAACTTGCCGCAAAAGCTGTTCCCAAGCCAATGGGCAGCTGCTGGTGAGAGCAGACAAAGCACTGTTGCATTGCGAGGGCCCAGCAAAGCTAATTGGTACTGCCCCGCTTGCCCCACTTCTCCGGCTTGCCTGGAGCTTGACAGGAATGCAGAGTGTGTAGCTTGGGCCAGTGGGGCAAGTGGGGCTGGGCCCCCACTCAGATTGTCGGGCTTGCTTTTGTTTTTTGGAAGGGGGAAGGGGGCGCTTATCCCCGCTTGCCCTACTTGCCCCCCCCCCCGGGGTTCACTTTCCATTTGCCCTGACCCACTTTCCCCTTTCCCAAAGGCGTGAGGGGGGCTTGAGGTGGGGGGGGGGTGGGGCAAGCGGGGCAAGCACGGCAAGTGGGGCAAGGGGCAGAAATCGCTTCGCTGTTAAGACAGCGCAAGTGGGGCAAAAGCGTTCCTCTAAGGAACCAACGCAAGCGGGGCAAGCAGGGCAAGTGGCAGAAATCAGTTAGCACTGCACTTGAAGAGCCCTTCCCTTCAACGAATAAGTCTATTTCCTAATTCCACTTACCATGAAAAAAGGGCATGGGTGAGTTGGTATGTTAATTGATTTCAAGGTAGGAGTGCCCCTTTGCCCTGTACTCGGGGCTTCCCTCAACAAGGTCCATTCTGGTTCCTCGTTTTCAAGCCTTGTGATGTGGTCCTTGGCCATCCTGAAGCCACTAGACCGAGCCTCAAAAACCTCAACAAGCCTTCGCAACCTGCGAGTCCTACGTTTTCCTGCTGAGACAAAAAGCTTCAACCCCAAGCCTTCACAACTGCGATATTTTGTGTAGCAACTTTTGAATTAAAAGAAGCCCTCTACTCCTTCATAATTACGAGAATCAAAGGAAAGTGCTGCAACTTTAGTAGTACTGAAACTCAAAATCTCAAACCGTAACGCTCATTGAATCCCGGACCCAAGCTGGAAAAGGGCGGGGAGTGGGGCGCCTGCGGCTTTCTGTTTCATTATTCGGGGGGTTGGTGGGTATAGGGTCCGCAGTCGTGAGAAAGCAATCATCCATTTCGGCTCTGAGCTGTGTTCTCTCACATGGCCACCACCCAAGCGCCTGCCGGGGTTGTTCCAAGGATGTCTAAGGTCCAATGAACAAAGCGGCGGCCAAATTCAGGCAATTCAGGCAATTCAGGCAATTCAGGCAATTCAGAAGTCCAAGATCGCCGGAAACGGTACCAGTGTTGGAGCCGGTGCCATGGCACGACAAATCAGCTCGATGGTTGTTTTTGTACTTCGTTTGTTGATGTGGGAAGGGCAAGAGCTCCGAAGCAAAACAGAGCCTCTTTCAAGCTCGGTCCTCCATGGACCAAGTTCTGGCGCGACTTGTGCTGTATTGCTACATTGTCTACATGCGCAGAACCATCATCTCACGTGTCTTTGCGCACACAGACGTCAAATTGAACTGCAGAAGATGGGGTGAACAACTTGACCTGTGAATCATGCGAAACGTGATCCACTGCTATGGCATGGCTTGACTCGTCAAGTCCCTGACATCGCCCACAAGCTCAGTCAGTTGTTTGACGCGTATGCCGGGAGAATCCTGGGGAGCAGCTGAAGCCTAGAATGATCACCATGTCGACAGTTTTGGTTCTCGGCACGCCGAGAAGGTATTGAGTCTATTTAGTAGTTTGCACGGGCTGAAGCCAAGAACTTGGAAATCTTCCTCCGGTATCCTTCTGTTATGTCCTGTTCGAGATGGGTTCAGAAAGAATGTGCTCGGTCGACGCCTCTTCCTCATTCCTTCGACAGCTTCGACTGCGCGATGTCTAAGCGGAATCTGAAGCTGTGCGCGAACATCAACCCGCATGTCTTTGCGTGGGCGAGGCGTGATAAGTCTGCTCAGTAATTACTGTTGGAGATACACCGAATGCCCTTTTGCCGCAGTGCAAAATTGGCTGGTCTTCAAGAACAGAGTTTTGACAGCCAAGTGCCGCGCATCCATTTGGCTCCAGGTAGTGGCACTTGGCTCAACGTGTCTGTGGTGGTGTAGTCGGTGTAGTCAGCAATGATCGGCAGACTGCCAAAGGCAGCGCGCTGCCGGCGCTGGCTCCTGCTGATTGCACTCGTGACTGGTTCTGCAGTCTATTGTTTGCTCATGTGCGCTCATGTGATTCATGCATGTTCATGTCCCTGACGTCCTTCAGGCTCTTCCTGCAGAGGCGCTACTTTGCCCTGCCCTGTGCCCGATGGCCACCACAGACGGCCACCCTGCTCCATGTCGCTACCACTCCAACAACTGCACCTCGGCATGACTTTTTCCCACTTCTTCGAGTTTGGGCGCCTTGCATAGGCTTAGCCTATGCTAGATGGGTTCCGGTAGCCCTACTGTCGCAATCTCCGCGTCACCTTCACAAGTGGATGTGCAGTCTGGGGGAGGTACCCTTGATTGTCAACTCTGTAACGAGGGTCCACGGTTTTGTGGCTGCGTGCCACATTCGATAGTCTACAGCGACGTTTTTGTTGTGATTTTCTCCACACTTGTGATTCCAGAGGCTGGGGTTTAAGCCGCCAAGCCATGCAGGCATCGTCCCCACGATTCCAAACACAACCCGCGTCGCCATGCACGAGCTGAACATCGTGGTTATGAATCCGTGCCTCAGCCTGGGACACCAAGGAATTGACATCGGGCATTGAAGTCCAAGTCCTATACCTTCCAACCCTCTCGGGGTCCCTGGAGCGATGACTAGTGGAAAAAGGGCACGACCTCTGATTCGCGCGATGCTTGCTCTTGGGCTCCTAGGCATGGGCTTGGGTTGTGGGGTTTGGAAGGTCCGATTGCCAACATGGATCGTTAATTTGCACCCTCAGAAGCCTGGAGCCCCCAAGCTTGGAGTATTTGGAGATATTTGGAGCCTTCTCGGCCCTTTCTGCGTCTTGCAGATACTGACAACGTCTGACAACCCTAAGCTTGAGCATCTTGAGGGCACGTTACGCATCCTAGCCCGCGATGGTGTAGCAAGGTATTCCGGCGCGGCTGGTGACGTGGCCACGGTGTCAGAGCTTTTCCTGAATCACATGAGAAGTATGCCTGCGTTTTCTTCCAAATTAGAAGACTTTCCGATCTCTTTGAATGTTGCCGAGTGAGCGTGCGGCAAGCCAGGGCCTCTCTCAGCAAGCCAACATATGACAACCCCACCAGACATAGTTCACCATGTTCACGCGATGAGCAGGCTCATGCGTGATTAATATCGCCGACAGAGTGACTGCAAGTCAGGAGCCGTTGTTGCAGGCAGCAGCGCAGGAGATTGAGGCGATCCTTTTTTGGCAAAGCTTGCAAAGTCTTGCAAGCAATCTTTGGGCTTGGAAGTATTTTCGGGTACAGGATGAACTTGGATGTGCTCGCTTGATTCCCTGAAGGACAGCAGCTTCCTCCCTGGCTATCGGTTAAAAGTCCATGTGGTGGATGCAGAGTGTTCCGCTCCGACGCCCGCGCACATATTTGGTTCCGGGATGAACTGCTTCAGTTGGCATTCTTTGGGTGGGTCAGTTGGGCTGTGTCCCTGGGACAAGGGCATCCGTATCCAAAGCCTGAGATGCCTTTGGACTTGCATCGGTGTTGCTTGCAGACGCTGAAAGCTGGTGGCCAGCGCAGTGCTTCTTGACAGTTGACTGTAATGTTGAGTTTAGACCCTGCTCTCTTCATTGTTGCTATACGTCCAAGGTGGTGACTTTGATAAGAAACAGCGGGCTCGTTCGAAGACTCCTTGCTGCCTTGTAGAAAGCACGGGGTGCGAGTAAACGCCGGGCTAGGGAAGCCCAACAAACCAAGGGGGATGAACCAAACCCTTCGCGGGCTCAAGCGGGCGGAGGAGGGGGAGCGGATTATGGCTGGTCGGTGGTCTCAGTCGTTATACGTAGGAAACCAAGCATCATGCGAGTATTGCCGAAACCAAGAGGGCCCAAGCAGTTCAAAGCTTTCTGCTTAGTGTTCGCCTTGTTTGCAAGGATAGGAATCCGCCGGACGATTGCTTCTCTCAGCGCCAGCCCACCGAAGCACGCGGTGCCCATCCGGTATTGGTCCGGTTCAATGGCATTTTGGGGTTTTCACGGCCAACCAAGAGGTTTGCTTTTGAATGAGGTCCATTAGTTGTCGTTGTGTTTTGCGGGTGCAGCTGCCGTCTGTGTGAGTACTTGGCAATCTGCTGTCACCTCAAAGCCCTTCACGAATGGAGGTGCTGGGCGCCGTCTGCAGTGGTACCTCGGAGGGCGTCAACGATGCCCTGTACCACTACAACGTGCTTCAGGTGCCCGGGGTGCAGCTTCTTCAGCTCGTCAAGGCAGAGTAGCGACCCCTGAGCCCACATCAGTTTGTACTGTTTGTAATTTTGAAGCATCGGCAGAATATCCCAGGTCTTGTGCTTGAGACTACGAGGTTTTTCTAACTTCAAATCATTTCAAATCTGTGCGCAAACAGAGCTCGCACAATGCGCAAGACTTCCGAATAAGGTAAGTCATTGCAGATCGATTGACTGGCTTGCGCAGGTCTTGCAAGGTAACCTTCCTAACGACGGCAACCATTTAGAAACTCGAGTGTGCCGCTGGCACTGAGTCTTTGGTCGTGTTGGGTGGTTGCGTGAAATGTGTATGTTTCCTGTGCTGGCCAGGGGCTTCAAGCATGCAGTTGAGGCACAAAGTGTGGGTACAATGTACCTGGGGCTAAGGAGAAGTGTGAGACCACGTTCACATAGGCACACATGATCATCCACTTTGCGCCAAGAAAACAGAAAGTCCTGCTTGTGGTTTGGGTCAGATAGGCTGTCCGTCCGTCACCAGCTCTCAATGGGGAGAAATTGGCAACCGCACTCCATGGGACCAGCTGCGGGCATCGCATGGCCTCGTCCAAGTCATCCCCACATAGGTCTCTGTGAGTCTTGGGGCCTTGGGGTTCCTCATGCCCCCCGCATCCTGCTGCGGGTCGTATGAATCCGTATGAACTCGGTCTTTTCTCTTGTTTTTGCTCTCTCCTCTCGGGGAGGATGTTGTGTGGTATGGCATGTTGCATCAAGATGCAAAAGAATGTGCAGAGCCAAAATCGCCCTGCACATTCTACATTATATATACATATGGTGGCCGAACGTGTTGTTGGCACACAGTGTCTTCCGGCCGGGTTGCTTGTCCCGTGCCCGAAGCAACAGTGCTCAAGAAGCAACATGCGGCTCGAGAACAGAATGCCACCAGCGATCACTCCGTCATGTCTTCGTGTTGTGGACACTCCATGGAAGATTTTGGAAACATCGCATGTACAGCGACGTCCCTCAGGGTACAGATTGAGCTTGAGGATGAGCATGGACTTCTTTCCTTTTGCATGTAGCAAGGTTTTGCTGCGTTCTTTTGTGTTTGTAACATGCCTAGCTGCTTCGACAAACCGGACCCAATAACGCCTCGACTCCGCATGTGTTAAGCAAACTAGTTGGAATGCCGAATTTTTTTATTCCTCTGATGACTGCCATTTGCGCAAGCTAACAGTGCCGACAGCAGCTGCATAGATTGTTAGTCATCGTTTTGGATTACCAGATTCGTAAGCAAGGAGGCATTCGGCAAAATTAATTCGTGAAGCCCGGGTTTTTCTGTAGAACCGGTGCGCGTCCCGGCTGGGAGCGGGGCATGTAAGATTTAGGCCCAGGATTACCTGGTGCGGCTGGCTTGTTAAAAGGGTTGTGTGTGTATGTTTGCATTCCACAATGCACCGCGGCCGCAACTGGCTTGTCAGCTTCTCCTGTGCTCTACATCCACGTGCCTCGAGCACATGCAGCAGGAAGGGAAACGAGCACAATCGGGACGATAGCACCCCAGAGAACAGGGCTTCTGAATTGAAAAAAGAGCGCACTGAGAGCGACTCGGCCTCGCCAAAGCCTTGGGGCTTGTGCCAAGCTCGATCTCTTTCGGACTGCAGCAAAAAACAGCCCATCATTTCAACATCTGAATCCCTGAGCTGGGAGGTTTCTCCAAGTTCCGTCTCTGTGAGCTTGAGCGACCGCCACCTGACTTGAAGGAAATCCGACTCGGAGTGTCTGTGCTGGACGACACATCTGTGATGCTTGTGACCACCTCAAGAGCTGCTCTGGCACTTTTTGTCGAGGCACCCGTTTTCCCTACTTTACTCGGGTGGTGCCTTCCTACCGCTTCAACGTACTGGCTCTCTTCGACGTTTTGAAGATGCTCAACTTCAGAAGCTGCTTGGCTTCAATGATTTTTTTGAGGGGGGTGACAGTGGCAGAAAACTCCGTGCACGGCTTGAGGGTTTCAGAACTTTAGGGTTGGCTGGCCGCTTGATCTTGAGACATGCAGATGTTGACAGCAGCTTGGTGGCTCGGTTTTGGATGTTTTCGGAACACTGGCGCCTCATTGCGTGTCTAACCGTCTAACCGTGAGAGGGCGCCTTCGAACCCCAAAGCGCTCAAGTATGAGTACTTTTGCCACACTTGGAGACGGGAGTCTCAATCTTCAAGCTGGCGTGGCTTGACCCTGCAGGAGTGGGAATTGTACACGGAGCCCGCAGCATCAGCGTGTCCCGGCTAGTTGCAAGGACACATGAAGACACCCTCGGTTTGCCGACCCTTGTGGGGGATACTTGATTGTGCTCATCAAGGGGAAGTCGGCTCTGAGAGAGGGGTTTGTACGCTCCGGGGACTCTTGATGTCATGATGTCGTGCAGTATTCGGGCGATCAGACTGCATCTCAAAAAATGGGCCGAGGCCTGCAAAATGACGAATTGACGTCCATTGCAGCGCTATTTCACAAAATTTAAAGGGCTCCCTGAAGCTTGCGAGATGCCGTTTGCAAAATCTCAGTTGGTGCGGCGAAAAAAGATTGTAAACCCCTCACACTTGAGGAGGGGGTTGGCCCTGGCTGGTGATTTCGGGTAAGTGATATCGGGGAATTGAGGCATCCTTTTTTCCCAAGTGAGGTCTAGGCCCCACAATTGCAAACAGACCCCGAGACGAAAGTCTCTGGGGCTCCCCGGTCCACCGTGGTTTCGACAAAGGGCACAAGGGTTCCATCAAAGCCGGTCTTGCTGTCCCCCCGACATGCCCTTATCCCCAGTTTGCGAGAAAGGCAAAGGGGAATAAAGAGGGATGAACCAAGAGCTGGCCTGCGAAGGCGCATGTCCTAAAGTGATAGGAGTACATGCTGAGGTCCTGGCCAGGGACTTGCTCTTGGAGCTTGTGCTGCCCGGAAGACTTGGTGAGTGCTTGAAGGCTGAAGGCTGATGCAGGAACGTAGACGCCCGGAAGCCCTGCGCAAATTTGGTTCGAGTTGAGAGCTTGTGCATGGGCATGGGGTTGGTGAAGGTGTCTGTTGCGGGCAGTTCGGCAAATCGCTTGAAGCCCACGGAGGTTTTGCTTCGACTCTAGATCTCAAGCTGCCCCCACCAACAGGCCCCAACTCCTTTTGACCGTGTCGGTTGCAGGTTGAGTAAGTCCGCTGAGGCAGCAAGACTTGGACTCCGGAGCCTATCCCTGGACGGTGCTCCTTCAAGCACAAGTGCAGGACTCGTCACTACCAGGTACTACCAGTGCAGAAGGCGAAACTTGCACAGCCGGTTCAGGTGCTGCTGGCCTTTGCAAGCAAAGCAGGTTGGGCGCACAAGCTTCAGTATTATTCAGCCAGAGCTTTGTACAAGTGGAAGCATCAAATGACTGCATGACTCTGAGACAACCTTCAACAACCTTCAGCATGTTAAATGTCGGCCAGGACTTGGACAGTGCCTCGGATGTGACTGGACAGCAGAGAGTCTGCGCACGTTTTGCATCTTCCAACCTGCGCAGCTTACCGTGCGTGTCTCTGTTTCCATGTCTGTCTCACCTCGAAGATTTCGTCTGCAATTAATTGAGTCTATTTTTTGGTGCAGGACATCAGGAGATGCGGTGTTTGAGGTCGACATGGCATGGCTTCAAGAGATCCGTATCCTACGGTCCTACAGCCTGCAGCTGCCACAAATACATCTTGAAAGCATCTCGTGAGGCTATGGATTTGGTGCGGAGCCGGGATTCCCGCATCAACATGATCGCTCTTTATGAGGCCTAGGGCCAGGGTTCTGAACGTTGAGATTTTTGTAGGCCTTCAGGCTCCGACCACGAGTCGTCCACCATGCCCACATTGCGTGCGTAGTCATGCCAAGAATTATGCTCGATCTTGGCTTTGATTTGCAAAGCACATCGAACATTTCGCTGTGTTGCATGTTGCATTCCTGGGCCCCTGATGACAGCCACAATCTGGGACTTGATTGTTAGCATGCCACAACGGTCCGCAACAACATGTTGCCCAAACCATGGTAAGATGAAAAGGCGAGACAAAACAGCAGCGAGCCAGACTGGGTAAATCACAGCGAAAGGTTAAACTAGCCTATCCATCCACAATGTGCACTTTTGACCAACAGTTTCAACCCTGAGCGCTCCTCCCGAACACTCTTCGTTTGGGGATGAAGGGCCAGGAACAACAATGATTCAGGCTTCTGGGCTTCTGGGCTTCTGGGCTTGTCGCCTTATCGCTTAGGGTTGACGGTTTACGTGCTGATGTTTGAGGTGCAGGCTTTGTTTGGGCTGGGTGGCACCCCGAAAATGACCAAAAGGGAAACAACGCCCTTTGAGGATGATGGAGCGGTGCTGCTTTGCCAGGCATACATCCGCGGCATGCAGCGAAGCAAGCAATTGGCTTTTCATTGTTTTTTCGAATATCAAAAAGATTAACTCTAGACGGTCTATTGGCGCCCGAATTTGTAGAACAGCGCTGCCGTGGTTTCACGGCGAATCGAAAACGGCCACGAGTCATAAGCCATTCTTATCATTTCATATTTGCTCTTTTTACAGCCTGGCTTCGGTTCAAAAAGTTGCGGCATGTATCCGCATGTCAAACTCGAGTGACTGGCGGTGATTGAATCCACGATGGCGCCGGCGAAGCGTTATGGGGATGTATGGAGCTGAAATGCGCTGAGGCTGTCTCCAGACTATGTTTGGATGCTGTCCTCGGGTTGGTGGAATCTCGGGCAGAAAGAGCTCTTGCGCGAGAACATTGCCGGATTCTGGCGTGTATCGCCACTTTTGCGTTCGGGCCGATCGGGTATCCCTCATTGCTTGGGCACCTTCCACACGTAAGTTTGAACTGTGATCTCTATCTAGAAAGCTGCACCTTCAAGCGGACTTCATGGCCAGCATTTTCTACAGTCTGCCTGGGGTCTGGGTATGCAGATGCAGAGGTACTTGCCCACCAGTCGCACAGACACTGAAGTAATTGCAATCCAGGTATGCTAACGTGAAGTCGGAATAGTACTCGTCGCTAGGGACCGTTTATCGACAGGAATCGGCGGAGTACGCCCACAGAAGAGTACATGGGGGTGGGCATATACAACGGATCTGTGCATTCCTGGTAGTGCAGTGAGCTGTGCAGTTGAAACTTGAGGAATCTTGAGGAGTTCGGGCTGCGAGGTAGCAACCTCAGGATGAAGGAGGGGACCCCAAAGACCATTGTTGTTGGACCATAGCTGCAGTATAGCTGCCATAGCTTTCGAGGACGTGAATTATGCCATTACTTAACAGATGCCTAACATTTTTGATGCATAGGCTCCAGAACTTTGCTCAACTCGGCGCCGGAACCGCAAACTGCTCTTTGGTGGCATGGGCTTTGTGCTGCTCAATTTTGTACGCAAACCACTGCTCTGTGTTGATTTCACAGGCAGTGATTGTCGATGTGAGACCGCTAACAGCAGGCCACCGATACCAAGACCTGACACCTTGAGCCTGGATCTCTTGAGCACCGCAACTAGCAGCATCCTCAGCCCTCAGCACTCAGGCCCGTGTACTGCAGAGGAACTGCTGCGAACCGGCTTTGGAGCCATGGGCTTCGACATGGGTCCGATGATGCACCTTGGTGATCTCCTAGGAGATATGTTGCCATAAACGAATGCGTGTTGGTCCTTGCCAAGCTTCGGACTCGTGTTTTGGATAAGGGCAAGGGGGTTGGAAAGTTCAATCTGCCAAATCCTCAGAGCAGATTCAGAAGCTGCACAGGAACACCAACGACATGCATGGTCTTTCGGGCCGCCGGCTTTCGGACATCTACTCCGCCGCATGGCTCGAAGAAGTGGAACTGGTGCAGCGTGTGTGTACGGAGACGTCATGGCGAGATCTTTGGCTTTTTCTGTGGCCACGCGCCATACGAGCTTGCCTTTGTACAGTATACAACATGGAGGCGTGAAAGAGAGTGAGAGAGAGACAGAAAGAAAAAAAGGGCACGTTTGGCACGTTTGGAGGCGCTGCAAGAACAAACACACACACACAACACACTCAAGCAACCTTCCTGACAGCCAATACTGGTACCTCCGATCTGCGAGCCACATCAGCTTAGACAGGCTAAGCCTGCTGTCACTGAAGTACATCATGCTCCTGAATACCTCTGATGTTTCAAACTGGTGTTGACATTGCAATCCCAAGGGTGTCTTGGGGCATGAAGGTGAAATGACGATTTTTTTTTTTTACCAGACAGGCCAGACACAAGGAATGGCGTGTGCAACCTTGATGAGATGATGCAAACATGAGGTAGGGTCCTGCCTCGCTGTACCAGACTCAGAGGAATGGTACAACACGAAATGAAGTGGACATGAAAATGAGGGTGAGGGTCCTGCCAGCTACTCTATACAGAGTCCAGGCACAGACCAATGCAGGTACGTTTACCTGGGGTGTGGGGGGGAGCTTCGATGGGCAGAGCCACCCCCACACCCCCTCTGCCCCCCTGCTCAAAAGAAATGAGATGAGGCCTACTGTTGAACCCTTGGTTACAGGGTTGGACACACACACACACACACACACACACACACACACACACACACACACACACACACACACACACACACACACGCACCCACGCACGCACGCACGCACGCACGCACGCACGCACGCACGCACGCACGCACGCACGCACGCCCGCACGCACGCACGCACGCACGCACGCACGCACGCACTCACGCACGCACGCACCCACGCACGCGCACGCGCACGCGCACGCGCACGCGCACGCGCACGCGCACGCGCACACACGCACACGCACACGCGCACTCGCACACGCGCACACGCACACACGCATGCACGCACACACGCACCCAAAAGCTGAGACTATCGTGTATCCCCGGGACAATGCCTGAACCTGAGGGCGCCGCCCCCGAGGAGAAGGGGGGGAGAAAAAGAGAGGATAGAAGAGACGAGTCATGTTAATCCACCAAGGCCTCTAGCGTCTATAGAGCCTCTAGAGCCTAGTGTTGGTTGCTTCGGGTTGCTGGAACACCTTTCTCAAGGCAGGCGGCTTCGTCAGAAGCATGCGCGCAGCTCGAATAGCACGTGCCAGTTTCGTGTCAGACTTCCAAGGATTATTTGGCCGCTGCTGGCCTGCACCAATGCGAAGTTCCCTTGCATCAGGTTTACTGCCGCGGACTTTTCCGCATCACGAGGTTCTCCACGCCATGTTGCAACAACAGTTTCTTGTTGTAACGGCTTTCGCAACACGGCAAGTGTCTGTTGCAGAGTTAGCGCCAGTTAGCGTGGTGCCTTAGTCTTTCATCTTCAAGGTTCATGTTGAGCCGTTCGACCAAGGACTGCTCCGCCTTCGCGAATGGGTGCCTGAATGTGCAAAAAGGCTAAATCCGGGTCAGTGTGCTGAAGTGTGCTGTGTGGGCGAAAGGCCTAGGAGTTCTGGTGGTCCCCAGCCTGCATTTGACTTCGTTGGAGTTCAATTTTTGCAGGCAGCTTGCTGTATCACCAAGCGTTCTCAACGAATGTTTTCTCACTCTTTTCGCCACGCAGGCATGTCAAAACATGTCAAGTTTGCTTCTTCGGCCGGGGGGTCTGCTCAAAATAGCGTGAGTGTTTTTAAAGAACGTCAGCACACTCCAACTGTGCTGACTACCAGGTCGGCAGCACATGTCTTGGAAGTCCAGCATGGCCAGCATGTGCAGCATGCAGCATGAACAAGGACAGGCCTCTGCTCCGTAGAGGTGGCGGGCTACACGTACGAGTCCTGGCTTTAGTAAGTTGCACTGGGCTTAACATAAGCTGTTTAGACGTGTTTAGAGCTCAGCCTGAGTCTTTAGAGTTGGCGGAGAACTCTTCAAGAGATAGTGGGATAGGCTTCCATCGTTGTTTCGGGTGTCGGTCGGCAATGCAGGCCAGGGGCCTTTTCTTCACCACCTTTTGCCTGTGGGCAGGTTGTTGGAGAGGGGGAAATGGGGAAGTGAAGTCGTCGTGAGAGTCGCCGGAGTGCTTTTTGCAAGCGGGTGGCACCACCTCAGGATTCAAAATTGTTGGGCGGCCAATGGCCCATGCACTTGTGCGACTGGTTTCTGGAGTATGTTTAACACTAAAGAGCCTAGGTGAGAAGCGCGTCTTTGCTTTTTAGCTTGTGTTTTGTTGCGGCGTGAGTCTGAACAGCAAGGATGGCCTGTGGCACATCGCGCCATAGCTTGAGTACGGTGTGAAGTACATGACATTTTCTTAGCAATTCGTCCAAGCCAGCCTGTGGGTCGGTGAGAAGCTGAAGCGAACGCATCCCATTGCCGACGTAATCTCATGTACTTGGTGCGTAAGGTTATCGCCTGTAAACCAAGCTTCCTTCAGACCTCCATGGCGCTCCGGCTTGTGAGGCTGCGATTCTCCATGGCTTCCTTGTGGAGCAAAACAGGTGCCACACTGTTCCAAGTCTATTGTGGGTGAAACCGAAGTCTCTGCTGACTCTGCTGACCACCCCTACTGGTCGTCTTAACGGCTTCAACTTTCAATTGCCAAGCCTCCGAGTCGACGAGTTTTTGCACCCAACATGTACAGCCTATAAGCCATGTAGGGGGTTTAGGGGCTTGTAGGGTCCTGTAGGGGTCACCTGCACCTGTTCGTGAGGAGCTATCACGAGCTCAACACTGAGTTTTCACGCGAGTCCTTATACCAGCTCTTCCTTCAGCAGGCTGGGCCATTCCTGGACGCTACACGCGCCGGCCGTTCTTATGCGGATACTTGAGAATGGAAGCCTCTTTTTCCACACTCTCCGTGCGGGTTGTTAGGTTAGATCTTTTCCAAGGATGGGTGCCAGTTCAGGAGGGTTGTTTTCGTGAGTTCTCGGAAATTCTAGAAACATCGGTTTCAAACTTTCTGATTCACTCAACGTTTATTCCAAACCATCCACAACATTACAGAAAACAGTGACAGAAGTTCAAGGGAGCCCGAGAACAAGAGGCCGGCTTGTGAGACTCTGAAGGGACTCAAAAACAGGGAGAGGAGGCTTCCGGAGAACCTTACTAGCATTGAGTTTTCTTAGATTTTGGAGCCCGATGTCTGGACAACGGAAACATGTCGATCCATGTCATGAAACACCCGGTCAAAGACGAATAGCACGACAGTGAGAGCTGCTTCTGACTCAAGCTGCTGCTGGGAGCCGAAGTGGGAAGGCAGGCACCAACCGGCCGTGCGTCGCCACCAAGCGGACAGCGACACCGCTGGAATTGACAATGGCGACAGGCAAGTCACGCCCCTGCAGGTCGCGTGCGACGTCGCTGTTGGAGCGGACCGCCAGAAGAACCCCATTGGGAATTCCAACGCCAAAAACAATGGAAAAAAAAATTGACTGTGGCCAAGGCACTCTAGACGGCACCACTCTCAGAGCAGCCCGCAGAAAGTCCCGCCGAGTATGCGTGCCCACCCCCAGAGAAGCCCGCAAAGAGTCCAGCCGAGTATCCCCGGAGGGCCATTCTTCAGAGAAGTCCGCCAAGAGTACCGCCGAGTGTGCCTGAATTGCCCCACCTCACGGAAGTCCGCAGAGACTGAAGTATCCGCAAGTACCTGTCCGAAAACGGCAGGATGTTTCCCACATCAGGTGCTGCAGGGTGGGGATGATCGAAGCAGTATTGTTTATTCGTTTTTGAAAGGGGGAGGGAACTTGTCTTTTTAGTTCATTGTTTTTCGCTTTCTGTTTTTGCGTTTGGCTTCTTGGTTTCCAGATTTTGCTTTCTACTTGTTGTCTGCATGTCTTTCATCTTTCTCTCTTAATTTCTGCTGCTCGTCTCCTATGGCATGTTATGTCCTTGGGCTTGTTGCTTCTGTCTTTTGCGGCGTATTCTTGTCGTGTCTTGCCTTTTGCTTGTTGCTTCTGCCTGTCTCTTACTGCATTCTCTTGCTGCCTTTGGGCCGCTTATTTCCTTTGATTTTGCTTTTCCTTGTTTTTGTATCTTGGGCTGCTTGCTCGTCGTTTTTTGCTTTCATGGCTGCTTCCTCTTTTTGCCATTGTTCCTCGCCCCCCAGTGGGGGGGTTACTCGATTTTGAGGACAATTCTGCCCACCACAGTCTGCCGCAGACAACAACAACGACAGCAGCAACAACAGCAGCAGCAACAACGGCAACAATAACAACAACAATAACACTAATAACAGCACGAACAACAAGCACACGACCAGCACGAACAGCACGAACAATACCAACAAGAACAACAAGAACGAGATTGCGAAAAAACAACAGCGAAAACAAAAAACTCAAGAACAAACAATAACAACAGAAACAACACAGCACTCCCTACTATATACCACTCTGCGAGATAGGAGGACATAACAGGAGATAGGGCAGGAACGAGGACCGATTGATATAAGGAGGACAGATAGGAGGACAGGACACAGGACAGCGGCCAGCGATTGTACCCAAGAATAGCTGCGGGACGGGAACGAGGATAGATATGAGGACAGCCAGCAGGACAGGACACAGGACAGATAGTAGGACAGATAGCTGCCATACAGTGGCCAGCAGGCCTCTCGGCCGGCGATTGTGCCGCAAAACAGTTGGCGGCCAGAAGGCCTCTCATATCGACCAGCAGGCCGGTCAATATCCGACGAATATATCGGGCATATGGCGGCAAGGAGACATGTCAGGCTGGCGAGCGACCACAAAATAGGGGTGATGTGGCTGTCAGGCCGTTCAGGCGCATTTGCATTTCACGAAACCGGACGTCCACATGCGACAGCCTCCCATTATCACTTCGAGCCCCCCCACCCTGTCCCAAAGTTTTTTTGCCGGGCATACCCATGCTTCTTAGACTTGATCTTCCAAGAAGGAAAAACAGATTCGCATCGTCCACTTTGGATGGAAACCTAAAGAGCATTTACGCTGAAAACATGGCACCCTTGAGAATTCGTGTTAGTCAGGGATTTGCTGGGGTTTGGCTCCAGACAACCGGAGCCAAGGGAATGCCGAGCAAGAAGGGTGCAGCTCCCAAAGATACTGATGTTCAAGGAAGCCAAGCTAACCAGAAGCAGGACTACATGGGATCCACTGGGCGAGTCCGCATCTTCAACAGCGTTGAGCCCACCACCAGTCCTCCTTCACACGGACAACGGGCTGACAGTTGTTGCGGGAGTCTCTTGCGCCTTGCGGGGCTTCATGTCTTGGGAGGTTTTCCAAACTATGGTGTGCGCAATCCAACCCAACCCGATCACACTCTTGTTATTGTATCCTCCGTTGCCTCACCTAGTCGGGATGTGGTCAGCTCACTAGGCAGGACAAGTCAAGATCAAAAGCTTAGGCGTCGAGACCTTCAGGAGACCGGGAGGGGCAGATTCTCATCCGGCAGATTACGAGCATCTCTGCGCAGGTTGCCAAGCTCTGCTTCATGTCTAAGGCACTGCCATGACAAATAGCTACTATCAGCTACTGGCATTTGCTTCACCAAGAAGTCTGTCCTGCAACTGTCGAAGAACGTCACAATTAGATTTAATGTTTCGACAAACTGCAACCATACCCTGACGAGCCTGATTGCCAGCCTGTCGAAACTGCAACGGAGCAACTGCGGAGCAACGATGAGCTTCGTCATCTGGTCCAGAACATTCGGTATCGCAACGCAGATCTAACTAAAGACTTAACACTTTTAAAGCAAGAGCTCCCACAGCAGAGAGTGAAGACGCCCTGCTTGCAGCCTTTCAGCCACCTGGGGATCTGGTCGTCGACAGGACACTCGCTACAAGCAGGGTGATTTGATTGAGGAATGTGGAGCTTCAGCAACTTCAGCAAACCGAGCGGTCCAGGGTTACGCACTGTTGCACATGGAAGCTGAGCCTGTGAAAGTTTCGTCTGATGCCCAGGCATTCCACATAACCTACACAAACTGTTGGGCTTCAAGCGACTATGCGACCTGTACGCGACATGCGTCAGCAATCTTTCGGAAGCTACGGAAGCTGTGTGCATGCGTCTGTGCAGTGACCTTTCTGTTTCTACCTAATTGCTCTGAGTTTTTCGCATGCAGCTACTCGAGTTGCAATTGATGTGGAGATAGCATGGTATCAGACGATGTGTAGCTTTTCACGAGCAAGCGGGAGTAAGAAAATCCAGGGAATTCCAGAGTTCAGGCTGAAAGTAGTAAGATGGATGTGCTGAGCAGGAATCACTTGGCTTGCCGACGTCGTCTGGAGCAGCACGAACAGCAGCCGCTCCGGCCATGTTGTTTCCGGACGTCTTCGAGATGCGTCTAGGGTCCAAGGCTTCTTCCCTGGGGTCGACAGGGTAAGAGATGAAAGCGCACGTGCAGACTCTCGTTCCGCCAGTCTGAGCCCTTTCTGAGCCCAATGATTATTAGATCCTCCACGCAGCCTGCGTACATCCTGTACGTGTTGCCGTATGCCGTTATGCGTGCGCCCTTCTTTTGAGGTCAGGCCATCTCCTGCAGCAGTGGCACTTGCGATATGTCCACAGCCTTTATCCCGGCGGATGCTTGGACGGAAATTCTTCAGAGATGCTTAGACGTACAGGGTTCCTACTGTACGGCTCTAAATTTAAGTACTGTGAGCCTCGCGCTCGTCTGGGATAGAATTTTTTTGAGAGTTTGGAGATGTTCAGAGTCCAGGATCGCGAAGCCAAAAAGGAACACCAGCTTTGCGCAGGACGTTCGTTGCGAGCATTTGGCGAGCACTAGTGGCATCCACGAACGTTTGTGCCACACTTGCCTTCCTCGCTCATCCGCGAAGATTCATTTTGCCCCATTTTCCCCACATGCTCACTTGTCCCACTGAGGCAAGCAAGGCAGTGCCAGTTCTGCCAGCCTCCCCCATCTCCCGTCACAACACAATGCACGCTCTGCAGGATGGGAGCACGGACGCGTTCCGGATCGTTCGGTGCTTGACGTTGGTTCGGCACATGCTTGGCAGTATGAGTCCTCGGACGTGGCACTCTTCCGTGACGGCCTCTCGGGCAAGGCCTGTGCCCAAGGCGGCCTCTACCTTTCGCTAGCAAGCCAGAACAGCCCACACTCTTGCCAGTTGGAATCAGACAATGAGTCTGCGATCGGTCTCCTGCCTGTAGCTCACCACATCCGGTCTCTCACATCTCAGCTTGGAGGCACAACCTGAACGCTGGAATGCCCTCAGCACAGAACCCGTCCCACCCGCGCAGCTTCGTTGGCCGGGTTGCGATCCGCGTGAACATTATAAGCCACCTATCCTGGACCGGGACCTTGCCCGGTTCCCACTGCCATGGATAAGGCGTGTTTCGGTATGTGCATCGGTGGACCCCCCCTGCCAAAGAAGATCAGAGAAGCATCTTGCGGCGGAGAATTGGCAGTCGTGCGTCATGCGGTAGTTCTATTCGCGAGGCAACTCCCAGAAAGCTCAGCAGGGGTAGAGGACCTCTCACCCACTGACTCGGGACTCGCTCGCCTTCGGGCGGCCCCCTCCTCCAGAGTTTTTTTTTTGTCAGCTCCGTGCGCGCACTGTGCTTCCATTGGCGCCCTCTCCGAGGCAGCTAGGGTACGATTAATGATTAATGGCAGCGTAGACTACGTGGGGTCCTAAGATGCCTCGCCCAGGTTCGCTGGTCCAGTGGTTCGGGAAGTGTCTTCGGGTTGTGGTCTCCAAGAAGTATGGTATCTGCATGCCCCTACGCCTGCCTTTTACGATGATGCGGTCTCTATGTGCAGCGCTGAACATGACATTATGTAGGGGGTCACTGTAATCCGACAGGAACGCATCCTTAAGCATTGAGAGCTGGGCCGTATTGATAACGGCGCTAGGGAGTTGTGGTCGAAGTGCTTTTTCCCATACTTCCTGGTTTGAGATTCTAGAGTAAAATGAGGCTTTAATGCCGAAAATTCTCCTTAGAAAGCAGTGATAAAATGCGTCGATGCGTTTTAGATGTGATTCTTTTAGAGAAAGGCTCGAGAGGCCGTACGTCAGGACTGGTACAAAAGTGGTTTGAAATATGTGAAGTTTCCGCTGCTTGGAGAGACGGGAATTCCAAATCAGTCGCAGTTTTTTGTATACTGTCTCCGCAAGAGCGGACCTATGATAAAAGCTCCAGAGGGGTTACGGGCGCAGGAAGGAAGGAATCGAGAGAGCGAGCGAGAGAGCAAGCAAGAGACAGATGCGCCGGATCCATCGTATCACGCCGACTACGGGATCCGACTACCACAGTTTTTGGTACCCTCAAAGACCACCCAATTCTTTGCATTCGCGGCGATAAGAAGAGATGAGCGGCCTTTGTTTGGGCCATTTACGCTCATTTGTTGGGATACGTCTTCGAGGATCACAACAGCATCGAGCTATTGCTGTTATGGGGATATAGGTTAAAAGCAAGACGGGGTCCGCACGGTGGTTGTAAGGGTTAGGAAGGGTCCAAAGGTAGAAAACTCCTTGACAGGTGAGTTCCGTCCAGCATAAACTTTGTTCGCAAGCTCATTGCATTCACGCGTCTTTCTTTGCAAAAAAAGGATTTTGAATAGGCCCGTGTCAGGGCTGGGCCGGTAGCAACAATTCCAAGATCGGCGATACAACCGCAGGCTTGACAATGCAGAGCGCCACTTGGGACGGTGCCTCAGGCAACCAACACCAGGGTCGCTCATTACCGAAACGCCCGAACATGAGCGTTCTCGCAGACACCAGAATCGCCGTGGCGAAGAAATCATGCCCGCTTGCGATATATAGTCGGTGAAAACGCAAGGTTGCAACATGTGCCTTCAGTCAGTGTGTGCGTGTGTGCGTTTTTTTTTTGTCTTTTGTGTGCGTATGTGTTGTGTGTGTTTGTGTTTGTGTTTGTGTTTGTGTTTGTGTTTGTGTTTGTGTTTGTGTTTGTGTTTGTGTTTGTGTGTGTGCGCTTTTGTGCGTGCGTGGGTGCGTGCGTGCGTGCGTGGGTGGGTGGGTGTGTGTGTGTGTGTTCTTTTTTTTTTTTTTTTGTGTGTGTGTGTGTGTGTGACAGGTCCTAGTTCATGGATGAATGGGGTCACCCCCACTCTAGAGTCTTCGCACAGCAACCGACTTTCCATAGAACATGCGTGCTGCATGACAGACAGAAGTTTTCTGTCTATTTTCTGCAGCCAGATGCCGAGTGACTGCTTTCGCGGCATCCACAACCTGCCGTGTGCAACGAAGCAGCAGCTACGGTTGTGGATGGGATATCCGGCCTGATCAGCTGGACGTACCTGCTTGCAAGTAATGTTTTTGTTTTAAATTAATCCTGCTGTGCATGGTTTCCATCCTCGTTGTTGTCCGCCCAAAACCACCCTGAAGATGATGCTTGACCACGTGCAAACGCACACACAGAAGCGTATTCTGCAGCAGCGGATTTGTCAATTCTACTACCATGTTGCTGACTGTTTGTTGAATGCAGGGCCCCGCTCCACCTTGCTGGTTCTTGCAGTTCAGCCGAATCTACACCAGGGTGCACTTCTGTGTTGCGTGCATTGTGCGTGCGTGCATTGTGCGTGCGTGCGTGCGTTGGTGGGTGGGTGTCTGTGTGTCTGTGTGTCTGTGTGTCTGTGTGTCTGTGTGTCTGTGTGTCTGTGTGTCTGTGTGTGTGTCTGTGTGTCTGTGTGTCTGTGTGTCTGTGTGTCTGTGTGTCTGTGTGTCTGTGTGTCTGTGTGTCTGTGTGTCTGTGTGTCTGTGTGTCTGTGTGTCTGTGTGTCTGTGTGTCTGTGCCTGTGCCTGTGCCCGTGCCTGTGCGTGCGTGGGTGCGTGCGTCTGTGCGTGCGTGGGTGCGTGCCTCTCTGCGTGCGTGCATCTGTGCATGCGTGCATGAGTGTAGTGTGAGTGTGAGTGTGTGTGTGTGTGTATGGATTGCGCCAATGGGGCTTTAGGGGGGGGGGGGGGTCCGGCCCAAAGCCTGCGGCTTCGGCAGGTTCAAGGGTTTAGATTTCTGTAACATGTCGCCCTTGTCGCTTCTCGCGTCCGAGCTTCGTTCAGGCTCTGACATGCTAAGGCATTCAAAAACTCAGACACTGCTTAACTGGGAAGAAGTATAGGCAAGTCCTGTTCCAGATTCGTCCTGGGATCAGGATCGCAGCAACCGGTGTCCGGCCGGCACTACCTGGAAGAATGAACTTGGTTGCGACGCCTGCCCTTTGGGGCGCTTTGCGGCTCCTGACCTTGCAAGTATGAGGCCATTGCATGAACATCTTGGCTTTTGTGTCTTCTTGTTTGTTAGATCCCCTAAGCGCGAATAAGTTTGATTGCTGTTAGCATTGTATATAAATCTCAGTACTACATTGTGGGCAACTCGAGGCCAAATGCTAAATCCAGCCAGGAAGCCACGTTCAGAAGGAAGGTATCCCATGGTCATTGTTGCCCCGAAGCCTCCGTTGCCTAGGCAGCCGGCATGGACCAATGCGAGCCATGTAGGTTGGGATCTTTCAGCCACTGGGACTCTGGCATTGTAAGTTGGGGTCGGTGCTGTTGTTGTTGCTGGGTTGACGGGCAACTTGACAGTGGGACTTGACCGCCACGTCCGAGTATTCTCATCCACGCTCTTTGGATTCTGGTTCGAGACCGGTCAAGCTATCCGATCTTTCAGCTGCGCAACCCAATGACCGCATGTGCAGCAGGTAACGAGAGCGGTCTTGCAGAGTGCCGTGTGTGCCCAGCCGGCAGCGTCGGCCACTTGGCGAGCTTTCGGTTCGGGACGGGGCTCACAGCAAAGCATTATGAAACAATGTGTTTGCAGGGTTGTTCCAACAGGACATGAGTTCAGAGCCTTGCCATCTTACGTCTTCAGACCGCCACTGAGCAAAGCTCTTAAAAGCCACATTATTGCCCCGAGCGCAAGTCAGCAGCTAAGGCAAGGCTCAGGGAGCGGAGCAGTGCAGCATCTGCAACGAAGGCCAAAGAGATTGGTTTAGGGCTTTTCTCCCCTCCTCTGGTATTAAAGGGTCCCTGAACTGCGCTGCTTCTGCTTCCCCCCCCTCAAGTATAAAAACCCCAGGTATCATTTGTGCGAACAAACAACCCGTCCTTCTAGCTTGTTTGCTCAGTCATGGAGCAGGTTTCAAGCTTTCGGCCCAACAGGTTTCAGGCTTCCCCTGCCCCTTAATTCTGTAGAGAGATTAAAAGGGGCGAGCCCGCCCCGGATTTTGGGGCCAGAGGTTTTTCTTTTAAATATTAGGGGTGTATTGATATTAGGAGGAAGGGACGATTGCTGATTATGCAGGATTCTAGCTGTGTGAGGCACGTGTCTCGATGGTGCGATTCGACCTGCCAGAGGTCCTTCTCCCAAGAGTACTTAACATGGGCGAAGCGTGAGTAAGCTGTTTAGTGCAGCGGCGTAGCGGCTCCACCTTCAACTGCAACATTTTGCAACGTTCTGCCGATGTATGTCTTGTGATCATGATCAGCCATGTAACTAGGCCCAAGTCGAGCTTGCGCCTTGTGGAAGGATTCTTCATGAATGAGTCTGGCTCATCCCAGTGCCGCAAGTGCTACGAAGGCAGCTGCTCAATGAATGTAAGTGGGTCGAGCTTGCTGCAGCTTCGCGTGAGCAAGATCTCCACGGCTCCATCCATTCTGGACGCATGTTAGCACGCGGCTGAAGCTGAGGTTTTCCTTGGCAATTGTCTTCATGGCTGCCCTCTACCATCCCATATCGTCCCATAACATCGCCCCATACCTGTCAGCTGAAAGCAGGCACATTCGCCGACGAGTCTGGACTGACGCAATGCCGGGAATGCCCTGCCGGTCGGACCACCAACTTCCAGGAGCACGCTAAGATCGAGATACGTCGAGACATGTGCAGTTCTCCATGTTAGCTCTCATCATTTCTCATCGGTTTCCTGGAAATATGGAGAGCGCAGGCAGCCGTTTTATGTTGATTCCTTTTGCATTCAACATGCAGGGAGCCTTGGACGCGCAAGCTTGCACCTGCAATGGGGACCTCTGGGAGGGCCAATGCATCTTGGCTTGAATTCGCAATCAGAACTCTATATCTGGGCTTTGCATCGCAAAGTCGAAGGAGATGGAAGGAAATGTCTTGCTGATTGACTGTGATGGCAAGCATTGACGAAACTGGGGGAAGTGCACAGCTCAACGATGTGCAGACAGCGCCTTCGTTACCCAGCATTTGGCCGATTTGTTGCCAGAACAAGAAAGGCGCACCACTTGCCCTCAAAAGGAATCCCGTCCAACTTCACCACCAACGCTTTCCGCACAAATACAACATCGTAGAGTCAATGTTCCGACAAAGCGCCATGCGCAGCTTTTATTTAGCGCCATGACACGCCGGGATCACCGAGAGGGTTGTCTTGTGACCGACATGTTGCCGAAGTGTTTTGCTAGCGAAAATGTCCAGCCAACAAAGTGCCTCACTCTTCTCGCTAACCTGACCGTCCCCCCCCCCCTCCCGCCAGACAGAAAAATGAGATTCAAGTCTAGCTGAACTGAGACGACGCGTGGACCTGATGCAGAACAGCAACACACAGCGAAAAGAACTGAAACGCCCATCGTAACGCTTTCGGGAAAAGGTCCGGAGAGGTTGGCAGCCATGCTTTTGGAGAATTCGCTATGCGCTATTCTCTGCAAGGGCCGCTGAGACCTTTTCAGCAAACTGCAACGCTGAATTCAGGGACACGTGCCTGCATCTATAATGCTGAAGTGCAAGCACCAAGCCCAGTCTGTACGAAATTGCAGCCAGCTGTCCGGAACCATCCCCTGCTAGTGTGGTCGGTGGTGATCGGAAATCAGCAAAGGCCTGCTATCGTCCTGCATGCACATGACGCCAGTCACCCATTCACCATGCAATCGTGCGTCTGAGGCTTTCGCTGCGGAGTCGCTCGGATCAGGAAAAGGTATACATCAATCTGGAGGTTACAGGTCACAGCATCAGGCTTTCAGGATTTTTTCCGTGACAAGTGTGCAAGTTTGGAATGAATGCTTTCGTTTTGAAAGTTGGTGTCGGCTGCTAGGTCCCGCGGGAGTTGCATGGTAGATGGCCACATGCTCATGTCGCGATGAGGCCCACCCCCGGGCCAGCCTGTTCTTTGTAGGTATATACAAGGTCACAAGGTGATAGAAGGTTTGCCTAGCAGCAAAACTGACACACGAATATAGTATCTAGGGATTCACTTCGGGAATCTAGCTCACGGCGCAGCGCTTCTTGCACCATGCTCTAAGAAAGTGCTGGGAGAGTCGCAGACAACAACCGGGAGTCACAATGATTCGGCCTGATTGCACCTCATCGCCTGTGTTGACGGGCAGGCTATCTAGACACTTTGGTTAAAGCTTGTATTCACCCAGGACGCTACACGTTTCGAGCGCGGCAAGTGCGTGACATGCCAAGATGGACTGCATTGCGTTCTGGCAGCATCTGTTTCACATCTCAGTTGCTGGACGTTGTTCTGCATGCAAGTACGTTAACGGACGAGGGGGACAGTGAGGGTGCTGGATGGTGCTGGTCGTGATTCTCAGTCTTTGCCGTGCTGCCGAGACTACGCTGAGAGGGCTTGAAACTACTTAGCAAGCCCTCGGGCATCCTCGGGCGCTCTAGGGGCTGATTTGTAAGTATATGTAAGTATCAACCCTCAGAAATCTTTTGGCGTCGTCTCGCGGACCTGCTCTGTGATAATTCCCTGCAAAGTCTAGCTTCGACTTGATTCTGCCAGGTAGAAGTACCTAGAAGGGGTTTGGTAGCTATGCTGCAAGATATTTCGCCTGAGGTGAGGAAGGAGAAGCGCCTGTGATTCTGCCAGGCCCATCGGATTGGGGACCTTCAGCCCTACAGTGTTGTCAAGTCTAAGCCCACAGCATCAGCCAATACTGCGTAAGCACAGCTCGCCACAGCGTCCGTATGCCTTTTGGCACGCTTATAGTCCTGCCTGTAGGCGCTTAATCGTTTAATCTTGCCCGTATTCCCGCGAAGACGACTCTTCGAGGGGACAAGCACCCAGTTCGGGCATCCCCAGAACACACAATCAACCAACGTACGGCGCCAACTGACAAGACCAGGTCAGCTGTGAGTCACGAAATGCATCGAGGGAGAGGTCACTGGAGATTCGGAGGATCCCACGAAGCCTTTCCCGCCCGAGACGTGTAAGTACGCACGTTCGCTTTCCGTGGGGTCACTTACTCGGGACACTTCATAAGTCCTGAGGCCGTCCCATAGGGTCTCACACTGACTTTGGTCATGCTACAGATAAAGTTTGACCCCGATGTCGTGAAGATCCGTGAACTCTTACTGCAGCTTTTGATGTTGCTGCCCAAGTTTGAAGCTTCCCTCACTTCGATGGGCCAGGCTTCTACGCAACGCCAGATTTGCCTTACGACGTCTACAAATGCCACTGATCTTGCTTGTGGTCTAGGGATGCTACACCTGATAAGGCTGCATTGCGGGTTTGCCGTGTCTGCAAGTTGACCCACATCTCCTTCTATCGATATTGCGACGGGAGCCTCAGGTATTCCTGCAGACAAGTGTCCTGGACCAACTCCAGGCACTGAATTTGACATGGGATCTGAAATCATCTGAAGACTGAAGACGACCCTGGTTGTTTAGGATGTTCTGTGGGTTCGTAGTCGTGGTGATCAGTGGAATCATCAGAAACCAACTGCGAACCAGAGACGACGAACCAAACAAGCAGCACGAAATAGAAAAGGCAGATCAGAAAGTGTGCGCATCAGAAACTGCACATCAGAAGGAGCGGGGGAGGGTCCGGGAGGCAATGGTGTACGGAAAGCCAGAGAAGCAGAAACCCGCTCCCCCTTCCGGGGTTTTAAAGCAGCCGTCTCCGGTCTTGGCGATTTGTCTGTCCTGCTTTCCGGTTCAGCTGTTTCATGGTTTTCGTTTTCGATTCAACCGTTCTAGCTGTCACTCCCGTAAGTTCCAGGCTTCGGATTGAAAGACCGCCAGAGGCTCCTGCCCTGAACTTGGGAGGCCCTGGAATTAGGCCACCTTCTGAGCTGCGCTGACTCTGTCCGGGCTTGGTTATTTTGTCCAGGCGTGGCTTGCTCGGTTGTGTTTTTTACTTGGTTCTGTTTGGCTTTTGGGCTCAGCTTGGCAGTTTGTTTGCTAGGTCCTAGGTGCGTCTAGGCTTGGCTCGTTTAGCTTCCTTCCTGGCTTGGCACGCCGGCAGTGAGATGCTTGAAGCGGAAAAGGGGCTTCCATGTTCACAGGTTTTCAGGCTCGGCTCGAAGTTTTCGAGTTTTGGGTCACGGGGCTTCCGCACAGTTCCCCCCACCCCCCCTATCCTGGCTCTGGCCCTGGGGGCCCTTGGCCCTGACCCTGGCCCTGGCCCCCTAGCAGGGGGGCAGGGGCCTTAAACCCTTCTCGTCGGCAGAAAGCCGCCAAAGAAGGCCCTGGAGCTTACAGAGCCTGAAAGGAGATTCTCCCTGCGCAAAACCTGAGGGGCGGGTCCTTTGCCTTCTGCCGCCAAGTGACCTCCGAAATGAAGGGACATTCTTGGCACCCCCTCAAAGTCGCAAATGTCCCAGGCAGTGCCAGTAAGCAGGGGGGCCTTAAACCCTTCCAGTAGGCAGAAGGCTGCCAAAGAAGGCCCTGGAGCTGACAGGAAGCCCTGAAAGTGAGTTTCGTTCTCTGGCCAAGTGAGCTTCGGCGTGGGGGGGGCTTCTTGCAAAACCTGGAGACTCTTCACGCCCTGAATTTTCTGTGAGAGGGCCCTTCGGCCCAGACCGTCCCCTGCGCAAAACCTGAGAAGTGACCTCCGAAGTCAAGGGACACCCTTGGCTCCCCCTCAAAGTAGCAAATGTCCCAGGCAGTGCTCGACGTGCTGCCTTCTGGCCCCAGATGATCTCCGACTTCCTAGTGTCCCAATCAGCCACTGTTCCCAAGTGACCCCCCCAAGAAATCGCCAACAGCTCGCTTCAAGTTCGGCAAGAGTTCACGACTCACAAATGTCCCAAGCATTCGCAGTGTTTTATCTTAGTGTGCTCTGAACATATTCGATGCGTGAAATTTGAATGGCTGGCTTGGCTTTGGCTGGCTCCGGTTTGGTTTCGTGATGAGTATTGTTTGGGTGGCCTCGGGGTGGGCATGTCTTCACACTTTTGCGTTCAGCTGACCAATGCTACACCCTAAACCCTAAACCCTAAACCCTAGACCCTAAACCCTAAACCCTAAACCCTAAACCCTAAACCCTAAACCCTAAACCCTAAACCCTAAACCCTAAACCCTAAACCCGCCCGCCACCCCTCTCACCTCTGTTGGGTAGGCGGGCGCAGTCGAGCGCTCAGCGGGACCATGGCAGGCTTTGCTTGAGCACCCAGGCGTCGCCAAGCTTGGTCGCCAAGCTCGTCTCAGACATAAATTAGTACCCTAAACTCCAGGAAGGGGTCCTTTTTCCTCCCCCCCCCCCCCCGCCCCCCCCCGCCCCCCCCCGCGCCCCCCCCCCGCCCCCCCCCCGCCCCCGCCCCCCCCCCCGCCCCTCGCCCCCGCCCCCCCCGACCCCCGCCCCCCCCCCCCCCGCCCCCCCCCCCCCGCCCCCCCCCCGCCGCCCCCCCCCCCCGCCCCCCCCCCCCCCGCCCCCCCCCCCTCCCCCCCCCCCGCACCCCACCCCCCCCCCCCCCCCCCCCCCCCCACGCCTCCCCCCCACCCCCCCCCCCCTCCCACCCCCCCCCCCCCCCCCCCCGCCCCCCCCCCACCCCCGCACCCCCCCCCCGCCCCCCCCCCCAGCCACCCCCCCCCCCCCGCCCCCCCCCCCCCCCCGCCCCCCCCCCCCAAATATATAATGAAGCGAAACCAACGCCAACCCGTCCTAAAACCTGGACCCTAAACCCTAAGCCCAACTAGTCCAGCGCGTTCGTGACAAAAAGGGAGGTCGGAATGCCGCATGAAGGCCCAAGCCAAAGCCATGCCTGATGACGGGTCCGTTTCAAAAAGGCTTCTGGCTTTTTTCAACTGCGAAAGTTGCTAGACTCGGGCTGGTCAAACAATTGCATGATTCTGATTTTCTCATTGCCACCTTGCTCAACCTTGCCCATTTCTTACTCCAGCTGAAATGTCGTCCGAAACCTACCCCGAGGCAAAGCCTACATGAAGCTGTGGGAACCCAGATTTCCGTTCAGGAGCCCCGGCAAACGTTGCATGATTCGCCACTGAAGAACTGTGTTGCTTGATCTCGAGCTTTGCATAGTTTGCTCGTTGTTGTTCGCGACATTGTTCTCGAAAGCCCCGTGGGGCTGAGAGCGACTTGGCTAAAGATGACGGGTCCAGACCTTTGCTTCAACATGCAATGGTTGGACGAACGGTTGGACGAACTCTGTCGCAAGTGGGGAGGTGGTTGGTGCGCCCCGCGCCTGGCAGCCCTGCAAGTTACGCGACACTAAAGCCATTCTTGCTGGTCCATTTGCATTGGCATCAACAAACACTGCTGAAGATGGCTGTTTGACAGGACCAAACCAGACCAAACCCAAAGCCACGCCCTACTGGTCTAGCACATTTGTTGCAATGAGAGTGGGTCAAGGTAAGTTCCGAACCAACCAAGGCGCACCAAGGAAAAACTCCTCCACTGTGGTGACCCACCGTTTAACAGACTGCCGGGTTGCAGCTGGGTTGCAGGTGCATGTGCTGGTGGTCGAATTGGCGTGGCCTGCATCAAGAGAGGAGTTCAGGGGCTCCTTAGGTTTTGCAGGCTTTGAGGATTTGACTAATGATTCATAATGATGAATGGGGCACTGACACAACCTGGCCTCGCTGCGCCTAGCTAGAAACTTATTCAGGCGAGATCGCTGAGTCTCCAATCTCGACCAGAAGACAAAGATGACGTGGCTCAAATATCGTGCAACAGTAGATGCTTTACGGTATTGGGGTTGCTTTGACTAGCTGACTGCACATCTGCAGTTGATTTGTGAGCTTGACAGCGATATGATTGTCAAGAAAGTCCGCTGTGAGGTGCCGTGCACACGGTGTCCGGACGGCCTATCGTTTGAAGATGGGATTTGCAGTCCCTGCGGCAACCTGAGCAACTCGGCACTGGCTTGGACTCCTGTGCGGGAAGCTGCGCAACGCCAGACCGGCTTTGAGGTGTGACAAAAGCTGTTGCGGCTCATGGCTTCTTTGTAGTTATACGACAATACGATAGCAACCGACACGTGCCAGCGGGTTCGGGAAAGGGCCTGTGTCAACCGTCGGCTCTGCTCTCTCTGTTCAGGCACTGCGGGGTGGGTGGCAGCTATGCTCTTTGGAATGCTCGCTTTGGCAACTCGAATGCAATCTAAGACAATCATGCAGGTTGCATGCCACTGGGAGTAGCGCGGGTGACCGACAGAGCAAGAACAAGCTCAGCAAGTTGCCGTCGGCCGGTCCAAACCCACGGTACAACTCAGAACGCAAGATGCTGTGCCGAGGTCATTGGGTACTACCTCATGAACTCAGCAGCGACGGCAAAAGTCAGCATGATGCGAGTCTGCACATTCATATCATAGACCCTGTCATTCCGTGATATTCAGATTTCACTTTGGGCTTCTGGTTGCTGCTGAGGGCTGAAGTGGAGCAGTCGGGCCGTCTGCAGGTTTTTCTTTTGGCCCCTTTATTACCCTCACATGGCATCTGGCTCCTTCACTTGTCGCGATGGCCTTGCCGTCCTCATCAGCAATCAGTAGCCTGGTGCGAGTAGCCAAATGCGACAGCCGCAACCACATACCCCGCCATTGCCCCTGTGTTCTGCCAGTGAGCGATGTTCGCCAAGGCTGTTCGCGACTACCTGCGTGCTCTCGATGACGATTACTATGCTCCTCGTCTTTTGCGGACGTTGAAAACAAATCCCTTTGTGAGGGCGGGGGGGGGGGGGGGGGTATACCCCAGTAGGCTGACATGTGGGCTAAGAAGGCACCCAAGATACCACTACAAACCTATCGATATGTCATGCGTAACTGTAAATGACAGTTTATATTTATGCCATGTACCAACTTTGACCCCAAACTAAAACAGCGCATGAACTAGTGCCTGTCATCCTTTGGATAGAGAAAGAGAACGTCAAAAGTGCACTTTTTTGTGTTTTCGCCACGTGAATTAGCCGTCACGGCATCCGAACAGCTCATTTGGGAATTGTTTCTCCTCGTGCTGACGTCTGGGGTTGGTCGGGCTGGCAGCTTCTGCGGTTGTCGTTTCTGTCTGCACAGGAACAAACACTGAGAATTTGAAAGATCTGAGAATAAGTTCGGGATTTCGCCAAAAGCCCGAAAAGGGCTCGGAATGAGGAGGAGCATGCCCATATGCATTCTTGGAGCGCGGCTAAATGCCTTCGGACAGCTACTTCCAAAACAACAGTGCATTTGGCCCATTCTGGAAGACATAGGAGTCAGGGGCTCGCAACCATTGCCTGAATGCATTCATTCAGCGGTCTTCCTCTCTGAAAGAGTGCAGGATATGAGTTTGGCATTTTTAAGGCTGGAAGCAGACCGACCATACCAAAACCATACCAAGACCAAACCAAAACCAAACCAATATTTTAGATAGATGGTGTCTCGTGACCAACAACGATCCGACAAGCATATTCGGGCATGGCATATTGCCTGGCATACGCATACTTCGCCACCTGGACCTGCAGATTTCATTTAGACACTGGTTTCTCGAGCGCTGAAGTCTAGGCTCGGGTTTATTAAGTCATGTGCCTGTTTTTTCGTCTATAGGAACAGACAGTATCCCAAGCCGCGCCCGTCAGCTCGATATCCAAAGGCTGCAATCCGTGGGCATTGTGGGCATGATATCCTTTGACTGGCCATCCGAGCTTTCTTGGATCTTCGACGCCATGTTGCTTGTTTGCAGCCCTTCAATCCTTTGAGTCTTTCGTGCTCGCCGATAAAGGCATCCAAGTTTATTCACATGTATTGAGCTCACTCGCTTGGAGGCAAGCTTGCAGATTGTGTGAAGACTTGAAGGTTGAAGAGCCGTCACGTTTACGCCTTGTGCAAAATTCGGCGCTTAGGGCTGCAGACTTTGAGTTGTGTGTTGTAGACGGGATCTCCACATTCCCCTCCCATTCCCCGGCAATTTGTTCCTGATTCCTGTTGACACCCAAGCGCCTAGTACGCACACAAACCTGCAAACACAAACTAGCCCCGACCATCATGGGTCTTTAGCAACCCGAGAAAGCGCAAGTCAGATGCACAAGCAAAGTTGAAAAAGTCATGCTGGTAGCCAATGTTGACAACCATGGCTCAGTTGCTGACAGTAGTGTTGCGCATTTCCAAACAGTTCGCCCTGCTTCCCAAAGCCTCTGTGTCGCCAAGGAACCTTTTTCTCCTGGACATCGATTCATTGGGCTTCGACTGTGTCGCGGGCAATCCTATCAACCGGTTCCCTGTCGGAGACATCTCGGGCACCTGAACGACGGCATGAATTAATTAGGCACTTTAGGCCTTGCTGGGTTGTGGAGAGTCGGTAAAAGGACCGCCATTCCCCCCACTGCCCATTTGTGCTTTTCCATGCTGCATCTGTGTGTCAGATCAGTAAAAGGCCCAGACAATTCTCGCCATGCGTGGGCCTGCACACTACTATAAAAGTTCCAGCCAATCATGGAATCTCAGAATAATGCAGAAAGGTATGGCTTCAGCGTGGCTGCGCTGCCCTGCGCTCTACTTTGGATCATGGTGGCTGGGCTGTGCCTTCGCCAAATGTGGCACTGCCATGCATTGACTGACTTGAGTATGTTGAACTCATGCACCCTCTACCTAACTGTACATGCACTGCGCTCAAGCCATCTGAGTAAAAGGTAGCCATTACTACCTCATGGCAAGGGCTATCATCAGTTCCCAAACCCTGCGTCTTCCGCCCCAAGCAGTTGGCTCTCATCTCTGGAGAGTTTACTTTTCCAGAGAAATGTGGTTGATGATGGCGCTAGGCACAACCGTGGGGCCCTGAATTAAATTCCTTGAGAGGAGAGGAACCTCCAACACTCTGTCAGCGGAAACGGCGGCTAAGCCCCCATTTGGAATTCCAGCTTTCCGCACATGCTCCCACGAAGGTCCCCGATTTTCATTTGTGCCCTGCCCCGTATTGGGGGCACAAGTGTGTTCAAGGGGAGCAGGGTTCAGGAATTCGGTTCGCCGGCTAAGCGCAAGCTTGCAGACATGTTTTTGCAGCTAAAAACAGTGCACACGGCACACGCCGTGGTTCGTTGGGTGTCTCAGCATTTGCCGATTTCTACGAGGGGGCATCTTTCGTTAAAATCGTGCACCTTACCACGTTTTGCCGGAATGTCCACCCACGATTGTCGTGTTGCGATCAAGTTCATTGAGCAAAAGGTGGTGCAGGTAGCGCTTGCCATCTCATTGTTGGACGGTTTTTTGATGTTTTTTTGTGTGACTTCCCTCCTGCATTATATTGCATTCCTATGATGTTTGCCGTTTCGGTGCAACACGACCCTGCAGGATCAGCCGAGTGCTGCCCTTCATTCCGCATCACCGGCGCTTTGAATTGTCGAAGACCTTGAGCACAATGGGGCAGGCAGCAAAAATTCTCCGGTTTAAGCCTTCGTGTCTGCAGCGAGTTTTTGATCTGAACTGGGACATATGCAGAACATGGTCAACTGACCGCTGAACTTATCCTGGCATGTTTGTCGCTACTGGCGCCTTGGTAGGTGATACAAGTGACTTTCACCATCGTCAGCAAGACTGCCCTGGAGCCAATGATGTGCCTCGGAGCTCGTAGGCCTCGAATCAAACAGCCTTTTGAATCGCAATCGGCCATGGTCGCGACCGCCCAAGGAAATCTCATGTAGTCCGCATGAGCATCGCCTCATACACCGAGGTGCTATTCCCACCCCAACGGCAAACAGGGACTGATGAAGCACAATGGGATCTTCTGCTTCGTGTCTTGGCCATTCTTGGCCTCCTGCGATTTCATTTACGGCGCCATTTTCTAGAAGCCTTTGTCTGGACGGCTCAGAAACCTTGTTCTGGCATCATGGCAGACAGGAAAGCCCGGAGCACACGAGCATGCTCATCCTGGGCCTGCTGCTGCTGCGTGTTTGAAAAATGCGGCTTAAAGTTGGGAAAGATTTTACGAGGGGTGCATTCCCTGTCAGGTTGGTTGTTCGTCTTGGGTTCAAACGTGTACGCAGAAGAGACTGGGAACCGCCACTGGTAGGCACGAGTCAGTTCCTCATTCAAGTCCGCATGTCTGTTTGGCGACTGTCAAACGACAGGCTTTGTGGCCTCATTGCCTTCTATGCCTTGGCAGTCTTCGGCACGGTGTGGCCTGATATTGAACTCAGAGATTTCCCCATCATGATATGTCATGATCATCACTCCTTGATGCTTCTTGTGCAATTCACCCTTAGGTTCGCGCCGCGTGCTGCAAAGCAGGGCAGGGCAACGTTTCTCCAGTCGATCCGCTTTCTGATTGCGCGATTCCGTGTGGATTACTGGTGGTACGGAGTCCTGTCGAAATCGACGGTGTGCAGGTAAGGGTTCGGCAGCCGACGAGCCAAGGGTTCCCAAAGCATGTAAGAAAGTGTACACTGCAGACGTCGTTCGGGGTCAGCATCTTCCAGCTTCAGCCCGGCATCTCCACAGCCCATCCGAATCCAGTTTCAGTGCCTTTAGAGTTTTGTGAATTCGGACTATAAGTCGATGCGTCGAGGCACTTTCATGCTCCCTCGCGGGCTCATGCTCTCCCTGTCGATCGTTTTGGCTGCCGCCACTGGGACTTGTAGATTACCGTAGGTGTGCTGAGCTGTTCACTTTTTTTGGTTTGAGTGCTTGCAAATGACGGACGTTCCCGCAGATTGAGGAGACTTCCGTTCGCTGGGGACTTTGAGGGAGGTTGCTTCTTCTTACATGCTCTCCTTGGCTTTCTTACATGTCGTTGCCGAGTGTTGAAGTTGATTCGACAGAATGTGCGCACAGACAGCCTAAGGATTATCCCTATGTTCAGATGCTTCTCATCGTTCTCATACTGGAGTTGCAGCTAGCCTGCACGCTCTTCAATGTCTCAGGTCAGTCAGGCTGAGAACACCTTGCTCAGGCTGACCTTGTCTTCGTAGGTGTTATGAGCAGCCAGGAACAATCGTTCGATCACAGCTCTCAAGCAGAGAACACCTTGGTATGAGCAGTCAGGGCAGCCAAGCCACCTTGTTTTCATAGGTGCCCGGCATGAGTAGTCAGGGCAGCCAAGCCACAACCATGGATGGCGCCACGGGGGCCGCGGTTAGGGACCCTGGAGTACCACAGCGACTCCCGGGCGGCCGGCCTCGCAGGCACTTGCCGGAGATGCAACCTGCCTCGCAAGAGATCCAGAAGGCGCCCAAGGAGCCCAACGAGGTTGACAACTGTGCTCTGTGGCACTGCACAGGCTACTCCTCGCCAAGCTGCATGGTCTGCTGGCTACATCCCACGAGCGGCCATATTTGGAGATGAACTCACGGAAAGCTAGCTTTTTTGGAGCTTGTGGGAGGTTTTGTTTACAACCTTCTTATTTTGGGACAGGGCCTTAGTCCCTGCCACACCTTTGGACCCCCATTGAAATCTTCAACTTGCGCTGACATACGCTACGGCTTGGCACACACTCGACACAGATGTTCGTGCACATTCGCATGTTCAACTTATGCTGACATGCGCCAAGTCGCCGTCTGCCCACTGCGGGAGTCTAGCTTTCGTCCACCCTGCTGTCAAGTGTATGGTAAGTTCAACCCAGGTTCAAGCTTCCTGTCTTATGCATTCTTATGCCAGTACTGTACCGGACAGGCTCATTGAAATACTGTACAAGTGATTGCGCCAGAGGGAGGGATTTTCGTGGGTCCCTTGGTTAAGGTAGAGTACGAGTGAAAGGAAACGCTGGGAAAAATGCCATGAAACAATTTGGAATGGTATGATGTATACCGTGTAGCAACGACTGCTCGAAGTGCTCAGGAACATCGACATTCTTGGAGATACATTCACAAAACGCGTTCTCTTCAGAGCCGTACGCAACACTACTCGATTTGCTTGGCAAACACGAGTCGTGCCGCGGATTCGAAATTGCGGCAGGCATCTGCAAGAACAACGTTTAACGTTGCCTGGACATTCCTTGTCAATAACATTGGACATCAAATCGGGCGACGCCAAGCGCCCCACTAAGAACATCCTGTAGCGGTTCGAACAGGTGGTTGAAACTGAGTTCCCAAAGAAGTCGTTTTAATGGGGCTCCATGTTTTCAAAATTTTGTGTTATATAATGTTATCGCGCACGCAATGATGGAAACATTGTGCTACGAACTTTCTATCTTGTTCTCATGAGACCTGAGGTTAGCAGTATAGGGCAGGCACCAAACCAAGATGCTTGCGCACTACGTATGCCGTCACATGCTTACAGGCTCCTGCAGCCTCCGCCAAGTTGAGGTACATGATGGTGCAGCTAATCGTGTGGCCATGGAAGCTTCCAGCCCTGAACCTTTTCGATGGAATCGCTTCTTGTCTTCGGTTTTGAGATATTTCCTTGGAAAGAGGTGCGTCGAGGAGCGCTCATCCCTCCAAGTTCAAGGGTTGAGCTCAACAGAAGATCGATGGAATTGAATCTAGCGGCAGTGCTGGCATGCTGCATGCAGGGGGTGACTTTGTAACTTTGTCTGTGCCCGTACTTTTCAGCATGCTGATCTTCCAACGAACCAGTCTTGTTGAAAGTCGAATCAGAAGGAGCTATGCGGGCGGCCACAATCAATTACTTACAGACATTCGAGGCCATGCATGTAAATACAGTACAACTCAAGTAACTAGAACAAAAAAGGAGACCACGCAGACTCATCTAGCAGATGTTGATCGCCCGTGCCCTGTCATAGCCCTAGACATTTACACATGCAGCAGGGGCACTAGCAGCTAGTCACTAGCAGGCACTGTGACCTAGGTCAGCGTGTGCCTGGTCATGATGATGGTGTGCATGGGGGCGTTCACGCCTGCTTTGCCAGCTGAGCCCTTTGCACGAATGAGCAGATGTTTTTCTTCTTTGTGCACAGAGAGATGAGTCTGAACCATCAGTCCCCAAAATATGAAGATATCTGCGATCTGATGCCTTTGCTCGAACACTGCCTTGGTCGGCTGCCTAAGCATCCACGAACTATCATCATGAACCACGACCAAAGGCTGAAAGAGAGCCTGACGAGTGTGTCCATCGCCATTGTGTCCCGATGCAATTCAGACAGTTTTCGTGGGGGATACTTTTGCTCCCTGCTCCTCGAATTGGGAATGCCGAGCCCAAAATTCACGAAAGAACCAGACGCTCTGATTTATGGCGACTTTCACTGCTGCACCAGTAGCTGCGTCACTGCTCATTACGAGTAAGTTACATGTGCGGCAGTTGCTCGTGGTTTCGTGTTTGTCTTGCAAATGCATGTCAGTACCATTCAGCACAAGTGAACACCGGCTAACCACAATTGCCAGCTGCACTCACACCCTCTGAGATGGTGATGATGCAAGTGGTGGTTCTCGCGATGGTGGGCGTGACTGTTTCTGCTATGATCTACCGCAATGCTATCGGCGGGTCAAAGGACACAGCACCAGCTTTGCCTGTGCAACAGGCAGCCTTCCTTCGGTTAGTACAGTACTGGTAAACCCAAGGCGTGTGCCCGCAGCAGCTTGTGTCAGCGGTTGGCTAGATAGCCCGAACACGTCAGCCACAAACACCTGCATACGAACATTCAGCACCAAATATGAACCAACATGTCCTGCAGGAGTCCCCTCTGTTGGCCTTGGGAAAGGTGCCCGACACCCAGGCCGGCACCAGTGCAGTTTTTCAGCAGCGAGCTTGCACGCGGTAAGTTGGTCGGTAGCCTTGAGCCGTGCCACATCGAGATTCAGTCGACAGGGTTCTCACTTAAAGCACTTTAACGTTCAATGAGTCGATCTGGTCTTGACCTGAAGGTCTTCTGTGAGTTATGCTGAGGACCAACCCCCTCTGCGTGTTTGAGCATAGAGGGTCTGGATATCTGCGTGCATCGTCGGAGCATGTGAAATTCTCCAACTGCATGACTCTTGCAACATCAGGCGGTCTGACAGAAAATTGTGCCTCACAAAAAGTCAGATAAAGTTGAACGCGATGGGGTGTGGCCCACTTAGACCATAGGCTATTCAATAGGCTTCGTGCTGGGCGAAAGGCGATGCCTCCAAAGTCCATGCTCATCTAGCCTGACATAATGCAAGAACGAAGACTGCAACCCGAAGATTTTGTCTCAGCCTCATGTGAGATCAAAAGAGGCGCTTCAAACGGAAAACGCTGCATCACAGGTGCTAGCTGTGAATTGTATAAAGGTCCTGGTAGGTTGAATCGGATGCGGGTAAAGCTGAGTACGGTTGAGGTCGCTGTCTTGCGACGTTGTCCCACTCCCCGTCAGAACAGGACTTCGCCAACCCGGTGTTCGTTTCCCAACGGATGTGATAATTAATTTTAACGCTACGCGGCCCGCCTCGGCCTGGCCCAGCGCAGCGCCCGGCGCATGTTCGCGGCATCCGCAGCGTGGCTTTGGGAGCGATAGGGGGGGGGGTAGTAGGTTGTGGGGGGTGGAGGTTGTAGCGGGAGGGGGAGGGAGGGGGAACGGAGGGAAAAGGGCGGGGGCCCTGCGACGGGCTTCAACTGGCTGTGTTCCTGGCGAACCGTCCGCTTGCAGACCCCGGTTCCTAGGGGGGGTACGAACCCTTTTCGCCAACAGGAGGTCGCTTCTTCTCGCGCGGTCTTAAGGCTGTGGGGCTCAGGGCTGGCTAAGGGGGCGGCTGAGTGAGGGCTGAGGGCTGAGGGCTGAGGGCTGAGCTGGGGGCTGAGGGCTGAGGGCTGAGGGCTGAGGGCTGAGAGGGCTGAGAGGGCTGAGAGGGCTGAGAGGGCTGAGGGCGAGGGCTACGGGGGTTTGGGCTTCCGGCGTCTGGGGGGGTGGGGTGGGGGGGGGTGGGGGTGGGTTGGGGTCGAAAACTGGATACAAATCGAATACTGCACCAAAAAAAACTCGGCCTCCAGGAATGTGTGCACTTCCTGGTGGTTCCCTAGACTTGGATCTAAACGCCTCAGGCCTCCGGCCCCGGCGGATTATTATGAAATCTCCACACTGGTGCAGCACGGTATCAGCCGATTGCGGCCAGTGGGACTGGCTGAGGCTGGTAGATCGAATGCTGGCTTCAGGAGAGTTTTTTACCGGGCCAAGTATACCGATACGTTCATCGATTCTACATGGTTTGAACAAGTCAAATGAGTTAAATGATGTAAATGATTGTAAATGTATGTAAACCTGAGGCGATTCACCCGAAGTCTTGAACGGGACACCCCAGAAGTAAAACTTTCTAGATGGTTTAAACGATTTAAACGCAGTTGGATCATTTGAATCATCCATACGGGCTCTGGTTGAAATGATTGAATTCCACCCGGATTTGAATGAATTATCTCGGGTGGCGCGATTAAACTTCACGGGGGCTCTAAATGATTCAGGTGATGTATGATTGAAATCGGAGACGCAACCAAATCATCTAAATCCTTTACAAACTGTTGAGCTCTTGCGAAGTCTCGAAAAGCCAGGCCCTAACCACAAACCGGGACAACCCAGAATGAACTAACAGCTTCTCAATAGTTTACATGGTCAACTTACATCAATGATTTTAACCGGAGGCGCGTTTACATCTTCAACTGTTGTGAAACACTCTCCTGTGTGTAGTGACACAGGTCGGATTACATGCGTGGCACGAAAATATGTCTCTGTGTGTGTGCATGCCATTGTGGTTCAGACAAGGTCTTAGTGTGCACGAGTGCCTCGTTGGATTTTTCATCAGCGTGACGTTTGCTGTCGTGAATCACACTCCACTTGTGTAGCGACAACGCTAGGAATCCCGTCAACAATGGCATGCATCTGTATATATATATATATATTTATATATATATATATATAATATTGATGAATATCTGTGTGCCATTTTGGCGTGGGGAGAATATGTTGTCTCCCGCAAGGGCGGGAGAATCGTTCTCTTCTTCTGCCAGTTTTTCCCTTTCAGTCGACATGCATGTGATCGTTGGGACACATACGATCGCACCCTTCGGTACTTCAAAGGATCACAACCTGTGATGCCGAGCGGCGGGTCGCTACAAACCCTTGCGGACCGTTCGAATGAAGGGACAGTATTCGTTTGGCACCGAAGCGGAAGCAGAATGAAAGCGGGTGCGAGCGTCGGATCCTTCATCGGCGTGACGTTTGTTGTCTCAAAACAACAGTTTGAAAGCGCAATGAAACCACCTAAACCGCTTAAAATGTTGTTGTCTGTGCTCCGTCAGAGCAGATGTGGAGCCGGCGGTGTGTGCAGGGCACCGTGGCGGGCTCGGTGACAGTTGCCGTGCGGGTGCGTGAGGGCAATGCAAGTTGGTTTGGCTTGGGAGTGTGCGTGGATGGTGCGGAACGTCGTGCCCAGTATTGGAGAACGCGGTTGTTGACCTGTGGCATGCGCTGGAGCCGCTAGATGTCATGCTGTTGCGTGTGCTGGGTGACTGGATACATGCTCGAGTGGTGTGGCAGGGCCGGGAAGAGTTCCTCACGAATGCCCCTCGACGTTTGCCAAACTTGTGGAAGCAGAAAACTATCATTCAGATCTCAACCTTTCCTTTGTCGGCTGGTGAATTGGGATGGCGCCCTGTAGTTCCAGTACTGCTGGGGGATGGTCCCGATGATGTGCTGGTTCACAGTGCAGCCGCGCTCAGTTGCTCAGACTCAGAGATAGCGCCGAGTAAACCGTTTAAATTCTGTAAACATCTTGCATCATGTAAAAAATTCGGGCATGAGTTTTTAATGCTTTAATGATTTACAGTGTTTAAAGATCTAAATCGGAGGTGTACTGAAGTCGTTTAAATCATGTAAGCGTTGATTTACATGATTGGTTTCGTTGTCTGAGATGAATTTAAATCGTCTAAACAGCTTTAAACGATGGGCATCAGGGCTCGATCACATGCTTGATTCAAATTCGTTGGATGCTGCGGTCAGGTCTTGGCACGCCAGCTTGGCCACTTCGGGGCTTCGCTGAAGGTCTTTGAGGGTGTTTGCGAGTTTTTTGCACGCGGCTTCTCAGGGTAATTCAGGGCTTTGTAAGGTTGTTTTTTGCTTGTGGGGCTTGCAGTTTCGCTGACGGAGAAGCTTAGAATTCCAAAGTGCATACCGTTTCCTGCTGTTTCTAGACCCTGTACCAGGGGGGCAGTCGTTCCTTGCAGCATCTTGCAGCCATGAGGGCTGCAGAAAGGCATGCCATGAGGCTCAAGCGGTTTGTCTTGCGCAGTGTGAACTTCCTGAACAGTGTGAAGGTGCCATGAGAAGGTGAGTTTCGAAACATATGCGTTCAACTTTGGGCTGCACTGCAGTCGGCGACATGCCATTCGCCGATGCGAGTATGGGAAGCGGGTGCGCTTGGGTCACAAGCGCAACGAACCACCACAAAATCCTTGATGTTTGGAAGGATCTCCCGCAAAAGGACATGGCACGGGTCTTGGAGAACCTCTCAGTCTATGACCTGCGAATGAAACTTGGTAAGCAAGCGGGCGCCCCACACCGGCTCCCTAAGGTCAGTCCGTTCAATCAATATGCTTTGAGGTACTTTTTCGGGCTAGCTTGTGACGTACATCGACAAGTTTTCAAGTATTTTCACACTCGAAAGAGAACAGTTTCTGCTGGCTTTTGCTTTCCTGATGCAGCTTCGGATGTCGAAGAGTTGCTGCATGTGGACTGTCGCATTCGTCTTGAACTTCTGCAGCTTCTGCAAGTGAGTGTCTATGTTGCATCGGCTACGTGCAGCATCCGGCCGGGGTTTCCAGTATTCACGAAAGCCCACAAAGCCGC